>JARHVA010001359.1:2717500-3317500 GCA_037957365.1 Torreya grandis
CAAGCTTCCATTTGTGACCATGTTTAATGATGTCCATATTTTTGGTGAGCAGACTCCAAATAGCAGAACCCGAAGCATAAGTGTTATCATAGAGTAGAGAAATAATAGGTCTTTGTTGTAGATATTTAGCCTTGAGGATATTCATCCAGAGGTTTTCTTCCTTGATGAACCTCCACGCTGTTTTAGCTACAAGTTCTTTGTTCATGATGTTTAGCCTTCTTAATCTGAGACCACCATGCTGCTTAGGTAGAGAAACACTATCCCATGCAACCAAGTGGAAGTGATTAGTTATTTCAGTGCTAGACCAAAGAAAACATTTTTGGATTTGATCAATTTTTTGAACAATGGCATAGGTCATTTTGAATAGGGACATGATATAAATAGGGAGGCTTTGAAGAATAGATTTAAGAAGCACAAGCTTACCAGCGTGAGATAACACGGTGCTTTTCCAACCAACAAGCTTTTTCGAGAATCGTTCAATGAGAGGATTACATAGTTGAATGGGCTATTATTGTTATAATATTATATATTATTATTTATATTGATATTTATTTTTGGTAGATGATGGTTTTTTACCAGAGTGTGGACTGGTTTAGGACATAATCAAGGGCCCAAATCCCTATGTGATACCCCCTATCTCATGCTGCCTTTCCAACCAACAAGTTTTTTCAAGAATCATTCAATGAGAGGATTATATAGTTGAATGGGCTATTATTGTTATAATATTATATATTATTATTTATATTGATATTTATTTTTGGTAGATGACGGTTTTTTACCAGAGTGTGGATTGGTTTAGGACATAATCGGGGGCCCAAATCCCTATGTGATACCCCCTGTATACCAGATATTATCAAATGTATACCAAATATTACCAACAACAACCATCACTAGCCTCAAAAATACCAATGGCTATTAATGACCCCAAAAATACAACTAGTCTCATATGCCTTTCTAGAGATTTGACCCTGGATGGATCTTGAAACATCCAAACCACTTAACCAAATCACCCATATCTCATTGGCATTATTTATATTGATATTATTAATATATAGAGTAATTATAATTTATTTTTTACAATGATATTTACAATTATAAATATATAATGTAATTATATATATAATATACTATATATAATTATAATATATTATATTTATAATTATTACATATAAATATAGTCTTCGAAACCTTAATGTCTTATCCCATGTTAGCAACATTGTAGTGTTGATTTGAGTTGTGCATTGGATGTGGAACCATCCCGCAAAAAATTAAATGTTATGACATCATCGTCCATCCATGATAATAGAAAATGACCAATCAAAGATGCCCCCACCTTGCAAGCTGCAAACTCCTTTGCAATGAACACAAGTCATATAAATCTATCAGGCCGCCTTGAATCCGGATCTAGTGTAGGATATGAGTTCTTTGATATACAACATTTTTTGAAATAATTTGGATGGGTTATAATTTAATTGGTAGAGATGATTTATTACACCTTATATTAGAATACAAATCCTTTGCTTAGACAAATAATTATAGTTGACAAACAAAACCAAAAACCAAAAAAATGGGGGCATGGGGGAGAGGGAAGTTTTCTATTTTGAGAGTTAGATTGATCTTAGTTGCTTTTTTTTAATATAATTACTAGTAGTTGCTTCAAAGGGGTAAGTTATGTAGACATGGATGTAATTTTATGTTTTGGTAAACGAGGTTTTGTAAAGTGAAGAAGTATAAATCAACATTGATATCTCACTCAAAATCTATGACTACTAACCCCATCTCACCTTTTGTGCATGAAGGGCTAAACAACAATACTTTTATATTTATGGTGGAGCTACATGTGAAGAATGAGATTGTGTGTTTCTTCATACAATATGATAATACACTCGATAATGAGACATTCTATTTCATAATGAACTTGAACAATGACACAGTAATGAAAAAGAGTAAAACCATACAAAACTTGAAATTGATTATATATATATGTGTGTGTGTGTGTGTGTGTGTGTGTGTGTGTGTGTGTGTGTGTGTGTGTGTGTGTGTGTGTGTGTGTGTGTGTGTGTGTATGTGTATATATGTATGTATGTATGTATGTATACATACATACATACATACATATATACACATATATACACACACATATATATACATATATATATATATAATCAATTACATATATGTATATATATATATAATTGATTATATATATATATATATATATATATATACATATATACATACATATATACACACACACACACACACATATATATATATATATATATATATATATATACATATATATACATACATATATATATATACACACAATATATTAATATTCTTACAATAATATTATTTTTATTTTATATATATTATAATAAAACTATTATAAATATATGTTGAAATAATTTTACATATATTATTAATTCACAAAGTGTGAAGAGTAAGACATATATACGTCCCATTACGCTTTAACTACCAATAGCTTAGCATATAAGTGACTTAATTTTATTTTTAATATTTTCAAACTTTTTAAAAACATAAAATTGAACTTAAAATTTCAAAAATGATGGAAAAAAAATTATAATATAACAGGTTGTTTGTTTTTAATCTATGTTTGATTCTAAATCAAATGTACTATATTTTTAAGATTGGGTAATAAGGTCAGAATGTGGTTAGTAGTGTCTTAATTCTTAGTCTATAAGACACCCCAAACCAAAAAGTTTATAAGACACCCCACATTGCAAACCCTTTCCAGCGATTAAAACAAGCCTTGATTGTCATAGGCCACGAGTCGGGGTGTAATGGTAGGTCTGGGGACCTACCACCCTGCCATCTCAAGACACCCCACATTGCAAACCCTTTCCAGTCATCAAGACAAGCCCTAATTCTTATAGGTCACTGGTCGGGGTGTAGTGGTAGGGCCAAGGGCCTCCCACCTCGGGTTTAAGCCTCCTGCGCCCTATCAAGACCGTCTCCCAGATATTAATATGCATTGTATACAATATTATTAAAAAAAGCCCTGATTGTAATGACCCGAGGACACAAGGTCCCTAACCACTAGAATATTATTGGTCATGGGCTTGGGGGAGCTCCCACTTAACCTTCCAGACCCCTCGATGCAGAAGGAGAAGAAAACACTTGCTCAGGATAACAAGATGCACTCAACAACCACAAAAAAAACATGTGGAAAGGAAAACACCACCCCTCCACCAGGGAGCCCACATACAGACAACCACACTAAGTCGAAAAAAGGGTCAAAAACATCAGTCAAAATGGGGAAGAGTGAAAAAATGGCCAGGGGGATGCAAACCCTCTCAGAGGTCTCCAAATCAACCCATTTGCCCCTCCAATCAAAATTAGGGGACTGGAGAGAGTGGCAAAGGTGAGGTAGAATAGAAAAGACAGAAAACTCCAATGGCCAGTGAACGTTGCCATCAATAAAATTGTATGCTAGATTTGTTGAAGAGCCAAGGGTATGAGGCCTCTGCCTCCGACCACAAAGCAATGGAAAAAAGGAAAATCTAGCACTAGTAAAGGTAACATGAGAAGCCAAAAAGGGCACAAACAAATGGGAAGAAACACAGTGAGCCAGTGAAGTCTTAACCATAGAGACAAACACTTGAGACCTTGGGCCACAACACAGTGTTAGTTTTCTTATTGAATATTGTTTATCTTGAACAATGAGGAATCATTATATATACACAAGTGAGAGAAGAGACACATCTCTTCAATCTCCCTATTAGCCTCTACCAAAAGTGCAAGACCTTGGGCTGGAAGTGGGAGCCCGATGTTGCTCCTCCAACATCAACACTCCCTCTCAGCTAGGGAGGATACTTCCAGCTGTATAAGACATATCACCTCATCATGATGTCAACCACAATGGCTACACTCATAAGTGAAAAGAAAAAAATACCACCACATTGTGATATCAGATATCACCTCAATATAATATCAACCATAATGGCTACAACAATGTATAGTATGTACAGATGTTCGTTATTTACATGACATCCATTATGGCTATCCTAGAGTGTGGAATCAAGAGATTTCACCTCGAACTTCTCTCACAGAGAAGAACTCGTTGTCAAGGGATTTCACCTCGAACTTTTCTCACAGAGAAGAACTCATTATCAAGGGATTTCACCTCGAACTTCTCTCACAGAGAAGAACTCGTTATCAAAGCTTTGGCGGCTTCTACAATAGATCTGTTATTCCTTTTTTTTTTACAACACCATTCTATTGAGGATTGTAAGGGACACATAACTCCCTCTTAATCCCTGCTTCAATGCAAAAATTATGGAATTCTTCAGAGGTGTACTCCCCTCCATTGTCAGATCTCAAAACTTTGACTCTCTTCCTAGATAAGTTCTCTACCTGAGCTTTAAACTCTTTGAACCTCTCAAGTACTTCTTTAGATTCCATGGCACAATCTTTGCAAGTACCTACATGCTCCTAGTTGAATTTTGAAAGACACGTGACCATCTTCTCCATGATAGGTAGAGCCCGAAAGTGTAGGTGAGTTGTCATGTCCCCTTTTTAGTGGACATTGACAGACTTGATGATTAGCCTATTATGTGACCTTCATAAGCTGATAGGATGGATAGAGGGTCAGGATGGAGCTTGGCTTGGCTTTGATTAGCAGAATCAGCTTCAGTTAGCATTCATTTAGGCTTTTTTAGGCAAGTTATCTGAGCTCCTATTATATAGGGAATGTTAGCATTCAGCGAAGCATCCCTGTTATGGCATGAGCATGTGCGGAATCACTCCCTGGTTCACTAGCTTCGAACGATTCGAGGATCCGACATGTATTGAGGGAGATATTAATATTTGATTGATTTAATCAAATATTAATTATTTAGCCTATTTTTAATTATGAAACCCTAATTGTAATTTAAGAAACCCTAATTAGGGCAAGCACATCTTTTTGAGGGTATAAGGGTTTCTCATGGAGGCCATTATTGATTATGCATTGATTATTGATTTTTGATATTGAAGAATTTTTCTGTGAAGACTGAGGCAAGGGTTCCAGGATTCCATCTGCATTAGAGAACGTCCACTCTTCAGTGTGTGTGATTAAGAGGCTGTGAAATATCAACTGATCTATTGCCAAATTGAGAGATAGCTTCATACAGAAGTTATCACAGAGGTTTACAGATTTGAGAGGTAACTTCATACAGAAGTTGTCACAGAGCTTTCCAGGTATTTACTTTATTAGGTTTTTGATTCAATAAGTTATATAGATATAGATCTTCTGTATTAGAATCGTATATCTTGAGATCAGGTTGTTCAGCGATCAAGGTGTGTTATATTATATTGGCGGTCGTATGAAGTTCGTACAGATCCACGCAGATACTGACATCGGCAGGCAGAGATTCCCAGTGACCGACATCGATCGACTGAAGACCGACGTCGGTAGAGAAGGACCCACAGTGACCGACGTCAGCAGTATATCGACCGACGACGACGACTGTGTTTTCGACACAGTGACCCGAGAGCCGCACAGACCCAGGGTTATTTCCAGTTTGCTAGAGGAATCAAGTTTTCAAGACTGTATTTTCATATTTTGTATATGCATGACAAAGGACAACTATTGTAATCATCTGGATGAATAATAAGATCTTTGACTAGCAGTTAAGATATTTACTGTGGTTTATTGTTTATCTTCTAAATTTAATGTGCAAGATTGTATCTTTGTTCAGAGCTTTTATGTTTCTATAGTCCCTGTTTGAAGGGGATATTACAGTGGTATCAGAGCTCTTGACGAAAAAAAGGAGCCCCTAAGTTAGGGACATTACATGAGCCAACCTTCAATACCAAAGATCACACTAGCTTGAAAAATCATGTACTAATGCCTAAAGTGGACAAGTGATTAGCCGATAGAGGCTCTCATGTCTAACTCCAATTACTGGAGCAATTTTGAAGTTGGAATTCTTCCTCCATGCACATTTTACATACATATCAACAAGAGAGCTTCCTACATACACATCACAATCAAACTTAGTTTTTATAATGTGGGAATGGACCTGCCTCCCCTGTTTCAATGTTGCATTGGCAACACATGCCCTCATGGCACTGGATAATGCAAACTGATTCAATTCTATGGTTGCTCTCTGCATCTGCTTAAACAACCCAAGGGCAACTTTCGAATTTTCGCTCTGCAAATATCTTGTAGAACTGTTGTCAAGGTGAAGCAGTTTGGCTTGACACCTTCCTATTGCATTTAACAAAAGAGATTTAACACCTCTTTTCTTCATCCATTCTGTGTATATCCCATAATCATGGACAACCAAAGCTAAGCATCTCATTTTTAGCATTTTGTTAAACAGTTGGCGTGAATCCTCCAATCTCCCACACTTGAAATACATGCTAAAAAAAATCCAAGAGGAACATATCCATTGAAACCAGTCTTGGTGATGTGGGTGTGAAGCTGCTTGCCCTGTTCAAGAGCTCTTATTTTAATGCAATCTTGTAAGAGGCGGGTATACATATTCAAGCCCTGCTCCATATCCAATGTACACAGTGTCTCTTGCCAATGTTCTTTTTTAGGAAGATTTTCTATAGTAAATGAAGTGGTGTGCATTTGATAAGAAAATCTAAGGGGATCGAGCATCCTCCTAGCCAAACATTCCAATGTAACGATGCTCACATTTTTGCAATTCATTATACTGCTTGCTATCTATGTGTTATGGCTTCTTCACTTGCTGCACATTCCACAACTCCCACCAATATCCGCTTTGGCCTACTTTCCTTGCTACACGTTCTACCCTTCGAATAGACTGTTGTGCGTCTTACCTCAAGCATATATCTAGTAGGACAAGCAACTCATCTTTCCCAAGTCACATGCTGATTGCAGACTTTTGCAATTGTCTAGGTTAACCTGGCTCTAATACCATGTTAGTTTTCTTATTGAATACAATGAGGAATCATTATATATACACAAGTGAGAGTAGAGACACATCTCTTCAATCTCCCTATCGGCCTCTGCCAAAAGTGCAAGACGTTGGGCTGGAAGTGGGAACCCGATGCTGCTCCTCCAACATCAACACAAGGGGCCCCTAGGAGCCACAACCACCAATGTTGCTCGCAATTCTCTCTCAATACTCGCCACATTGCTTTGGGTATTGTCATCCTAGGTAGGGTTAGCACAAATCAATGAAACCAACATTGTTTGCTCAGAAACCAAATACAAACTAGTGTTGCACTCCCTTGAAACCCTTTCCACTTCTAGATTCATACCACTTCTACTCTCCATGTCCACCAAGGCAAGCCATTGGGATTTCGCCTTGTTCTAACTCCTCGCTTGATGCTCCTGCTCCTGCTTCAAGCATTGCCCTAAAATCTCCCTGTGGCACTAAATTCTCCATGCACTGCCCTAATTACTTTGCATCCATCCGCGCCTCTCTCTCTCACACAGACACATTATATATATTATACTTTTATAATAATATTATTATAATACTATTATGTGCATTTATATATATATAATATATATTATAATAATATTGTTATATATTTTTGATCGATAATTAAGGATTGGGGTCCCTTACCCATTCATTAATATAAAAAGGATTTACAAAAAATGAGTGTAATATTGGAAAATTCATAATATACAAGTCGAAGAACCAAACAAAGCCACTAAATTAGGATAATGTTAATTTAAAAACCACATGGGATAAACCCTGATAGCATACAAAACATTATGAAAAGAACTACACATGGAAGACCAAAATTCAGAGAAAAGAGGAGAAATTTGAGACCAAATCCTCAACAAAGCCATAATAAAAAATAAGCTTTAAAACTAGACATAGGGAGATCAAAGGGTTGTTTAATTCCTACCATCACATCAATATCCTCATTGACATAGTTGGCTAATCCAAACTCATCCAAATCAACGTTTCTATCATCACCTAGAGTCAAAGCTTGTTCATGCCCAAAGCTCTCCACATCCACCATCTCCTTGATGCCTTCAACAACCACCCGCCCATGACTTTCCCAAGACCAATTACCCAAACCCCCTAAGATGTTGCATTCCATAATAGGTGGTTCTATAGTATGTGGCTTCTCACCCAATTTTCACCTGTCTTTTGAAAACTCTCGCTTTCCCAAGTGCTTGATGCATCGCTTCAAGCCTTCTCCTCATATGGCTAGATGTTGCATGAAGGCAGGTGGCAGGATCTTGGAAATGAGTGCTTATCTAAGAGCTTGCTTGAGGGGGAGTTGGATGAAACCCTTATAAAAAATTTGGTCATATCCATAGAACTTACCAACCACCTTTTTTTGAAAAGTGACATTCAAATATGGTAAGGAGACCTTAAGTATTTCATGTTGGTGAGAAGGAAACACTCACCCCTATTGAGAATTTTTATCTCTCATAAAATTGATCATACCTTATAGGTAGTCAACCACAAAAACAAACCTCTCTTCTAAATCTTTTAAGATCTTCAATGAGACTAATCCAAGATGTTCCTGGCCTAAGAAACACAGAGTAGAAGGATTACCAAAATCAAAAGGATCAATGGCCTGCATAAGCCTAAGTCAGTGCTCAAGGCCCATAAATTTCTCTACTATCTTGCAATTTAGCTCCTTATCATTCAGTGCCATCAGTAAATTGCTCATGAACATCTATGCCAATTCAAAATTTACCTTTGTAATCTTCACCCACCACAACTTGGATAGCATGCAAAATTTGCCTTGTTGGAATCCAAAAAACTTTATTTAACCTACCATCAGTCATCCTACCTTGCAACACCATCTCGTATTTCTCTTGTGAGAAGTAGTAAAGGTTTGAAGGCAATAATTTCTTCAAAAAGTTCCATGATTTTTAAAAGGCAACATGGAATCTCACCCTTAAGAAGAACAATGCTCTTTAGCAAGCTCCCATCTAGATTTAAAACGAGAGTGCCTCTTTCTAATATTTACCCCATAGATTATCTAAAAGCAACATTGTAAGGGACCGAGATTTAATTCATCTGATCAATTAATATAGATATAGGGAGAAATGAGCCAAGTGTGCTAGCTTCCCAACTCAACCAAGGCATAGTCATTACTACATCGTGACACTTGTGAAAAGATGGAAAAAAATCTTAAAAGAGGGGAGATGGATCAATAGGACCTTCATCTTAAGTCTACTCCCTTTACCAAATTAAGATCCAACCAAACATTAGCAGTGTTGTTAATGATTAATTCAACCTCTCAGGAGATACCTTGATTTGCTCTAAAATCAATTGTAAAATTAGCTTTGTGAAAACAATGATTTGTTTCCCAGGATGGGAAAGAATCCAAAAGAGGTTAAACACGACCAAGGACATTTTCAATGGGCCAGGGTTTCGTGGATCTATTAGGAAGCACTTGAATTAATACTATTGAATCCCCTTTGATGACAATATTTTCAATACCATATTGAGTCGTCATTCCCACTCTAAAGGCTAGAGTTTGTGCCTTCGCCTCATTGTTTGTTCCATTTACCAATTTAAGAGACTTTGCATTGATGAAGGAATCAAAACAAATTTTTATTATACACCTAGCCCACGAAGCTCTCAGGTTAGCTTTGGCAATGCCATCAAAATCAAATTTAAACACACACAGAGGAAGAGGAATCCACTCGAAATCATCCTCACTCCTTGGACACAAAGAAATGACAGACCCATTAATAGGGACAATAACACTGTTATATTGATATAATATTATAAAATATATATATATATATAGTAATAATAATTTATATATTACAATAACATTTATAGTTATAAATATATGATATAATAAACTATATACAATTATAATATATTATATTTATAATTATTATATATAAATATAAATTTTGATACTTCAATGTCTTGTCCTACTTCAATGAGATTATAGTTTTAATTAGTGTTGAATATTGGATGTGGAGCTTTGTTGTAATAAAATTAGTTATCACGATACCATCGTCCACCCATGATAATGGAAAAAGACCAATCAAAGATGTTGCTACCTTACACACTAGAGACCCCTTTGCAATGGACGTACGTCATGTAAATTTATTGGTACTTTGAATTTGAGTTTGGGGTATGATATGGGGACTCTGGAGTACAATATCACTTGAAATACATTGTCATTATCCGTCACCATCATCGCCCAACTCACCTTCAAATATTTCACCGTTTGTATGGCCATGCCCTTTCCTACTACTTTATCATTATTCAAGCTCATCATGAAATGAAATGCCTTCTATTGACACAACGCATTTAAGATGATCATTCCTAAACAAGTTAGCAAATAGTTGCAAATACATGAAATAAACTATGAAAATTAGTAATATATTAACTCAAATAAGTAGAACTAGATTACAATGGCTGAATTACAGAATCACTAGCTTCTTCGAGGGGGCAACCTCCTTTGAGCAAGCTCAATACAATAAATTCATGGATGCCTTCATTCGCCTCAACACTTACTTATATACTAAGTCTAATCTAAGCAACTACTACTTCCCATAAATGTGAGATAAAACAAAATGCTCACGAGACAACTTACAAAGCATATGCCTCCATAGCAACTATTACACTAACAAAATAAAGTGAAGGGGTAGCATGGGTTCCTAACATCCCCTCCTTCTTAGAAAAAGTTTTGCCCTCAAAGCTTTAGATGTGGGAATTGGTGTTGAATCTGAAATAGTGGTTCCCATGTGGCATCCTCTAGTTGCAATATATGTCATTGAATTAAAACCTCTGTGATACAGCGAAAGTGAAGTTGGCATGTGTACCTATCCAAGATAGCCTCTAGCACAAGAAGGATGAATCCTTCATTATCAAGTTCTAGTAAAATAGTCTGCATTGTGAATTTGGTGCCAAGAACTTTCTTCAAACAAGAGACATGAAATACTGGGTGAACTTGGGAAGAAGGTGGAAGCTCCAACTTACAAGCAACTGATGCAATCTTTTGGAGAACTTTATAGGGCCCATAGAACTTGGGAGCCAGCTTATGACACCCTTTGATTTTTAGGGAGGATTTCTTGTATGGCTATAGACAAAGAAAAACTATATCACCTACTTGAAAAGTGCGCTCAAAATGGTGTTGATCAACATGTTGTTTCATTCAATTTTGTGCCATATGAAGATTGTCTTGTAGGGTGCTGAGGATTCGATCTCGAATTTGGAGAATCATGTTGATCGCTTAAACTGATAAACTATTAGGGGTGTATGGAAGGAGCAATGGTGGTGCTTGACCATAGACTGCTTCATATAGAGTCATTTTCGTTGAAGTGTATTAGGAGGTATTGTACCACAATTCAGCAAGGGGGAGCCACTTTACCTACTGATGTTGTTGTTATGAGGTGAAGCAATGAAAGAAAGTTTCCAAGTATTTATTGACAATTTTAGTATGCCCATCCCTTTGGGGATGATACCCAGAACTCATTTTCAATTGGGTGTCAGTGCAGCAAAATAGTTCTATCCGAAAATCATTGGTGAAGCTTGCATCATGATTTGAGACAATGGATGAAGGAATGCCATGAAAATGGAAAATATGGTCTAAGAAAATGTGTGTGATTGTGGAGTTGGTATAGGGATGGTTGAGGGCACAAAAATGACTATATTTGGAGAGGTGATCAACCACAACTAAGATCATTGTTTGCCCTCCAAATTTAAGTAGCTCCTCAATGAAATCCATAGAAATATCAGTCCAAATCTTGGTAGGGATGGGAAAGGGTTCGAACAGATAAGGGATGAGTGTTGTTTCACCCTTGCTACATTGGTAGGTATCACATTTAACCACCATCTATTGAATTGTCTTTTTCATTTCCTTCCAAAAGAAGTTGTATCATGCCCACTCATAAGTTTTGAAAAACCCTAGTTGCCCTACAGGTGGAGAAGCATGGAGTTCATAGAATATACCCTACTAAAGATATGTGCTCTGGGGAAACACTAAACAACCCTTGTATCACAGAGAAGCACCATCCCAAGAATAATGTGGTACAGTAGAGGGGTTAGTGGCCAACTATTGAATTATTTAAGATAATGAGGATTTATTGACATAACCATGCTATACAACATCCAATCAATTTGGAATAGGCATGGAAATAGCTGAAAGAGAAGCTTGGTCTGCAAATATGTGAGATAGAGCATCAACCACAATATTGTCCTTACCCTTTTGATAAGTGATATCATAGTCATAACCCATGAGTTTGCTGACCCATTTTTGTTGTGAGGGGGTGGAGACCCATTGTTCTAAGAAATATTTCAAGCTCTGGTGATCAATTTTGATGCAAAAATGATTCCCCAATAGGTATGGCTACCACTTATGTACTGCATGCAAAATGACCATCCTTTCCTTCTCATAAGTAGAGAGTACTAAATTATTCTCATAAAGGGATTTGTTGGTGAATACAATGGGGTGTCCTTCTTAGAGGATAACAACACCAAGTCCATTACTGCAAGCATCACTCTTGATAGTGAAGGTCTTGGTAAAATTTGGCATTATTAGAATAGATGTAGTACACATAGCTTTTTGTAATTCTTCAAATGCACACTCAGTAGCTTGTGTCCATGTAAAAGCATCCTTTTTCAACATAGCTATCAATGGAGTTGCAATCTTCCTATAATCCTTGACAAACTTGTGATAGTATCCATTCAACTCCAAAAAACCATAGAGGCTCTTAAGTGTGTGTAGTCATAAAATATGAAATTTGGTCACTTGAGTGTGGCTAATGACACCCAATCTATAGGTCCATCTTGCTTGCTCTCATGACCCTTATAGGCATGTTTTCAATGATTCCCAATCATCCCTAGCCTCCCAAACTAAACCCTTATAGACCCAAATTACTCTTTCCGTGCTTAATCTATCCCCCTCGGTCTCGTCAGCCATGGATAACAGCTTCCAAACTTGGACTACATTGTGAAAACCTAGGGTGTCCTTTTTTGTCACTATTGTCTAAGTGCTTTTTGGCTTATAACAGTCATATTCTTCTAAATCCTTATTTTAATTCATGTTGGTCTAACATGAATTCATTTAACCCACAATCATTGAATCCCCTATAAAAGGCCACACAAAGTCCATTTAGAAGGGCTGACACTCATTTACAAGAGAGAAACAAGAATACTATCAAAACCACTCAATCGCTTTTCCCTATTATCTGCATACATCCTTCTAATAGTATTTCAAGCTTATTCAAACCTTTACACCAGTCTCTAGTCATTCGAAGTACACCTAATTTGCATTTACTTGCATTTTCATCACACTATTACACTAAACACTTCAATGGGAGAAATACATATAGCATGATCCCTCCTTAGAGTATTGCTATGTAAGCAACGTGCCCACACACGAGGTGTGAAGTGCATCCAACATATCCATTACACACTAACCCCTCCTCTCCTTTCTCTAAGTTTTACATTCAAGCTCAAGCTTAAAGAGGACCTAGGGTATTGAAGACTAAACTAGGTACATAATGAGCTCCGTGGACTTTCAAGCTTCAATATTTCATAGGTAGAGTCACATAGACTTGATGCACAAAACCCAAAAAGCTTAGATCACCAGGACAACATCACTGAGATAGGACTACAATGCTGAAACCCAAGGTGTCCCACTTTTGGTGCTCCTGTCCAATCAAGAAACGAACTTCATATTCCTGTCTGTGACAGTCTCTCAAGCCTGCATACAAATTTCCAGACCCTATCTCAATCGAAACAACACAAAATCAAATAAGTTTAATTTTCTCTCTCAAATTTCCCAAATCAATAGCTTATTTATTGCATATTATTTACTGATTGTATCTACTCAGACCCGTTTATTATTTAGGAATTAAACATCTAATTTTCCAAAAATAATAAATCATTTGGTGAACCCGACTTACTTCAAATTTTGCATAAAACCCTATAAACTTTAGGATAAATTCCTAGCTGATTTTTTCCATTAATTTTTGAATTTTTTTCTTGAACATTAAAATCAAAAATTTCTTTTAAATTTTAAAATTTTGTAGTAAATTTTAAAATAAATTTATTTCAACCCTAGTTGCATCAACTAGCTCCCAATAATTTTTCAATCATTTTCTGAAATTTTTAGTTGCATATTAAAATCAAAAAATCACTTCAAATTTTTAAAAATCTATAGTAATTTTCAAAAAAATATTTTATTTCAAACCCTAGTTGCACCTATTCGGTCCCATTAAATCAAACACTTTCCCATAAATTTTTGAATTTTTTCTTGAATACTCAACTTAGAAATTCAATTTCAAAAATTCATAATATTTTGCAAAAATATTTTTGAAACATCCCTAGTTGCACATACTAGTTCCTATTTTGCTTCTTGAGGTATCACCTTAAATGTTTGGGAGCTTCGTATCCTTTCTATGCATATTCCAGTTCCTTGTTTAGATTATATTTGTTTAATCTTTTCTACTATTATCCAAGTTATTTTCCTTATGCCACTTAAGTTCCTTGCTTCTCTTCCTTCAAGATGAAGTGCAAGAATTAGTGGTAATCCTCCTAAATGCACCTAGATTCCTTCAACTCGACTATATACTATGCATAAACAACTAGTTCAGACTTTAGCTATAAATTTTGCACATCCAGATTACACCAATTTTAATCAAAATGTTTCAAACAATGAGCAATATAAAAATACCAATGATGATGTACACATTGATGCTCATGCTCCACCACATTGGACTATTGATCCAGTTCCACCCATTATTGATAATGAACTCAACAAAGATTTGATCTTCCAAAGTTTTAGAGAACAGCCTCAAGATCTTACTCTTATATTATAATCTCTATGGAAATAAAAAAATCTAAACAAGTTGAGTTTTCCATTCCTACAGAGCAAACAGTTGAAAATGACACTACAGGGGGAAACTATGTCTCAGCAACCCTCTATAGCAGCCCAACTTGTCTCTATGCCACCAGTTACAGCTAGTACATCCCTATCTCTTGATGTGGTAGCCCTTGTGTAAGAGATATGACCTCTTCAATCCAAGGTGCTACATCTTGAACAAGGTGTCACTAGACCTACATAGGTTTGGATTCTTTTGTTCTTGTGCATACACCATTGGCACGTCACATTGCTTCTACACCCTTGCCATGTTTATGATGACAAGGGTGATCCAGAGACACATTTGAGAGCTTTTCACTCAACATGCTTGGATTATGTACCAAATGACTGGCTAATTACCAAGCTATTTCCACATAGTCAAAAGGATTATGCTTTACAATGGTTCTATAGTCTATCGAATCAGTCTATCAATGCATTAAATCCTTTAGCTGACATGTTCTTAGCACATTTCAGTATCAACATTGGTGATAAGGTCTCTTATGCACAAATTACACAACAAAAACTTAACTCAAATGAACATCTCACAGACCATGTGCTTCGATATAAGACCTTCTTGCCTAAGATGACTAGCCCCATGGCAAATCAAGGTTTACAGGATCTCTTCAAATAGATCCTTCTACCAGCATCGCATGAATCTATTATGTTCAAAAGATTATCTTCCTTCATTGAATTGTGTCATACACTAAAGGAAATAGAAGTAATACTCATTTCAATGGGCAAACTCAAGTATACAAGAATCCTAGATAAGCAAAGTCTCATACAATGTCAAAGTCAATGATAACAAGAATCAAAATCAACCAACAGTTAATGTGGCTTCAGAGGCCCCTCAGCATGTGGTTTTATCAGCCCTCCTCAGCGTGCATTTATAAATCTACCAGTTTCTCCAGCCAGAGTTTTACAATAGTTATTGGAATGTAACATCATCACTCTCACTCCTATTCAGGAAGTTGACCCAACAAAGCCTCTTCTACAGGGATATGATCAACATGCATTTTATGATTTTCATAGAGCACCAAGCCACATTAAAAATAGATGCATTAGTTTTAGACATAAGATACATGACTTGATATATTACAACCTAATTGATCTTGGCACTTCAATTGAGCCTCCACAAACAAAGACAACACAGAATAAAGCTTTGAAAATATTCTCATGTCCATTTCCACAGCATTTTAAACAACAAAAAGGGGACACATCAGGTGTTCACTACACATACTATACCCATCCTCCACTAGTTACATACCAGGCACCTTTAGTTGAGTCACATCCTTTGAGCGGTATGATAGGTGTTTATGACTTCAAGTTTCTAACTAGACCTTTGATATCCTCCTCAAATCAAGAGATTGTTGAGGATAATTCAAATTATAAGGCACTCTTTATCAGAGCACATATTCATAATCAACCCATTCACAATATTCTCATCGATAATGGTTCCAGTGTTAACATGTGCACCTTTACATTATTGCAACATTTGGGTTATTCAAAGTACGATATCACTCTGACAAATATAATTTTCTATAGATTCAGTGGTCACATACAGAGTTCATTTGGTGAGATTGTAATTCCTTTGCAGACTAGTGACCACACATTTCACCATAGTTCCCAGTTTAGGAGTTTTTGATATGTTACTTGGTCGCCCATGGATTCAAAAAATTTGAGCAGTACTATCTACAGTTCACAGATGCATGAAATTTATTTACGCTAATCAAGTTATTACAATTGGTGGAGTTCCATATGAGTTACCACTCTCCACTTTAGATCCATCTCCTTTGCAGTCATCAGTTTCAATTTCTCCACCATTTACAGTTCTTTCTTCTGTATAAATTTAGACATAGTTGATGCACCCATCACTAGTACAACGAGTTCATCTACCTCCACAGCTTTAGGATTCTAGACAACTTCCAATTATAGTATTCACACCTAGAATAGTAACATTGAGATCTTATGCTTCTAAACATAAAGCACACTTTCAGATAACTCCTTTTCATACTTCCAAATGGGTCCCTAAGAGTCCCTTAGTTGCATCCACTTCTTAGAGTTATAGGGGAATCTCACATTTGGATTCCAATTTAGAGATATCAGAATAGTTAATATGCATACAACTTTCAGAATCACAGTCTCAGTCTTTCCATCGTGCTTCATGATCACACACAATACCTTTGTTAGATACAAGACACCATGATAGGGAGTCTCATCTGAGACTCATCGATTAGTATCATGTCTTCTCAGTCTTTCCTATACATAGCTTATTTCAAAAATACCAAAAACATTCAAATATATCCAAAACAAAAAAATATTTTGATTGTATGTATCATCCATGCTTTGTATTGTTACTACTATGTTAAGACTTATATTTGTTGTTTCATGCTATTGTATGTCGATTTATCCACATTACCATGCTTCACTTGATCTTATTTGACTGTGTGCAGTGACATATAGATCCTTGATTACTTCACTCTACCCATTGAGGGGGCATCCTACTACATTCGAGACACACATCGATATACATACCCACTGGGGGCATCTTCTACATGACTACACCATCTAGGTTATGCCATTCCTACACCACACACTTTAGTTATCATGTTGACATACATTACTTACTAAATTTACATAGATTACCATATCGACACTCACTAGTATCTTACATTTGTATATCTCTTAGCATGTACCTAGTCTTGTATTAACATGTCTTGCATACTTTCACTTCTTACTTTGATTAGTTAGATGCGATTGCACTTCTAGTATATACATGCTTTCCTTTCTTGCTTAGTGTAGCTTATTGGATTGCATTTCCAGTTCTTACTTATCTCTTTTATGTGCCTTAGAATATTTGCCCATGTCATTCTCTTTTATTCATGTGTGTATCTTAAGCCATTTACCAATATCATTTGCATGTACTCTTCCATATGCTTGTGGCCCTTGTGCCAACTTTGTTTATTTCAATTGTATGTGTATATGGCATTTGAACATGCCTTGTATGTTTACTTTCCAATTTGAGTGGCATGTGCCCATGTCACTTGTTTATTTGACCCTTTGGCCACCCTTTTATGCATCTTGCTTCTTACTTTGTGAGCTTGTTGTTTGATTGCTTTCGATTGCTTGTAATGCCATGATCCATATCATGCATTTCTTTGCTTGCTTGGATGCCATGATGGCCATCATGCTCCATCCCTCCTTGCTAACAATTGACACTTTTGATTTCAATTCAAAACATTGCACATGCTATTACATTGTTATATCTATCTAGGCATACCCTTGATGATCTAACAATATCTCAATACAAACTTTGCTATAGCTCAAGATATGTTGTCAATTATCATTGCTATATCATATCTATGCAACATAACACACTTGCCGGGCTCTTTCTTTCGAGGATAGTCATTACAATGTCTTCATTTCTACCCTCAGAAGAGGGGGCAATAAATAATGGTTTTGTCATATAGATCAGAGCTCCTAACGGTCCAAAAAGTAATATTTAAAACACTCAAAATAAAATCCAAACATCAGATTACGCAGAACAAACCAGGCAGACAACAGAGAATCCAAAATAGTTACCAAATTTGGCCTTGAACAATAGTGCCAAAGTTGGACTACAACATCAAATAACAGGGTGTCCTATTTTTAGTGCTCTTGTCTAGATAGCAAAAAAATTAGTTTTTTCAGAAATAGATAGAAAAGTGAGTTCAGTCATAGGTTTGTCAACTCAGTCCAATTTAGATTCAACATATTTTAGTATAGTTTTTGCTCAAAGAATCCATATATAAGGGGCATCATGCACGACATGATGACTCTCACTTCCAATTTTAGATTAGATCAGAATCCATGTTTCAGACACCAGTGATTGGGGGCAATGTGTGCGACACATTGATCCTCCCCTTTTTTCAAGTATAATTTATTTTCTAAGCATTTCTTAGTGGTTGCGTACCTTACTCCATCTACAAGTGGTTGGCATCCTTTTTCAAGTTTGGCTTTCATACAAGCTTTACTTTTTGAGTACCCAAGTTCTCGAATTGACTTCCACATAAGCTTATTGCACTAGTTTTGGAGTGGATTTCATACAAGCCTAATCTCAATTTTTGAAATGGTCAAGAGTGGCCTAGTTTCTAGCATACATTCAGTTATCCATGCCAACATTGTTAGATCACAATACATTCATGGGTTTTAAGAGCCATCTCATATGACATCTATTCCATACCGATATAACTTCAATTCACATGGCAATGATGGAGCCAAAGGGCTAGCCTTTATATTCTTGAGTCACTTATTCAGAGGGATTGGACACACAGTTCAAACATCGATTGACACATGCATAATTTGTTAGCTTTACATTCTTGAACCACCTTCCAAGGAATTGAGCACTTAGCTCCATTCATGATATAATTTTTGGTACAATACACATCCAACATAATTCAACATCACAATAGGTTTTATATTAGTTTGCGTACCTAGTGAGGTGTATTCATTCATTTCTCTTCCTCTCTCTCTTACCCAGCTTTTATATGTTCTTATTTTAAATATAACATATCTAGTAAGGACTGATCTACTCTATGTTTTTCATTGCACATTCACACTTCGCACCATGCTCTCTCTACGCACATCCAACATCGCATAACTTTATGAGCTTCATCTTTATAGGTAAGTTCAGGTACATTTTTTATTTTTTCTTTATCCTAGTATTTCACTTTGTTACATCACTAAAATAAAGGGGGAGTAAATCTAGTCATGTAAAATGCAAAATTTGATAACTTGAGTGTGGCTAATGACACCCAATCTATAGGTCCATCTTGCTTGCTCTCATGACCCTCGTAAACGTGTTTTCACTAATTCTCAGTCATCCATAGCCTCCTAGACTAAACCCTTGCAAAATCAGATTGCTCTTCCCATGCTTAATCTATCCCCTAGGTCCTATCAACCATGGGCAACAATGCCTAAGCTTGGACTACAAAGCTGAAACCCAAGGTGACCTATTTCTAGCACTATTGTGCAAGTGATTTTTTACTTATAATGGTCATATTCTTCTGAATCCTTATCCTAATTCATGTTGGTCTAACACAAATTCATTTAACCCATGATCATTAAATCCCTATAAAAGACCATTCAAAGTCCATTTAGAAAGGTTGACACTCATTTACAAGAGATAAGCAAGATCACTCAAACACTTTTCCTTATTCTTTGCATACAACCATCCAATAATATTTCAAGCCTATTCAAACCTTTACACCAGTCCCTAGTCATTCCAAGTACATATAGTTTCACGTTTACTTGTATTTTCCTCATATTATTGCACCAAGCACTTTAAATGGAGAACTATACATAGCTTGATCCCTCCTCAGAGTATTGGTATGTAGGTAGCATGGCCACACACAAGGTGTGAAGTGCGTTTAGTGTATCCTTTACACATTAACTCCTCATCTCCTTTCTCCAAATTTTACATTCAAGCTCAAGCATAAAGAGGGCCTAGGGTATTGAAGACTAAATCAGGTATATAGTGAGCTCTATGGCCTTTCAAGCTTCGATATTTCACAGGTAAGGTCACAAACTCTGACACACACAACCTAAAAAGCTTAGATCACTAAGATAAAAATGTTGAAATAAGACTACAGCATCGAAACTCAGGGTGTCCCACTTTTGATGCTCTTATCTAATTAAAAAATGAACTCCAAAATCCTATTTGTAATAGTCTCTCAAGCCTGCATACATATTTCTAGACCCTATCTTAGTTGGAACAACATATAATTAGATAAGTTTAATTTTCTCTCTCACTACTATTTTTAAAAAAGCCCTAACTACAGTCAAATTCATAAATCAGTAGTTTATTTATTGCGCATTATTTACTAATTTTATCTACTCAAACCCATTTATTATTTAATAATTAAACATCTAATTTCACAAAAATAATAAATCAGTGTGTGAGGATGAGGCCAATTTGTCATGGCAGCAATTTTTTCAAGATCTACCTGAACCCCTTGGGCTAAAACAATATGCCCAAGATACTCCACTTCATCCTGGCCAAAAGCACATTTGGACTGTTTTGCAAAAAGATGATGGTCAGAGAGAAATTGCAGTTTGAGCGTTAGATGTTGGAGACGCTCAAACCATGTTTTACTATAAATGAGGATATCATCGAAGAAGACCAGAATGAATTTTTGTAGGTAGGGCTAGAATATTTTATTCATCAGTGTCTGGAATGTTGAAGGAGTATTAGTGAGGCCAAAGGGCATGATCAAACTCATAATGGTCATCATGCATGTGAAAAGCTATCTCAAGGATATCATCCTCATGAAACGGGATCTGGTGATATCCAGAGTAGAGATCCAACTTGAAGAAAAAATGAGTGTCATGAAGCTCATTAATAATAGGGATAGGGATTAAGAACTTATCCTTGATTGTGATGTAAGTACATGGAAGTCAATGTAGAGGTGCCATGACCCATCTTTTTTTTTAATAAGGAGAACTAGGTAAGAATATGGGCTGGTACTAGGGCAAATAATGCCTTGCTTCAGTAAGTCTCGAATGTGCATCTCAATCTCAGTCTTTTGTTAAAATGGGTAGTGGTAGGGATTGATGTTAGGAGGAATGCTTCCAAGAAGGAGATGAATACAGTGGTCCTTTGACCATGGAGGTGGCAATCCCACTAGTTTGATAAAGACATGTGCATACCTATGCAGAATGGTTTGTAGATCAGGAGTAGTAGAGACCGTTGATGGTTGCATTTGAATAGAATGGAGCTGCACAATGATGTTATGTGAATTATTCTTGAGAAGCTTTTCCATGCGATGTGAACTTATGATGCTGAGAGACTTGGATTGTAATCCTCTCAATGTGTGTTTTTGCCCATTGTCTAAAAATTACATCCAAAGTTCAACAAAATCTAATAAGATGGGTCCAAGTGTGCATAACCATTGGGCTCTCAAAACATCACATCCACCTAAGAGCAAGGCAAACATGTTGGAGTGCAAGTTATAATCTTCAATAAAGATATGTATATTATGACACTTCTCTTTACAAGGTAACGTGCCCCTATTGACAATCATGACGTCAAAGTTGGAGCAAAGATAGACAAAACAATCAGTCTGTTTGGTGATCTTAGGGTCAATGAAGTTATGAGTGCTACCAAAATCAATGAGTATTGTGTGAGGCAACGTCTTAAAGTAACTCCTACCTTGCATGGTTTGTAGGGTAGTGACTCTTGCTAAGGCATGGAGAGAGATCTTTGGTTGGTCTTCCTGAGAAGTAGGTTCCACAATCCACTGAACTTCTTCCAGATCATTTGTTGTATCTTGAACATCTTCTCAATCTTTTATTTCGGGTGGAGAGTCCACATCCAATAAGTAGAGCTTTTGCTTGACACATCGATGTCCCTGAGTGAATTTATCATCACAATTATAACATAGTCATTTTTCTCTATGAGCTCGCATCTCTACTTCAGTCAAATGCTTGATAGGAGTGGTTTTGGGGGCTGGCGTTGTTTGAGATCGTTGTGGAGCTGTATTTTTTAATAGAGCAAAATTGGATTTGAATCGTTGTTGAGCTGTGATCTTGTCCTCTACCAATTTAACCAACCCTAAGGCTTCCATCATCATGTTGGGCGAGAACATTTTGACTTCATATCAAATTTCATCCTTCAGTCCACTGACAAAATAACTCTTGAAGAATTCATCAGACAATCCCTCTGTGTGATTGGTCAATTTTTCAATTTTTGTTTGTATTCTCTCATGATTCTTGTTTGACAAAGTTTAATAAGTGCTCTAGTGAAATCATCAAAAGCACTAGGGCCAAACTATTACAAAATGACGGTGCAAAAATTGGTCCAGATGGGCTCATCACGAGCCTTGGTATACCAATGATACCATTGAAGGGCTTCATGTTCCAAGTGAACGGATGCAAGCGGGACCTTGTTGGCATCAAAAGTATTATGTAGACTAAAATATTGTTCTACCTAATAGATCCATCCAGTCGGATTTGCACTATTGAATCGAGAAAAATCAAGCTTCAACCCACAAAAATTACTGGAAGAAGAAAATCCAGTGTCAGAAGAGGACTCTAGATGTCGTATATTATTGAAGGTGGTATGTTGAAGACTAGGTCAAGTTTTTTCATCAAGATCTTTGATGTGTGTCTTAAGAGCGATAATTTCATCTTCCATATTTTTTGCTCATGTTTGGGTTACTATCATGACCCAAATAATATATTTTTTATTTTGTTTTCTATCAAATATCTAGCCGTAGGTCCTCTGAGAGTCTGTAGATAGTTTTCTAAGACTGATAGGATGAAGTTTTTCTGGTTTATGGTTTTTGTTAACTGTCTGAATGCAAGTATGATGAGAGTCTTTTGATACTCTACTGGTGGCTGTTTTGAGAATCTTTTGAAACTGATAGAATGGGCCTTAAGTTTTAATGGCTGCCTAAAGTTTTACAAACAACTCTCTGGCCACCAATGCCGTCTAAGCGAATACCGCTCTCCAAAATTTTTTTGGCCACACATTAATTTTTGAGCGACAATGCTTGGTTTTTCTCATGAATGGGAACTACTTAGTCAGGAAGGGGCCGTTGCCCATTTCCTTGACAGGTCCTCTCAATGAGCCAACTACTTTGAGCTTCTTGTGGTACTCTTCACAATGAGTTTTAGGGCTTTCACCCAAGCACTTCCTACAGTTATGCGAACAAGTTTTTACCCTGGTCCGAAATAGATTATTGTGATGCAGAATAAAGTTATGAAGTAAAATAGAGTTAAGACTTTAAAAAAAAAAATTTAGCTCTAAAAAACGCTCTGATATTAGATAAGAGGATCCTTCCTGAACAAGTTAGCAAATAATTGGAAATACACGAAATAAACTATGAAAATTAACAATATATTAACTCAAATAAGCATAATTGAATTACAATGGTTGAATTGCAAAATTACTGACCTCTTCGAGGTGGCAACCTCCTTTGAGTAAATTCAATACAATAAATTCGTGGATGCCTTTATTGGCCTCAACACTTACTTATCTACTAAGTCTAATCTAAACAACTACAACTTCCATGAATGTGAGATAAAACAAAATGTTCACGGGATGACTTACAAAGCATATACATCTATAACAACTGTTACACTAACAAAATAAAGTGAAGGGGTAGCATGGGTTCCTAACAACGTTGTCACATCGTATGAAGAAAAGACAACTTCATTTTCTACCTTCACCTCCACCATAAATATAAAACTATTGTTACTTAACCCTGCATGCACAAAATTTAAGATAAAATTAATAATTATATATTTTAATAAAATACAAATATGGATTTACGATCTTTTATTTTACAAAATCTCCCTTTAAACGAAAACCTCACCTTACAAAACCTCCCTTTACCAAAACATAAAATTGAGGAATGAAATGAGTTTTAATAACGTCCACGAAACCAAACAGTCTATGGGACCAAGTGTCAAGACCATTAGAAGTTCTTCAGATTCCTTTTGATGTCATCCTGCCTCCTATGAATCTTTACCAACAGCGGGGCCGTGTTGTGTATCCTCTCCTCCTCAAATAACTCACTAAAATTGCCCACATTCACGCTGTTATCCTGCTGCATACAGATATCGTTGTACGCATTGCACTCCCTAATGAAGTGTCGTTTAGTTTCAACTGCTCTATCACTGCAAAAAATGCAAGTCTTATCTTCCCATCTTTCCTTGAGAAACCATCCATCTACCAGTTTCACACTTAAGATGGTGTGAACTGGGCCTCAATTGTGCCACTAGGAGCCTAGCTTTACCTTTAAGTTCGACACTTAGGTATGCTTTATCCCCGTGCTCCCAAGTGGGATTGAACTCTTTGATATAATGCATTTTTTTACCCCCAATCTGATTTGTCCACATGGCAGTCTTGAATTTTTTATTTCCTCTTTAAAGTTAAGACACTCATGTAACTTAATGTCTCATTTTCTCAGCTACTTATGTTTTGCTTCATCCACGTCTTCTTCCTCCGAATAACTTGAACCTTTGGGCAAGTGGTACTTATAATATAGGAAATTGGCGGAGTCGAGGAAGCTTCCGGCGAGCTCTACAAGTACATGCTAGGTCCATTTTCATTAAATATGTAGTTAAATACAGTTAGGCGAACGATATCGACGTCAGGTGTGGACTTCTTCTCTATAAGTAAATCTTCGAACCCTTGTCTGCTTGTTTTGTTGTAATATGCTATGGCTTACAAAATTCTCTGTAATCTGCTATAGCCATTTAATTACTTGTTTTCCCTCTTAACCCATGCTACCATATGATATCTGCATTGAAGTATTCATGTTGGTTTTTATTTTGTATATTTTCATTGAAAGCTTTCTCAGAATATTCGAGTTCTCACAAGAAACCTACTAAACAAAGACAAACAGTTAACCTAAATAGAGTGTGCATTGCCTTGAATAGTTGTGATTTGTGTTAATTTTTTTTGGGTTTTAAAAGAAACCCTATATCATCAACAGGCTTTTGCCTGAGTTAAAGTGGTAAAATGTTTGACCAATTTGCAAATTCTACATAGACATTTGGTATCTGGACTGTCTGGCGTCTGTAAATAAGATAAATCTCAATATAACATCTGAAGTTTGTTACAGTCAATGTGTAAGATACATTGGTATGCTTATGAAATCCTAAAGGGGAGAGAAATGAACCCCAGTGATCATATGAGGAGAACACCCTTTTTGGAAATTTCACGAAATTCTTTGGTATATATTAAGTTGGGGTTGTAGGTTTATGTTCAAGAAAGACTTGTTTCTGAGTATGGTTCGATGCCTGGCTGCTACTCTTACAAGTCATTATTCACATTTTTCCAAACTGTTAAAATTTTGTTATTTCGTTCAGGGTTCGGCACTGAGAATGTGAGCGGTATGGGGGTGAGGCTATGGGTTGCGTTGTTATGGAGTCAGGTTGAATCTAGGTCACACACTTCCAATATAGCAATTTTTCATTACTTCACATCCTCACTTTACCCATACTATAATGCTTCACATCACATTCGGCATATCCTTTGAGCTATGGGATGTCTTATTGTGGTGTGGGGATTCGGAACTCAGGCACTTGCTTATGAATATGCTACTTAACCACTATGTCACACCCTTTTGAACAACTGGTGAAACATCATTGAAATTTAAACAGGATTTGAATGAAGTACATTGATACCCTGGTATTAGATTTTACTATTAAATATTTAAAATAAATGGAAAATACAGAAACATCTTGCTATCGAAACCTTGTCTTCAACCAAATGGATTCAAAGGACATAATTACTGTTACCAAAATTCAAGTCCAGAGATCATAAATATGGCCAAGATGCGAGAATGAAATATGATGTCATGGATGTCAGTGCAGAGAAGGATTTTGCTATAAGTGTACAAAAAGCTACAGTGACACTGGTAAACATTGTTATGGAGATTTTTTATATGACTGTAAAATTGAATGCATCCTATAAATTTTCCATTCCAGAAACCCTACTAGTTGCAAACATACTGTTGACATCAAACTGTATCAGTATATTTTTGAAAAAGGAAATAAAATCCTGAAAATCTCGATCTGATGTAGTATGTTTACATTAATTGTGAAGGAAAAATGTGTATAAACTCTTGTTGAGATGTGTTTTTGTAAGCAAATTCAGTTTCCAAACACTGAAACACAATGTGAGCACTTTGTATCCTATGTAAAAGGTCAACTTTTAGGTGAGACTGGATAGAGACCATTTGATGACTTTAGCTATTTTCCATACAAACGATACCTTAAACTATGGATGGAATGTTTACCATGCCTCATCTTGAAACAGGGGTGATTAAAAGGGTAACGCATGAAATTATGTTATCGATTCTGAATTGAATGAAATTTCAATTTCTTTTGTAAGATAACGTCCACACACACACGCACGCACGCACACCCACACACGCACGCACGCACACCCACACACGCACGCATGTACACCCACGCACGCACATGCACACACGCACACACACATACACAAATTTTTTTAAATAGGTAAAACAAACAAAGGATCCTCCAGCCCGACAGATAAACACACACATACACACATGCGCGCACACACACGCACACACACCTACACACATACGCACGCACACACGCATGCACACACACACCCACACACACACACACGCATGCACACATGCGCGCGCACCCACATACACACACGCAATTTTTTTAAATAGGTAAAACAAATAAAGGATCCTCGAGCCCGACAGATAAACATGCAAAAATATGCAGTTCATGGCTAAAACTGACCCAAAAAGAGAAGCCAACTATAAACACTGAACTTCAGTTTTTTATTCATCAATATCGGTACTGATCACATCTATATATCCCATTCCAAGGAAGATTATATCTTCTGATCAGTACATGCAATCTCATTGCAACAACAATGAACTTCTCCCCATCGAGGGACTTTACCATTTGCTACATACAGCCTAAGATTCAAAATAGTAACATAGGAGGCTTTTCAGCTCATCACAGCACAATTATCATCATTATTCATGATAGACTATTATGCCTAGATAGTGGTAGACTTCAAGATCTACATTACTTTGTGTCCCTAATCTGCACTGAGAGGTATACAACTGAGTCTTAGAACATCCATTCGTTGGGCCAAAAAAGTGGCTGCTAACCTGCCTGCCCAAAATATCAACCATCACAGTACTAGCCCCAAGTGGAAACATGAGGCTGCTAAATCATGAAATTGCATTGACTGAGAAGCATTAAAATCGAGCAACACACCAAATAAAAATTGTTGTCACCCTGCAGCAGCCTTTATTCCTTATCAAACAGATTGCTTCTTCCCTTACTCCTCGCTGGAGTCATGCACCTCAATAGGTTCCATCTCCGCTTGCCTCTCAGGCTCTGCTTCCTCTAGTTTCAGCATGTGCAGGACCTCAGCAAGGTCCATCTCATGATCATCATGTGCTTCATGCTCCTTTGGATCAATACAAACCCTTTCATAGAATTCATATAACTTCCTTCCTTGGCTAATCATCTCCCCGGCAGGGGACTTTTGCAGCTTCCATATCTTTTCCAGGAGCAGAATAAAAGCACCTTCAAATTGCTGTATGTCTTCATGGATTGTTAGGGTATTGCTCAAGCTAACTTCCTCCCTTGGCTAATCATCTCCCTGGCAGAGGACTTTTGCAGCTTCTATATCTTTTCCAGGAGCATGATAAAACTACCTTGAAATTGCTGTATGTTTTTATGGCTTGTAATGGTATTGCTCGAGCTAAGAGCACAGTTTGGACACTGATCAGATGCGCCACCTTCATGACGTTCAGTTTGGCAGTAGACTGACCTGTGTCTTTCATTGCCTGAATTACACAATCCACAGAAGACATCTAGCCTAACCTCTTAGATAATTGGGCACGGTAGGTATTGGTAGTGGCTCATGTCAACAACTTTGGCGCTTTGATTCCTGCTCAAGTGCCCTTGTGCAGTTCTCTAATGCTTAAAGTTTCTAATTTCCCTCTCACTCTCTATAAAGCTTCAATTTGGCTCTTATTTGGATCAATTTGGAATTGGCAATTTAACAGGATGCTGCTGGAATGACTCCAGAGTGCTTTGGCTGCGTGTGAGGATGAAAACCCTCGCCGTTTTGAGCTGGTTTCGGTGGTGAAGAACCACCCTAGCTGGATTTGAGTGGTTCCACTCAGGGATCACACAATGCTTCAACAGAAGTCTGATTTTCTGAGTTTTGGATGGTGAAAAATGATGATTTTTGTGTTATTTGATTTGGGTTTGTGGGTGTGTTAGTAGTTTGGAGTTTGGGATCATATTGGTGGTGTTTGGTAGGCATTTTTGGTGTGTTTTCTGAGGCCTGAAAAACTTTATCAGAAGTTCTGGAAACTCTGATTTTTCCAGTGGCTAAAGGACAAATCTAGTTGTAACTCCGATCGTGTTTGGCACATCATTCTGGGTATTGGTGCATTGGTTTCCTCACACCAAGGCGTTCCCTTTAGGGTATTAGTTTGTAATTTTTGGTTGAAATCTGAATTTCTAGAGTAGATTGCCCTACCTAGGGTGCCACCCTGTTTGGGGGTGATTTCCTGTTTTTGGGCCTGCTGTTGTATAGGCCTATTTTTTGCCTTGTTGGAGTTCGTGCAGCTGGATTTTGGCCCTGCTACTCAAAGGGGATTCGTGGCTATCTCATGAGTGTTGAATGATGCAAGTTTGAAGTGGATAAACTGCTGTTTGAAGCTCTTATCAGGTCTGGACTAATCAATATCAGGTCTGATATATGTTGTTATTAATCTGATTTTGAGTTGCATGTCATATATAGTACTTATGAGATAAATTTCCAATATTTAAAGCAAGTTCATTTCCAGTTTTTCTATCTTTATGTTATCTATATCATGCATGCAATGAATCCCATGAAAGAGACATGAAACAAACACAAAAACATCAGCAAAACACTTAATATCTAGAACAAACAGGAACTACCTCCATTTATCTGAAAGATCGTTACCCGTAGAAGGAACTACCTTCCCTGCAATGAGTTCTTTGGGAGTCACTTTGGACATCGCAACAACAACCAGATGAAGTCTTTCCCTACGTTACCGGATACGCCCTCCCCAGGGCCTGGGAGCGCGGGGATACGCTCAGGGAGCGTCCCTGGGATTTGTATACGCCCGGATACGTCTGGGTGCCGTATCCGGCTGTATCCTGCCGTATCCTGGCGTTTCCTGCAATTTTTTTTTTTTTTTTTCCAAATTTGCTTAATAAAAAGTCAAACACAGACTTCAAAAAACAAAACAAAGTATGAAAACCTCTCTGCAGTTTCAATGGCTGGCTGTGTTTGGCTGTTTTCAAAACGTGAGCCTCAGTTGATTCATCTGTATCTTCTTTATTAGGGCTGTATACAACAGCTGTGAAGGTTGCCAGAGCAAGTCAGCAAGTCTTCCTGTTATTGGATCGCGTTTCAGCCTTGCCAAAATAAAGTAAATAAATGTCTGTAACATGATCAAGATGAGGGAGAGGTTGAAATCAATTATGTCCTGTTTTGCTTATCCTTTATGTCCCAAAAATATGGGACATAAAAAGTCGGAACACTTTTTATTTTGCTTAATAAAAAGTCAAACACAGACTTCAAAAAACAAAACAAAGTATGAAAACCTCTCTGCAGTTTCAATGGCTGGCTGTGTTTGACTGTTTTCAAAACGTGAGCCTCAGTTGATTCATCTGTATCTTCTTTATTAGGGCTGTATACAACAGCTGTGAAGGTTGCCAGAACAAGTCAGCAAGTCTTCCAGTTATTGGATCGCGTTTCAGCCTTGCCAAAATAAAGTAAATAAATGTCTGTAACATGATCAAGATGAGGGAGAGGCTAAAATCAATAATGTCCTGTTTTGCTTATCCTTTATGTCCCAAAAATATGGTTCTCCAGGACTCTTTCTGTGTGGTACATATGGTGAGATCATTTGCACAGGTATAATACAAAAGCTCAACTCGTGAATAAGCTCAAAGAACAGAACAGGGCATACTCTTAAGTTTGATTTAACACCAGGTCATCTCATTGTAATCTTCACCAAACTGCAGAGGGGATTTTCTTTTGTCTTTATTTTTGTCCATACTCGTAAGTCGTAACATTTGCATTATGTACTTGTAATAATAAATAAGACTAATCTAAGTTCGACAATTGAATATTATGATATTTGGCAGTGAATTATTAGTATGTTTTGTGGTTATTTAACTTATTATGTTTCTTCTATGCATATTATGTGGTTAATTGTGCTTATATGTCTATATTTTTTATTTTTTTATATATATTTTTATACAGCCGTATCCAGCCATATCCAAACCCCCCCAAAAACAATCGCTGTATCCCCGTATCCGATTCTCATACCCATATCCGTACCCGTACCCGTATCGGCAACTTAGGTCTTTCCCACAACTCTTTTTCATAATGCATATTTTTGGATGACTCTGTCATCTGTCTAAGCAGCAGTGGAGTTTATTACAATATTTTACAATTTCTTTGAAAGCATCTAATCCATTGATAGAAATCTTTCTAACAAGTTTTTTTATGCCACAACTGTACTGCCCTGTCTCACCCACCTGAGGAAGTGTCGCCTTATCCATGAAAATACTAATCAACTCCAGAGGTTGGACCTCCTCCTTAGAAGTGATAGGGTTTGAGAGATGTTCGATAAACTGGCTTAAGCCAGCTGCTCGATCTTTCAGATTTGCCTTAGACACTCTGTCTCCATTTGTTTCATGGTGTTTTGGTATGCAGAAGTAGATTACCCCAATCCTGTTTGGCTTGGGGAAAACAATATCTTGAACAGTGTAATTAGATACATCCATGTCTTGGTTACTCTTATAGCAGGAGTAGTAGCAATCTCTATATGGGTTTGAACCAAATCATCTATCCTGAAAAAGCTTTTTGGTTTTACACTTTAAGGATTCTTTCTCCTCATATAGCCAGAGACTGCCTCAATATCTTGGACCACAGCCTTTACAACACATGGCTTCTTTTTCCTGTAAATATGGCCTTAAAATATTGCTAAGTTGATATCTATTGGTCTTCTTGATTAGTATATTGGATTGGCATTCTCTTGGAATGTATACACACTATTCTTTTATATATAAGTGTTTGTGTTTTCTCTGGATATTTTTAGTTCCGGCAATGCTAACACTAAGGATCATGTTTTGAAATCCTACAGAGTAGTTTGAATTGACTAAAAGACAGTGCTGAAAGCCAATGGTGATGAACATATGAACAAGGAATTTGGGCCTCTTTAGGAGTTAATTCTGATCTTGTTTTGATTTCAAATTTTTATTGCATCTAACTTTAATTGTTTTGTGTGCAGATATAGAAGGAAAGCTTGGGTTGAAGAAGCTTTAGATCAGTATGAGAGCAGAGTTCAGGAAGGATTAAATTCTGTTAATATTGGCTGGTGTTAGATGCATCTGATTTCAGATAATCTTTTAAGCAAGACTAACATGTGCAGGCGACTAATTATATTTTGCTGACCTTTATCACTTTCAATTCCATACTAAAATATGCTGGCAAAATCTTGTAATTCCTATTTTCCATGAATACATCTGGCACCTTTGAAGAGCTTTAGCTCAACACTATCCCATGATGTTCGGCTGATTATACTTCTTTACATGCTTCATTTCTTTTGAGTTTGAAGTGAACACTTCTTAGTTGCAAAGCATTCAAAGTATCAAGAAGATGACGGTTGATGATGAGAACTCAGTATATGTTGGCGGTCTTCCATATGATTCTTCCGAAGATTCTGTTCGTAGAGCCTTTGAGATACATGGCACTGTAATTTCTGTAAAGGTTGGGTCCAAACTTTGTGTTATTTCTGTAATTTGGTTCCATGTTGACTTGGGTATCATTATAGTTTGCCTGTTTTGGGTTGTTGATAAATATGACCAAAATGCTTTCTGCTTCTGCTAAAAAAATGATCTTATCCTTCATTTAAAGTATTGTTTTTTGGTTATCTTGAGGCTCTGTCCAGATATTCATATTCGAGATATGCTTCATCATTCATCTTATCCAAGATATCCGGGCATCTGCAGATGTGAATTTGTCATGAATACACCTCTGCCACATATGAATTATTCATTATCACCAGGAATATGTTTACTTCAATATTGCTTTTTAGTGCGGCAACACATCGCTTATCTTGATTTGAGCAGTGGTACTTCTGGACATCTTGGATACATATACTTCTTTACTATTGCAATTGTGCGTAATTTGGACTCTACTTTCAACTTTGCAATGCGGTTGTGTTACCATTGGAGAAACCTTCATCATTTATTAGGTTGGTCAGGTCTGTTGGTGGACCCTCATGCTGGGACTAATCTCAAAGTCATTATACACTACATTACGAGAAATTATGAAGATTCTATATTTCAGGGAATCTTGGGCTGCAGACCAAGACCAACCTTTATTATTTATGATCTTTATTTTCTAGCTTGTGTTAAACACTCTGGCGACAGAGCTTGATGGTAAGTTATGAAGAATTTATTTCTAGATTAAGTTACCTTTCAAGTATGACAATTTAAAGGAAATTTATAGCTTGGAACAGCTCTTTAATTTTGGCAGAGTAGAAGTTGGCCATTTACTTTTGTATATTCTTAATGCTTATCAACAAAACTTGGCTCTTGGAATTATTGGTCTCTTCCTTTTGTTCTTTCTATTACAACTTCTCCATTATTTATTTAAAGAGAGCCACACTTTTATGTCTGTAATTAGTGTTTTCAATTGTTTTCTGTAAAAGAGAAGGCATTGCTACATGCCTAACAAACATATGTTCTAGTTTGAGGCCATGTACCTTACTCTAGCTTTACAGATTGTGCTTCTTTCTTGTTGAAAAAGATGTGAAATGAGAAATGCCAGAAAATAATAGTAAATACTATATATATTAGTCAGGTTGGCTATATAATAGTATTTTAAGAGCGTTTAGGATTTAGAAATTAGTTGAATTAGTTATATAATATAATTTTATAGCATTACCATTGCTGCAAAACCCTTCTCTTGCCTATGTCTTCTTTTACTTGAAAAAGCTCACTGCACACTACCAGCTACTTTATGATAAATAATGGGCTATCTAGAACAAAATATAAGATAATTGCAACCCATCATCTCAAGATGATAATTACCACTTGTTTGTTGTCTTGGGTCCGCCCTTCTCTCTTTAAGATACAATCAATATACAGGAATAGCCTTAACAACTGCCTTATACCTCTCACTTAGGGAGAACTATCAACTTTCTCCAATCTCTTCCACCTGTTTGTGCTGAGAAATTGAAGAATGAGGTTTTTCCTTTCTTTTGGGAACTTTGCCTTCATGGGAAGGAGCTTTTGGCGCCATCCAAGATTATGAGTTGTAGCGTTTCCCCTTTACTCAAGTTCTCTTCTACTTTAGGAGGTTCCCAACCTCTTACCAAGCTTTGTAGTTGGTTAGAGGATGTAAAATCCTTACAACTTGAAATATCAATGTGCCAGATCAAAACATTCCTACTAATGTGTCTAACTTTAAAGGAACTTGTTTGTGCTTTCCTATAAACCTTTCCAGCTGGGAGTTAAATTCTAATTTGGCAATCTGTATCCATCCAGGTATGTGATCTTTTCATTTTTTTTTGAGGATTAGCTTTGTTATGCCTCTGATTATCTCTCCTAGTGTCCTCCTTCCTTCTGCTTCAGAATGGACTTTGTAAAGGTCGGATTTAATTGAAAGGTCGGATTTAATTGTATGTCACAAGCCTATTTACAATCCACAGGACAGAGCATGTATACCATAGAATACCATTAAGTTCCAACTCGATTGGTGGTAGAGGTTGTTCAAGTTGTTGCCTTTCAAACGGGTAGTCTTCTGATGGAATCTCTATGGCAGTAATCTTTGTAAGTCTCCATATCCTTTGTAATGACCTCCTCTTGGGTGAGGCACTAATAATTTATACGGCTTCTTTGTTTGCTTTGGCCTTGGTACTCACCATTGGATCTGGGAGTTAGCAGAGTAGGTTTTTATTTGCCTCCTATTTGTGTTTCAGTGAATGGATAGGTAATGCTATCTCCTTCATGGTGCTTGATTTACCTTTCAGAAGCCACAACCTGAGATTGAGTTTCCTTGTCGAGGTATTTAAAGCTTTGGCTGCTTGGCATATTACTTAAATCTCCAACCCTCTTATTCCATAGCCCCTCACAGATTTGATATGTATGTAAACTTCTCCTTCCCACGAAAAATTCTATCTATTGTGACCCAGTGGTCTTGGGGCGGAGATTCTGCAGTTGATACATTGTCATAATACATTTGGTTTTATAAGGTGTGAAACCTTTAGCTTATAGGGAAACTCACATGTCAAAGTTGTCATGCATTTAAAATGTTGGAATAATTAATTAGTAAGCCCACTGAGGTTGTTTGAATTACTTACCCTAGTCACCTGTCCTTTACTTGTACGTTGAGACTGAATCAAATTTTCTTGAATCTACATTTGTCTCTTCCCCGCCTCTACAATTCAACATGTAAACTATGCCAGCCCTATTGAGCCTTGCAATCCTCAATTAGGATACACTATATGGAAGTTGCATTTTAGAATGTTCCATGCGGCTTAACGTAATGGCTTGGAACCAACTTCTCTCCTGTTGATGTTCTACCATATTTATCTCCACTAACAATACTGTCCGCAAAGGGATATTTCTGGTCATTGAAGTCTATAATTGTTTTTAATGTGCTCGGTTGAGTCAATAGACATAATAAAGCTCAACAGAACTTTCATGAGTATTGAGGGAGATCTGTATGGGTCTATGCTTCAAATCTGTCTGTCACTCAACTAAGGCCGTTTTCGTTGGCCTTCTAAGTCCTCAAATATTTCCTTTCCATTCCTCATTAATAGTCTCATTCTCCCAAAACAAGTGTCACTCCTTATAGAAAACTAGAGATTTATTTTGGACATTCATGGACATTAACATAACTTCTTTCTTAAGTAAGATTTATTCTGTTTAACCAAAAGACTTCATAAAATTCATGTAAGGTGATGTTTAGACCCCTCACATTCCATGACATGATATCAAACATCACTGAGAGGCATCATATGAGAACTGTTTCTTGTTCTTCCTCATTTGGACTTTCTGTTCATTTAAATCTATATTAGACCAATTTAATTTGTGGTTGGCTAATTCTCACGCTTATGGATGGTATGGGATCCATTTTTTGCATTTAGCGATGGCTTTTGTTTGAGTTTTGGTACTTATTGATTCCTTATAGGTCCCTTTTGAAGAAGATTTGTGGCCCATCTCTTGCATTTACCGACTTTGCCTAGGGGATGTAGTATCTCTTGGTTATTTCTAAAGTTTGACCTATGTCTACACTGCTTCCATGTGCACTTCCTTTTGTTTGGTGTTTTCCTGTTTGTTCTATACCTGTTGTATCTTTTATTTGGGGCAATTCTTAATAAGGTATCCATCTTTGTACATGCAAAGCATATTTTGTGTTTATGCAGATATTTATACTCTTTGTTAAACCTCTATTCTTAGAGTAAGAAATGTTGTTCTCCTTGAGAAATTTCTGTTTGAGTTCCACTTCAACAAAAACCCTAGAGCGAACCTTGAGATATTATCTTTTGCTAGAGAAACTACAGTTTTTTCTCCCAAACTTGTTCAATACTTTTGTAGGAATGTTCTAAGGCCATGTTATTATGTCCACATTAAATACCTTGTTTTGCCTAGGTCCTTGGGGTTGAAACCAAAGATCCACATCTAAAGATGAGTCATATTTTGTGTTTATGCAGATATTTATACTCTTTGTTAAACCTCTATTCTTAGTGTAAGAAATGTTGATCTCCTTGAGAAATTTCTGTTTGAGTTCCACTTCAACACAAATCCTAGAGCGAACCTTGAGATAATATCTTTTGCTAGAGTAACTACAAATTTTTCTCCCAAACTTGTTCACTACTTTTGAAGGAATGTTCTAAGGCCATGTTATTATGTCCACATTGAATACCTTGTTTTGCCCAGGTCCTTGGGGTTGAAACCAAAGATCCACATCTAAAGATGAGCCATCTGACCTTTGATGGTAAATGGCTCATTCTATACATTACCCTAATTGATTAGGGACTATAAAAATGGATGCTAATATAGCCCATGTACATCCCTCTTATGGTTTTAATTTTAAATGTCCAATCCTTGTTTTTGTAGTCATAACTCACACACCAATAGAACTTTGCATTTCTAGGGACCCCACCTATAAAACACAAATCAAACCATCTTTCTAGTTACTTTTTCACCATGTCTACAACATCTCTTGTTGTTCAAAACCGATTTTTTTTTTGGCATAGATTCTCCCTTGTTATGTTACCCTGTATTTCCTCTCTAATCTGGTTCTTGGGCTCTTCTGTCCTCACCAAAAGAACTAAAAATGTTAGTCTTCAGAAGTGAAATGATAAATGTAATCTTTTCCTTGAGATGTGTCACCTGCATTGTTATGAACCACAGTCAAGAAATTGTTTTAAAAATGGCCAACCCTTGTTTTTGCAGTCATAACTCCCTCATTGATAGCACTTTACATTTTTAGGAATAGGGATCCAACATATAAAAAGCAAAACAAACTTTCTTTGTAACAGCTCTTTAACTGTGCCCACAACATCTTATTGTAGTTAAAATCATAAACTCTTTTTGACATAGATTCTTCCTCAGTATGTTACCCTACATTTCCTCCTCCATTTTCTTCATATGTTAAATGATGGATGCAATCTCCTTGAAATGAATCCCTTGTTATGAACAACCTGTTCTATACCTGCATTTACTCATGGAGACAAGAAATTGCTTTCAAAATGTAAGCATGCAAATGCAATCAAGTGCTACAGGAATGTGATTTCTAAGTCAATGTTAGACCTCTTTGAATGGGGCAGTGGTGTATGGCCATCAACAAAAGTCCCATAGATGATTAAGCCCCATGGTTAGTGCGACTTTGACATTCACCATCGTTTTCCTTCTAGGAGTCATGTCTCCAGCCTCCACCAACTCCACCCTATCTGTTCCATCCTGTAAATAAAATTTTACTATACAAATTTATTTGACAACAAAGCAACACTCCTTATTAAATATCTTTCAAAAACCAGTCTTACAATTTTAATGGAGTGAAAAATACCAGGGAAATAATTTCCTAAAAAACAATTAAGGATTCTGACAACAGGTTTGACATCCTAATTTCCGATTCCTTATGGCTTATGATCCACATCATATGTTGTGGAGAGATCATGTGTGAACCTAACCAGAGACATAATTAGTTCCCCCATCAATAAAATATCCATAAACATTAGTATGACTCAAATTCGAACCTGATGATCTGAAGAAATAAACTGCATGATCGTCTGAAATAAACTAGCGTCCTCTACAATTATATTTTCTGCTTTCTTTGTAGTTCTGACCTACACTCTTGCAGTCTGTTTTTCATAATTCAACAATTGTGACTCAATTGAACAATAATTATTCCAGAAGGAAGTATAGATTGAGCTTGTTCTTTTTAGTGGTGATAGGTCATCCTTTCGAGCAGAACTGTGTAAGTTGGCTGGCTAAAATTTGGTGTACAAAATCAGTTCAAATTTTAGCACATAGCAAGTCCTCTTCTTTTCTTTCACAAAACAACTTTCCAAAATCAGTGATGAAATTTCCAAGGTGAAATAGATATTTATATGCAGTGTGGATATGTAGATATGAGTGTAATTATCTTAATTTGTTGAGGAGTGTAATTTAGTTCAAGTCGGTCTTTTTTATTGTTTGCTTCTTTTGTGCTTGTGGCTTCACAAGGTGGTGTGTTTGGCAAACATGGTTAGTCGTCTTCAACATAGATTTGTTGTATATCAGTGGAAAACTTTCAACTTTCAAGAATATAGTTTATAGTAGTGTAATCACGATGTCTCTATTATAGATATACTTAAATCACTTTGGTATTTGAAATTGTGTTAGGATTCTTGGGGTGTAATTCCTTGCAAGATTTGCAAGTGGATCACTTTTTTTTAATTTATTGTTTGCTATCTTATTCCTTTTGTGAGTAAGATTTGTCCTCCCGCAGACGTTGACCCTCAAGCCTACATAAGCTTTGTTAATTCTTTTTATGAAGCTCTAAATCTGTCCATTGTTCATGTCTTCCCTCCTTCCTCATGTATGTTTTTTTTTGTCTAGGAGAGCTATATGGAAATTCTGTACTGTAACAGATTGTGAGGGGCTTCAAGTTGAGTTTTTCAAATATGGCGTGGATGCTTTTGCCTTCCCCTTGACAGAGATATTTAATGATATTTTTTGCACAGGGTCTACACACTCTTGGTCTCATACGTCATCCGATCCTATTCACAAGTTAGGTGATAGTTCAGACTCAAATAACTACAAAACTATTATGGTTGGGCAGACATTTTCCTAAGTGTGTGCCACAATATTTTTTGAACATTTGGAGACTTGTAATGTCAAAGCGACAATATAAGCAGGGTTCATGAGAGACTCTAGACTATTGATCACATCTTTACTCTTTGGGCTATATCAAGGAGGCTTGTTAGCGGTCTTCTAAAATTTGTTGTTGTTTTATGGACTTTAGGAAGACCATTGACTCTATTCTGCTTTTCTATAGGTTGCATGCTATAGGTGTCCTAGAAACCTTCAATATTGTGATCATGAGGTTCTATGAGAGACTTGCTGGTTGATCTCTGATCTTTGTAGACTCTTTGAATTTGTTGAGAGTATCATTGGAAGACATGGGAGTCCTCTTGCCGACTTTTTATGGGTATTTGAATTGACGAGATTGAGGATTAAATTTGACAAAATACCAATTTTAATGATGGTTGTAAATTGCATCATGTTTTGATCACTTAATTTTGTAGGATCTCCCTTTGAAGATGTGCCTATTTAGTGTTGTCATTATATCCACAATTTTGTATGGATCAAATATTTGGGTCCCCATTCTAGGGTTTGTGGCCTAGGTGTGTATCGAGAGTGGGTTCATACTATTATGCTTCAGCATGTGATTCATTGCAATCAAACGATTCCACAATGCATCGCCAAAGAAAAGTTTGTAGTCCAACCCCTACATTTGGAGAATGTTGTTAGGCTCACTTTCTTTCTTTGTAGACTCATGTCTCTAGGCAATTAAACTAGAGGTTGTGAGACCCATGATTGGCACTTTGTTCTTAAGAGAGGGTTGCGTTTTTAGGTTTCACTAGGCATTGATGATGTTGATCTTTTGAGGTTAGCTTGCTTCTTCTATCAGTCGATATCTCTATTGATCAACTTGATTTAAACAGTCATTAGATGCCTTTCCTCGTCTTCTTGCCTTGGAAGATGTGATTAATAGAGTTGTCAGGGAAGACATTCACTTGGAAATATATCAAACTCACTTTGACCTCTCCCCCATAGCCTCTCAGCCCCAAGATGGCTTTCTACACCGAGCATTTCTTACAAATTATGGACATCATTATTTTCCAATCCAACTGTCTTTAGTGCTAGTGATCACATGCCCTGAGGTATCCTTTTGGTTGGTTTGAGGGTTTGTTTTGAACAAAACATTCTTTGCTATGATAGGATCTATTGTTTTTTTCCCCTACTTTCTTCTATTATCCTAACTAGAGGCGCTTGGCTATTTTCCATCAATAGGTATTCACATATAGATGTAGTAAATTGTAGGGGATCTCCAAGGTTACCCAGATAATTACCTCCCTATAGCCTATCTTAGACGTTGGCAGTGTTAAGTGTCCCTTGCATTCCATTAGTCCACACATAGATCCCAACAAATCTGTGAGATGACACCTACCTTTGCTTATTGCTACCAGGATGTCCTAGTCTTCAGTCACATGCCTACTATCGTGGATTTAAATTTACTTGATGTCATGGGCCTTCCAGCTCTCCTTGCTCACATCCCAAGGTGCTCGAACATGCATATACCACCGGTTTTATCTCTACCTCTGGAGGTTCGTCAGCCTTGGGAGGTAGGAAAGGTTCTAGGGGAAGTATCTTGCTCCCTTCCAGGATTGTGAACCTGCCCCCTTGGTCCAAGACCACCTCTTATGGCCATTTTCCGATCATGCATTGGTTTAGTTTTTTAATAATTCATGAGAAGAATCGGAAGCGAGGAGTGACCTCAAACTTCCAAGCTGGGCATTCAAAACCGTCCTTAGACTTACTCCTATAAGTCCTCGACTCCACAAAAAGGCCCCTCTCCTTTTGGAGCGGTTAAATTGAGGGGATTTGAACTGAGCTTTGGGGGTACATAATATCCAGTCTGAACCACCCGGTCTAGCCAATGGGGGCTATCCATTAGTCTATTTGTGATGGTGGCTCAGAACATTCTTTTGTTGATTGTGATACAAATGTGTGACGACACTGCTTTTCAACCTTTGTATTCAAATTTGATCTTCATTTGCCCTTATTCCCCTTTGAGGGATTTTCTTGTTGCATGAATAATCATATTTGTACTTGTATATTATGGTTAGGGTTTACCTCCAATACTTATGTTTTCATTTTTTTAATTCTTCGTCACTTTTTCAGCTCTTAGAGTTCTCTTTACCCTAGTAATTTTCTATAGTGTCTGGATGCATTTATGAGTCTATTGACCTTCTTTGTTCACTTGTCGACATAGATATAATCTATCTTTCCTTGAGATGCTTGCCTTGTTTGTTTGTTAAGAAATGAAGACTGCTGTTCCTTGAAAGCTGAGTAATGGTGCACGTATTGACCATAAAGTCATGCTTATGTTGTTATTCGAGACCCCTTACCTATAATCTTAATATTTTTAATCTTATGAAGTTTGCAGCATTACCATTTCATTGCCAGACAAATGATTTTGTGTTCCAAATGTGGAATTTATGCTTGTCTTCATTGTTCTCTCAGTTTTCCATGTTTACAGTGACTGTTGCTTTCTTATTCTCAAAGTTGATTTTGTGATTGGACTTGCACAATATTAGTCTTTGCTTTTTTCTATTTGGTTAATGTTAAACATATTTGATTTGATGATCAATTGCAGATTGGGGTAAAGTTCTCTATGTACATACATCCTCCTTTGGTTACTCGCCTTAGTTACCATCTACTCGAGGGTATCCTTGCCATATCCATATCTGGTGTAATTGTTACGTATTCGAGCATGAGTATGGCATCGACCAAAAATTTGTGATGTATCCAGATATGACCCAGATATAGTCATGGTATAGTTGGATTGTATCAGGATAGGCATATTTGAATCCGGGCTTTATCCATTGTATTTCGTGATTCTAATTTAATCTCATCTGTGAACACTTATGGCAAAGAAATCTTTTGTCTACTTGGCTTATTGCTTAAGAGTTTATTATGGTCTTGTTCAATATGTTTTCAATAGTGTTGCATGATTATTAATAAGTCTTGCTATCAGTTACAATCAACCTCGTAAATATTTGTACAGAAGATGAGTGGTTATAATCTGTAATTTCTTATTGGACTTATAACCAACTTAGAACCTGTCGAAAAATATCTTATTGACACTTCAGCTTTAGACAAGACAACTATTCGCAAGGGAGTCAGTGGCAACCAACCACCAATATATCAGTGTTAACTTTCAGCAGATGTTGCACATCGATACGTTGACTCCGACATATTGTTCTTACATGATTTGTACATCCAACAATGTTCCAAATTTTCAATATTGTGTTTCTAATTTGAGTTTATTGAAAAATAATTACAGCTATTTTTGTGTGCGTGTGTATCCACGTTGCATTGTGTCCCGGGGTCTTCAGAAAACTGTCATGCCATATCATTATTCTTATTTATATCTGTATCCTGGTTGATTAGGTCACTCCATTTATAATATCTCTCCCATATTCATTGCTCAGTGTCTAGGAAGATTACAGCTACTTGGCTGTTTCTTCCACAGTATTTTATTTTATTTTTCAAATGGACCTTTTTGTAATCTAGAACCTAAATAAAGATGTTGACCCTTGGGGTCGGTTCTTTATTCTCTGCCTTCTACTCTGTTATCTTTCTTTCTAGTGACTTAAGGAGCTTATGTGTTTGTTTGTATTAATTTTCTGATTTGAAGTCCGTGTACTAAGTTCTGAAAGCTTGCATAGTCATTATGCTCTAAGACATGGCCCGTCGAAGTAGTAGGAAGGTTATTATGTCGTTTATTGGAGTGTAATACAGCTTAATATGGTAATGGGGGATATTTAACAATATATATTTTTCCTTTGTGTTGTAAATAAAGTCCTAAACCTTATTGAGATTCTTCGTTGTATACAATTCTTATTGTTGAAGATATCTCTTTACAAAGGGTTCTTCTGATTTATAAAATTGCTTGTCTTTCTAGAAGTTACATTTTTTTTTATGTATTAGATTGATGTGATGATAATTTCTTTCACTATTTAGTAATAAACACAGTGCATTTGATCATATGATTCCATAATTTCGATCCTCTTTTTCATGGTTTAATCTCTTTATTATTTGTATAGTAGTGTTCCTTTTCCACCACTTGGCTCATTGAGATTCTACTTCAACACTTCATTTTCATTGGGTCATTCGTTCCTAGACCATATTGTTTATTGGTTTGATCACTGTGATCTATTTGACTGGACATTCATTTTTTCCTTGTGTACCTTGTGAAAGGAACTTCCTTAATATATATCTTAATGTTATACCCTTTTACATAATTTTTTTATGTTATGAAATCAATCTTCCTCATTATCAGGCTAGGTATCAATCTATTTTCCAGGTATTAATGTATACATGCCCAAGTTTGTTGAGTGTAACCTCCATCTATTATTATAGACCTATGCTACCATGTACTGCCTTGGAGGCTCCTGAATGTGTACCGGTACTAGTCTGGGTACCTCCCAAGTTCTATTATCTCTGGCCTACTTGGGTAGGGCAGTGCCATTTCCATCTGTAAAACTGCAGTCATAAAATAAACAGAGATTAAAAAAAAACACACACAACTAACAAAACCTAAACTTCTATCCAGAAGCTGCATAGCGGAGCTAGTTAGAGTGGCATTGACACTAGTCCTATTGCATCTAATTCTAGTGAACCAATTGCTGTTTTTGATGCTCTCGATAAAGAGCAAGATGATGATTTGTTCACATAGTTCTTGAGTTTGACCTGACCATTGACTATTTTTCTATTTTTGAATATAAATATTATAAATCTATGTTATGTGTCATGACTTATTAGATATTTAAAATTATCTATTATCAATAGTTTAAAAAAAAAATGTTTATTTTATGCATATAGCGTTGATATTATGGTTGATTTTGTCTTTTTGGTCTATTTTTCAATTATTTTTTTTACAGACGTACCCATGCTGTACAAAACCCAGGGATCCAAAAAAATCGGTGACCCCCCCCACCCGTACCTGTGCCTTGGAAGCTTAGTTATAGATTAAAAGAAAGAAGAAAGAGATTATATTAATCCACGGATGACCAAAATAGGTCAATGGGACTTGAAAGCATAGTTAACAAATCTGGTTAGATCTGCACAAAATCTGGCTGGATCCTCTTTTTTTGGCCAGTCCAAAGTAGTTCTGCACAGGTTGGCTCTGTTTATTTTATTTTTATATTTTTAAAATAAGTTCACTTTTCTGCAAAAAAAACACAACCAGCAACCTTATATGTTATATAATATAAATATATTAACATTTTATATTAAAAATTATGCTCATATATATGTGTGTGTGTGTGTGTGTGTGTGTGTGTGTATGTATGTATTCCGGACCGAATTTTCTTTATCATTTTCCAGAATTCATTTTTTTGGGATTTTTTTTGCCATCCTGAACAGATCCTAATTTCTGGACTTGATAACTATGCTTAAAGTACATAACTAGTAGAAAGGATGTGAGTGAGCGAAAAGAAGCTCCAAAAAATGGTGAACCCAAATCGGTTAAACCATAAACATGTCAAGAAGATAAAGCCTTGTGTTACAAACAAAAAAATAATCTTGAGAAAAGAAATCCCGTTCCCATTGAAGATAGGTTTGAAGGACGTGGCTAGAGGTGAAGGCTGCTCCTAATCTGAATCACGCAATGTATGACTGACTCACTCATCATCAACCTCCGAGAAAGAGCTAATTCAGGTCTGATATTATACACAGGAGAATGGTAAGGGCTAAGTTGGCCATGCTGGGTTGGGGGGAGCAAGGAATGTCTCCCAGAAACTCTTCTAACATCCATTGCGGATGATCATCCAGCAGTAGAAAATAAGTTGGTAACACGATGAAATCTCTTGAAATGTGGAACATTGAAACCACTACTTACACAATGAGAAGAGGAGGCTGAGTGTAGCTTAGTAGTTACACATGGAAGACTGGGTTCACCTATCTATCACCTAATTGTAGCATCCAAATGATGCTTAGCACTCCCAACCACTGAAATAGTTTGGAAAGAGGTAATTAATCTAGTACTCCGCTGGGTTTTCTGCAAAACTTGACACTTGAAGGTGACCATTTCCTAGAGGTAAAGAGACGAGCATCTCTGACCAAAACAACAGAAACAGGTAGCAAGTGACTCCTGAATCCCTGCACTTGAAATTATATGTCTCACAAATCTTGTAATAAATGGGACACCTGAAAATTAAACGCTCCTATCACATGGGGGAATGTGCTGATCATTTTCAATCTGTAACTGGTGAGAAATGCCCTCAACATACCAAGAGGGATCTTGACACCATGTGTCGGGTGGAACTGAATATAGTTGGGACGGATGATGGCACCATCTACAATATGCAGAAACTGCTTGAAATAGAACATCATCTTAGTTTGAGAGGTTCAGTGGGTGAGATCCAATCAAACAAGTAACAAGAACATAGTGAGGGTGTATGTTCTCCTTGACTGCTTTATTAATAAAGTCCTTTTTCAGGAAGCAAGGAGGTGCATCTAAAGAGTATTTGAAGGGGGAAGTCAATGTATGGAAATGCTAATAAACTAGATAAGCATGCTAGTCCCGGACAAATAACACTATCTTCATCTAAGGGGAGTCAAGGAAGCAACCCATCTTGAAGAATTGGATGAATGATATGTTGAGACCACAAGGAATCGAAGCATGAGCAAGCAGTTTCATTAAACAAATCTGTGATGAAAAAGACTTGTGTTTCAATGCCATATTTGTGAAACTCTGCTTGAATCCCCTTAGAGTCGGCTGCTTTGCTATGCATAATTTCTGAATAGCTCTGTTTAAGTCTCTGATAAGGAATAAATGACGGGAAGCTAGAGGGGAGGAGACCCAGTTAACTGGCTGATCCGAAACATTGTAAAGTGCATTGGCATACAAGATCCAAGTCTGCGGATCAATGTCAGAGGAGTGGATTTGAAGAAGAGTATGCAAGAAAGCCTTAGGGGAATTATGGAACGGGCCCAGGAGCTTGCAGAGCCTAGAAGCAAGAAAGCCACGTTTCTTGCATTTAAGCGAACATTGCATATGCAATCTAGTGTTGATGATTCCTCTGTAGATCTTAACCAATAAATATTTATAATTTATATGACAAACTACTCTGCAGGGAATAATTAAAGAGGTTATCAGATTTTTATATTTAAGTTTGGTTGTGGTCATAATGTATGTGATTCCAATTCTTGATTTTAATCCTCTAATCAGTGTCTTCCTCAACCTCACTTTCAGTTGGAAGCAACTCTTAGAAATAACGTATGTGGCTATGTCTGCAATGTTTAGATGTGACATGCATGTCCTTATTTTGTCCTGTTATTACAAGAAATTCAAGAACATGGTTGGTAGTACAATTTGTTATATTTATTATTATTTCTTGCCATTTATTTTTTCTCGAATTCATTTGCTTGTTACAATGCTTGATTCTAAATCAACTTCTTGCCTTTCATATAAATCCTATTTTTCCTTTATTGAACATTACCATTCTCTCTTTCATATCTTCTTAACTTTTCCATATTTGTTTACATATTTTCCCACTAAGCTACATTTAACCTAATATTTTGTACACTTTACCGCACAGAACTGTTCACAAGAGAGCAGTATTTAATGCATGGTTACTGCAAAAGTCATCTAACAGGAAAATAATTTGCACCTTTTTGGAAGCAAAATAATGTAGACAAATTGGTCCTGAACCTATGCATGGTTTCTCTTGAAGGAAAATACTTAATCTTATTTTATAGTGCTGTAATATTGGCTTCTGTGATGTCATAACTCATGGACAACATAGATGGTATGATACAAGATATAAAAGACATATATGGGCATTAAACTAACTTTAGAGAATTGAATATTTCTCTCTCAACCCAATATCAATGGTTCCATGCATCCTTAGGAAGACAACCAGTACAAGTATTGGTGCATGTATCTCTTGAATTAAATTTGGATGATCCACATGAAGGATAAGTAGTGTTGTTAGTCACTCAACTGATAGCATTTAAGCTCTGCGCTCCAAATTTTAGCATTGTTTCCAACTTCAATCTTATTTTATTGTATAATGCAAAATGCAGAGTACATGTCGGAATAAATCAAATGACAAATTAACATCTAAAAATGGTCTATCCTGGCCATGATAGTATTCGGCAAGTCTTATAAATCATAAACCAGACTCACTCTGTTTGAAAGTGAGTTATCTACGTTCCATGTTGCTAGTTCCCTATTTAGAAACACTTGCAAGACTGTTCTTAAAAAAACATCAATGTAACTTAGAGATCTGATATTTTCACTGTCCATAAGATGAGTACAGAGAGATTCTGGAAACAACCGAGTAAGGGGTTTTTGATCAACGTTTCGGTTCACACTCCGTGATCCATCATCAGGATATGAAAATGAGTCATATCCTGATGATGGATCATGGAGTGATCCAAAATGTTGATAAAATAAACTCTTACACAGTTATTTCCAGAAGTTCTCTCTACTCATCGCTGTAACTGATCAATGCGGTCATGGACAAGGCTGGCAAACAATACTTTGCATGTCCTAGGGAGGAAAATGAAATGATTTTCATAAACAAAGTATTTAATTTCATTTCTTAGTACAATGATTGCATTAGATGTGTTCTTTTATTGGAAAAAAAAAAATCAGTCAATTGAACACTTCTCCTTCCTATCAAATGACGAATGCTAAAACAAGTATATGGTAACAATCTCCCTGGGACCCTTGAGTCATTTGTGTATGGTCACAAAGTCTGACCATGCTGCATGTGCCTATGAATTAGCCTTTACAAAATATTTTGTATACATGTAGATTGTAAATATTACAGACAGCTGATCTATGACCATTATGTAGTGCATTTTTATGTTTTTTCATACTTAAAATATTGATGCCAAGAGATGTTTTTCTTGGGGAAGAAATGCATCTTATATTACATCAAATAGCAAGAAAGCTACATCAGCTGAACATATGAGTTACATGGGAAAATTGTCTATAAAGTCTAGAAAAGATATAATCTGAGCTGTTTCCCAGAGACAGCGAAGCTACATTTGTACAAAACCAAGCAATCTTGCATTGACATGCATCACTAAACCCTGCTTAAAATCCTCAACTCTCCTAAGTTGACAGGGGGATTGTCCTCACACAAGGTTGCCTCGCATTCTATATGATGAAGTCATCATACAATCATATCATACAGCATCCAAGTATCCCTTACAAGATTTAGCACAGTCCTTATGAGTGTAGTATTAAAATATACACAGCCAGAGTCATCTGATTTGGCTAAGTTGTTTGTTTGAGTCCAAAATGTTTTCATTCTAGGAATTTGAGGATTCATTCTGAATTAGCTTCCTAACTGACCCTGTCATGGGACTGGATCTAGGCAAATCATAGACAAATCTGGCCTCTCCTCATGGGTTGTGCCACAAATCTAGTTGAAGAAAGAAAGGATTAATGAAAGAAAACCTTGAAAGAAACAATCATGAATCCTTAAAGAAATATGATTCGGATCCAATGACTTTGCTTATATGGTAGATTTTGATTTGTGACCATTCTTCACATATAGTCTAAATTGACAATTCTTCACATATATCACTGCAAAGAATTGTATTCCTAAATACATCTTTTTAGCTGTCAAATGGTGAGGTAGGCTTTTATTGATTCACATGCTAATTCGTGGTACAAAATTACTCATCTTTATTAATTATTCTGAAACAAAAGCACACATATTTTAGAAATGGAGCTGATTTCAGAAATTTTCCAATTGTAGAGATGTCAATGATCAAAGAATATACTTTTTGTTTGTATTTTGAAGTCGTTTCAAATATAAATTTTATACCCTTCTGTTGTGTTTACATCATAGATACCAAATCTGGCTAGATCTGGACAAAGTCCGCCTGGATCCAAATTTTTTGGCCGGCCCGGATAAGTTCATCTGGGTCGGCCCTGTTTTTTTTCTAAATTTTTTTTTAATTTTTTTTAATTTTTTAAGGTTTTCTGTGCAAAAATATGCCCAAAAACCATAAACATGATATAATATTAACATTTTATATTATTTTATTAATGTTTTTCATTGTATTTGTCAATTTTGCATATTTTAAAACTAAGTTCACATATATCTGTATATATTTTGGATTGGATTTTTTCGAACTTTTTTAATAATTCCGGATTTTGGATTTTTTTACCCTCCCGAACGGATCCGGATTTCCGAACTTGGTAACTATGGTTTACATTGTTTGTTTTTGATAGGTAAAATGAGGGGCTCTAGTGGGAAATAAATATTACATTATTTTGCATGAGATGGTTAGTTGTCCTTGGAGTACATTACATTAGATTAGAAGTACGCTTGAATACTGATACACAAAATTAGAATAGGAATGGACGCGGGGGTGGACATGCACATTCACCCTCTACTATCAATCCCAAAAAGTGTTGCATCATCTTGCTAATGTTGCAAGCACAAACCGGCTTGAAGCACAAGAAACCAACAAATAGCCACAACCTCACCACTGCTACCTTGAAGCCGACCCAACCATCATTGCCAATCACTAAAAAGCCCTTCCAAGTTACCCCAATACCACCATCCAAACCTCAAACCTATGACCGCACCACATAACACCACCCCGCCACCTCCACCAATAGCCAACAAAAAAAAAACTTGTAGCAACCCACCACCAATGGAAAAGAGGGAACGACTTTCCCACTAGCAAAACAAAAAGACTTCTCCACAAAAATCAAACAAACAAACAAAACACTACCCGCAACACACTAGATAGAACATTTTGCAACTAGGGGTGACTAAGAATCGAAGAAATAAAATTTAAGAATGAGGGAGGATTGGCCCCTCACCCTCGCCCAACTGCCATCACATACCAAACCAACCAGCTTCCCTTGGTGCATTACTTCCTTGAATGTGGCCAACTTGGCCCCTATCACCACCACCACCCCTCTTACGACTTGATTATAGGGGAGCAAGTTCATTAAAATGAATCTTATGTTGGGGTTCTAAGAAATTTGCCCAATTTTGAAGAAACTTGGGCATATTGTCCTTAGCAACAAAAATTACGATCACCTAAGAGGCTATTGTGGCGCTCAGACCCAATGCATCAATTAACACTTCCTCAATATCGCAAGGTCCTTTTCCCTTCCTAATCCATTATGTAATTGAGAGACCATCCACCATCCTAGGCTTTCATTCCCTTCTGCGAGCCTTTGGACCTAGAGCCTTCGACACAGTCTTACGAGAGGGAGGAGGTGAGGGAACCTGATTCTTGCTAGATGACACCACATCATTGACCAAAAAAACAGAGCCATCCCTTACCTCAATCCTGAGTGAGGAGGCAAACACTTGCAACTCCTTACAGTGGAATTGATAAGATTCCGCGTTACTCCCAACCACATACAACCCAGACTTGACAAACTCATCCCTATTGAATCACTTTTGCATATGACGTTATGAAATTGGAATTGGGTGGCAATTTGGAAGGGCTTGAACAAGAGCTTGTGGAGATGGCATCTCCACATCCCTAGCCACTATCGAGAGATCAATGATAGTGCTAACAACATCCCAAAGGGTTTTCAATTCTGATAGAGGGAGGGAATTAAACCTGATGAGTCTTTGCTAGGAATTGGAAGGTCTAAAAGGCAGGGGTGTTAGTGGCTAGCTTCAAAAGGAAATCATCTTTTAGGGATGAATATGTCTGCTTAACTCCTAGGAAGTCTACCTAACCACGAACACCCAACACGGGGCTAACAACATCCTCCTCCATGCCTTTGTCACTTGCAAAGTGTTGTAACAACCTTGTAGACGAGACAACACCCCCCAACGTCATGCTATTGTGAGGGAAACTAGAGGAGGATGCCATTGTATCACTTGTAGAGAGTTCAACATTAGAGGCAAAGGGAAAGGTGAGATGCAAGGGTGGTGAGGAGAATGGAAAAGAGGGAAGGAATGACGACAAATGATAAACCTTGTTTGACGGTTCACAAAAACACACATTGATTACCTTGTGCCAAGTGTATGGTGCCTCTAGATACATCCATCATAAACAATCCACAAGCTATCATCATAACTTTTGAAATTAAATTACTACTTCACCCATTTTTATGAGTGGAAAGCAAGCAAGCTTCCTAACACTGCTTCCTAGAGGTGTGGTAAATCTTGCATATCTAGATGAAGGAGCTCTTCCATGCCAAGCTAGTTTGCAGGTAATGAGCTCTCAATATTATAGAAGATGCCTAAATCAACCCCCACATTAGCCAACAGGTTTGCTGGTCTATTACCCTCCTAGTAATAATGAGTAAAGGATAGATGCTAGAAGTTCCCACACTATTCCTGAGCTTTCCTTAGAACATGGTTTAACTTCTACTTGGGGATGTTGCCTTTACTTGTCACAACAGCTGGGGGCATAGTCTTAAATAACCACCCCTTGAGACAAGGCAAGCTCGATCCCATCCACAAGTGCCCAAGCTTTATCCTCGTTTTTAGTACCCCCATGAAGAAAGGAGGTAGAGGCGGCCACAAATGCCTGACAATGAGATTGAAGTAGGGAACCAATTCTAGCCAGACTAAGGTTAATCTAAGATGCCCCATCAAAATTGAGCTTTTCCCACTCCAAATCAGGGGGAGACCATCTCACAGAAGATCTGCCATTATGATAAAATCTTTTCCTTTTAGCAAGAACCTGGTGGATAAGTGACTAGGTATGAAGTAATTACTTGTCTTGCCACAAGGTTCCAAAGGTCCTTTCTTAAATCCCCACCTCAATGCATTGGACCAAACGTTCCCAAGAAAGGGCTTGCTCCCTTAAGATACATTTGTTCCTCTCCAACAATAGGTTTCTACATAACCAAGGTTGGCATTGTTGCCCAAGCGAGGGGACATGCTAGGATAACAATAGGTCTACAATACACTGCAAGAAGAACTAGGTGAGGGAAAGCTTACTCGAAAACAATACTTGATTTTTCTATCAATTGGCTGAAGGAGTAAAAGATGTTCAATAGATTCCTTAGTTGCCTTACAAAGCTCACATCTGCTAGCCCTGTGGAAATCTCTAATATATAGCTTGTCAAAAGGGAGAATTTTGTGTTGGGTCGCTATCCATACAAATGCACTAGTTTTGGGAAGTCTAAAATTTAATCATATTTGTTGATTTGGTCAATTCGGGCCTAAATTATGGAACTCTAATTAGTGAGACTTGGTATAACCAACCTAACTTTGTACTCCCTAACAGGCAAGCCAACCCTGCGAAGGGCATCATCGGGCTGGCTGGCTAAGACTTCTCTTTCTTCCATCGGGTCTTTCATTGATTGTTTTTGGAGATTCTAATCATTTCACTTTTGAGTGCGAGAGCCCTGTTCATTCACAATGTAGAGGTAGCAATGCAGAGGTAGCCATCTAGGGATTTGCCCTAAAGTGTTGTGGCCTCAATTCTAAGTTCATTCAAGTTCAACCTCAAGGCTAGGGTAGGGTTTCCTTGTCAAGAGTCATCCCAAAAGTCCACTTTTATACCATTACTCCCTTCCAAAGTGAGCCACTTAGACACCACTAGCTGATAGGTAGATGTAAAATTTCAAATGTGGGACCCAAGAGGCAAGACAACTATCGAGAAGAGGCGATTATTATATGGAGAGTCCAAATATTTACTTGACTGTTCGTTTCCAAAGTTGATCAACGTTTGAATATAAATGCCAAATCAACTTCGCCCACAAAGTTGGGTTTTGAAATATCAGATTTTTCAAGTTGGCACCTCCATACTGCTTAGAGGTGCAAGCTTTCTTCCAGCGTATGATAGGGAGCTTCTTCTCCTCCCTCAAACCTTGCCAGAGAAAGTCCTTCATTTTGCAATTTAGGGATAGCTGAATGGTTGACAAAATTTGCAAAATCGAGAGCATATATGTAGGGAGGTCTTGGTGGATTGATTCAGAAGAAGGATGTCTTTCGCTAGACTAAGATATCTTCCTTTCCAAAAGGACCGATGACAATTGAACTTTGGTCCACAAATGTTTCCTTCCAGCACCAGAGAAGGGGACCTCTAGATGCTCACTTGACAGTGACCCAATCACAAATCTCATTTCCTTCAAAATGGCCTCCTCACAGATCCATTGCTCTGAAACTTGAGAGTAGGTATCCAATACACCCTTAAAGCATGTGCTTCCTTGTAGCATGCTTTTCCAAAGAGCAGCGAATAATCAATAGAAAGGAGATGAGAAATTGCAGGGGCACCTATTGGTGTCTTTAGGCTAAGAAGATGCCTTTCCACTACTGCCTTGTGCAAGGATTAGTTGAGAGCCTCCACCATTAGAATAAACAAATGTGGGAAATTGGATCCCCATGTCGGAGGCCCCTAGAGTTGGAGAAGAAACTTTTAGAACTACCCTTAACAAGAATTGAGAAGTGGGTTGAGGAGATTCAATTTCCAATACAAGTCACACCAGTTCGTGGGGAAGCCAATCCTTTTTTGCACCAAATGGAGAAAATCCTAATTCACATGGTTACAAGCTTTTCTGATATCCAGTTTGAACAGAATCCCTTTAGCATTAGATAATATTAAGGAATGTATCTTTTTATGAGCAATCACTACTCCATCTAGAATCTGTTTACTGTGCACTAAGCCTCTTTGTTCTAAGGAAATAAGAGAAGGAAGAATTGCATTTAGCCTTTTCACAATCACTTTTTGATAATTTTATAGAGGGTATTGCATTATGAAATTGGACAAAAATCTATGGAGACAACCGGTTTCTTGGGAATTAGGCCTAAGAAGGTACAATTAAGATCCTTAAGAAGCTTTTTGGATTTTCTAGCATTATTTACTGCCATTGTAACCTCCCTACCGATCAACTCCCAGAAGGATTGATAAAAGCAGCAAGCAAGCCATCATGATATGGGGCTTTGTTTCCTTGTATTGCAAATACCACTGACTGGATCTTCTCCTGAGAAAAGGGAGCCATAAGGGAATATTCTGCTATGGGTTACAAAGGTTGGGATATCCTCTAGAAAGTCCCATTGTCAATCTTGGGGAAAAAGCATATTGCTCAAGAGAATATTATGAAAGAAAGAGGCCTGCTTCCTACTGAATAAAACATGGGTCCTCAAGAATGAGGTTATCCTGTGAGTGGATTTTGCTGATGCAATTTATTCGATGCCTAGACATTGTAGAACAGTAGAAACATTTAGTATTTTTGTCTCCCTCTAACAGCAAAGATTCCTGGGACTCTTGTTTTTTTAACAATTTCTCCCAAGTGTAAAGTTCTTCAAGGGATTGCAACAGTAGTTTCTCTTGGGACAAGAAGGCATCCGAGAGACCCAAGAGTTGAATCCGATCATTAAAAAGGGCTAGGTTCTCTTCCAGCTTTTTCTTATGAGCAAAGATGTTTTTAAAGTTAGCATGGTTCCAGTCCCTAAGGTAACTCTTAAGGTACTTTAGTCTGCTTATAAAGCAAAACACCTTTGAGTCTTGGGATTTAGGGCACTTCGTCTACTAAGCTTTAATTTTTTCTAGAAGTTGTGCCATATCATTTTGAATTTGAAAGATCAACAAAGTAAAGCGCCATCAGTATAAACTTCTAGCCAAATCAGAGCATGATCAGTTCCTGATACTTTGAGAATGCTGTATTCAGAGATCCAGCTAGCTTCCATCCATGACTCGGAAACCATAAACCTGTCCAAGCATTCTGCAATACCACGCAACCCCACCCTACTATTAGTCTAGGAGAAACATCCTTCCTTGGGAGGCAGATCAATAAGGCTTCAGCCTTCAGTTAAAGACAAAGTAGGCAAAGTCTTTTTGAGACTGCATAATGTTTCTACCTCCTCCCCTTTTGTTAATCAGTCTTACCTGGATGTTCTCACTATAGCAATTGAAGTGACAACAAATCTAATTCTTGCTTGTAGCAACTAGGGAGCATTGAATCGGTCTCGGATCTCATAGGGAACTTAAACCACATGAGGCCCCATCAACATCCACTCCGAGCGAGTCCTAGAAAGGCCAGTGTTGTTTTACAAAGGTCATCAAGTCTGATGCCTTTATTTCTGTTTCTTGTAAAAAACAATGTTAGTATGGCAAAGATGAAATTGGTGTTTGACCAACCTTTGTTTGTTAGGAACGTTGAGTCTCCTAACATTCCATGATAGGCATTTCATTGACACAATGGAGGGTGCTTCCACTTCAGTCATAAGAGATAAGAGTTTAGTGTCTTTTGATCCTTCATTTTTGAGATTTCCTGTTGTTTTCAATACTCAATTAAATCCAATTTTTGTCCTCAAGGGTCTATTAAAACATCTAGGGTTAAAAGGCTGCTAGCTGTTTGGGAGATCCCTAGAGAATCCAAAAGTGTGTCCGGCTTGTCTTGGCCTCCCGAATCAGAATTGCAGTAGTTTGAAGGATCATAAAGTGCCCCTAGGGAGCCCGGGGCAGGGGAGGGGAGAGGACCCAAGGGGACAAAGGTGGAGGCAGGGATAATGAGGGGAGGTGGGACAGCTACCTAAAACTAGAGGCCACAGTAAAATTGGCAAACACTATATCGGAGGGAAGGGTATGGTCCAAGGAGGGAGAGGAGTAGGGAGGAGCCAAAGGAACATGAGATGAGGGAATGAAAATATGGCTTGTTAAACCATGGTTTTGGGGCTGGGGCAGAAATGACTCAGATGGTCAATTTGGTGGCGTTTAAAGCAATGAAAGGGAAGACCCTCATAGTCCAACAGTTGCTGCCAAACACCGAGTGAAGACCCGAAGGAGATTGCCTCGGGAAGAGGTTTAGAGGTGTCTAAAGAAACACAGAGGTGAGCATGTTACTTGTGAAATTTCCTCAGATTTTAGATATTGACTTACCATTAAGGATGCCAATATTTTTAAGAATGCAAGTATGCCAATAGAGAAGGGGAAACCATATAGAGGTACCCATACTGTAGTCAACGAGTTCACAACCTTAGCAGGGCCAAAATGTGGCTCCCACAGAAACAGACTTAGATCTGCATGTTTGAGGAGGTAGGGGCCACCCACCACAAAGGTTACTTGGAAGAAACCCTTTGGCAGGAACGTAATTGTAGTAACTCGTTTGGATGCCCATGTAGACCTGATCCAGTCTATATGAGAGTAGAGGCTGCTGGTCAGATACCATCAAATCGACGAATATGGGTTGTTTTTTTCAGTAGGTTGCTTCGTGCTTAGGAGGGAGTTGTGTAGTTCTAAGCTTAGAAACTTTGATTGGGCTAAGAGAGTGAAACCCTATGCTGGGGACAACTTGGGGGGTGTCAGAGGGGTTTTCCCTGCTTGAAGGAAAAACTCAAAATCCCCTAGGAGCCTGCGTTGGTTGTTTGAAGGGTCATAGTTTTCCTTACCCAGAGCCCAACGGAATTTTGTTTGCCAACAAGACAAAACATGGCAACGCCTGAACAAAAGGATGATGGCGGACCACAGGGGCCTGGGCTCAGATTGGAGCTTGAGAAGGGTTGCTGCACCTAAGGTTTAGGCCCAGGCAAGCCAGCAATCCCTGGAGCTGAAGTCCGATAACTTTTTTGGGAGGCCCCGGCATGCAGCAGGTACACCTGAAAGATGTGCTTTAGTTTGGACATTGGAAGCGCGTCTCATTAAGGATATTCCCCTAATTTAAGTCCTGCCTCTCTAATAGCTACCCCCATATGAACAGTGATTTGCACCCCCACCCTGCTGGAAACCTTTTGAAATGTGGTGGCACGTTGGGAACTGTGTTGGTCTGTTCCACAGTTGTCAAACCTCACCGCCCCTCCCCTCCCCCTTCACCTTCCCCCTGCGACTGTGATAACAGGCCCCATGATCCAGACTCCCCAGGCTGGCCGAGTGGGAATACAAAGGGTCACCCCAGTACCCCTCTGTCAGGGCTGCCATCCCCTGAGGGTCATTGGATGCAGAGCCAGCGTCATCAGGCCTGCTCAGACCTATCACAGTCATTTTTTTTTCTTTCTTTCAACATGCTGGCAATATCATCCTAATCATATTGTCTTTACATTGTTTTAGTGTTTTGATACCTTTTTCTTTGACTTGGATTCTTTTTTACTGTAGTACCTTGCTATCATAACTTGCTATTCTTTCGAGTCCGTTAACCTAATTTGGTAAGCAGTGGACGTTAGCGAATTTTATTTCTTTCTTTCCTCTGCAATTTATTTGTCTAATTTGTTTTCATATAGTTCTTATTCTTGTGCTCATCAAATTACCGTGGGAAGTCCTTAAACCATTGTTCTGATTGTTTTTGCCTAATTGCCATGCAGATTGTGAATGACCGAGATTTTGGGGGAAAATGCTATGGTTTTGTCACTTTTACTAATCCCAGAGCTGCGGTCAATGCAATCAAAGATATGGATGGCAGGGTGCGGATGGAGATACATGCCTTTGAATTTGATCATGATATTTTATTGTGGTCACCTGACAGTTTTGGCTTTAGTACCTGAATTTTGAAATTAAACTGCTGTTCTCTCTCTTTTCCATTTCTTTGATTTTATGTTAATGGATGGTTATTGTTCTTTAATTAGACGATTGGTGGGAGAATTGTGAGAGTGAATGAAGTGAAGAGTAAGTCATTGAGGACAACCTTTACTCGAGATAACCGTTTTAGGGACAGAGACAGAGATAGAGAGACAGACAGCAGAGAAAGAGACGGGGACAAAGATGAGCTCAGAGAGCGACACAGAGATAGGACCAGAGACATAGATCAAGATAGAGTTCGGGATCGGGATAGAGACTTGAGATTTAGAAGTCGGACAGGGTAAGATTGATATTCTCTGGAGGTTTTTGTTATATCTATTCCATATTGCAAAAGATCTGGTATTGCGTTCCTGCTTTTTCTGAATTTATGGTAATTTCAGGGTCATCATGTAACATGGTTTCCCCATGTAAAATGCTTTTCTTTAATATCTATAGGGCATTGTTATATCTTTATCAAGGTCAAGTCTGGCAGCGTAGTTGGGATTCAGTCAACTGATTTCTGGAGCAATGCTGATCAGCATGCTTATATTTGAAATGATGTAAATTTTTATTTTTGCTGCATCATTTGGTTTGGATATACTTATGTTTCACAATAATAATGTGGGCCAATTTTGGTATTTTATGTTGGTTTCCAGTGTGGTTCGTCCACTAAATAGCCTTACAGAGCTTTATTGAGACAGAATCAGACAACTTTTCTTGGGGCCCAACTCATACATAGCACTCATATTCGTGGACATTAATACATTTTATATATTTATTTCTTTCCACTCTCTCTCTTTCTAACTTGGAAATTTTCATCTAGAGCTATTTTCATATTCACATTCAGTTTGCTAATCCTGAAGTAAACCACAAATATAATTGTCGAGGTGGTTTCTTCTGATTTTTTAAGTACTCAGTGTATGCACTGCCTGTCATAAAATTGATTTCCTGCCAAAGAGTGATTCCTAGCAAGTGTTATAATGTGCTGATTAAAAAAAGAACAATTGGTGGCTACTTATGAAATAAACTGTTAGCCTTTATAAACCAACCATAAGTGATCCAACCTTCAAGATGAACAAAGCCATAGCAAAGAGCCAATTTAAGATATGTTTCATGATTCTCCGGTCAATAAAACAATGTCAGAAGGTTTGTGGAAGGTTACCTTACATAGCTCTTAGTTTCCAATGTCTTTGTGGAATGTTAGTCTTTGCACCCAGCCTGAGTTGTGTGTGGCCTGCATTAACACAGCTACTTATGCAGGCAGAAAGTCCTGGGGAGACTTGACGGCAGTCATCATCATATGAACATCTCCACTATAATGTTAACCACAGCCTTCTGGACTAGATGCTAGCTGTTATCACTTTGCTTTTGTGGAAGTTTTATTAGAGCTTTTGGCTATGTCATTGAACATGGGCGTGCAAGTTGCTTATAGCTTTTTCTTTATTTTTGTTTTGGTTGGAGATCAACGGTGGAGGATTGGTCCTTCTCATAAATGGGGAGGATTGAGTGTGTAAGAAGAAGGTTGGAGTGTGTAAGAGGCTGCAATGATGAAGGCTTGGAGTGTGTAAAAGCATGTCATAGTTCTTGCTTGCACATTTGCCTCTTTGCATTGAATTTGCCTTGGAAAAGGGGGATGATGTCATGATGTGAGGATTTATTGGATTTATGAATTTAGATAAATTGAATTTCCAAAAGCTATGGAATTTCTCATTAGGGAAGCATTATTTAATTAATTTGGATTAATTAATTAATGGAATAGGATGTGATTTTTTGTGGGGTTGAAGATGTTTGAGGAAGAAATGATTAATTTATCAAGTGGGGATGAATAGTGGTTAGACTAAGGATGCTAGTAGAGATAGAAGACCGAATTAGACAATTGAAGGACGGTGTTAGTGCGGAATTAACAGATAGTTAAAATTGACACAAAGTGTCCAATTTTAAGTATCTACAACATATATGATGGGTAATATGGATAGCTCTCACAAAGCACCATGAACCAACCCCACCCCTTTCCTGGTGCAATCCTCAAGACGTACACTTTGAGAGATTGATGCATCGATGAGTCTTGCAAAAGATATCATTAGTAAGTGAAAAATATAGGTGTATACAGTTGCAACTTGGAACCATTTGGAGTAGCAAGGGTGGCTCTCTTTTACTTGTGGTCCTAATCATAGTTTGCATAACTGTAACCGACAAGTACTCGCCAAGGGGGAATTTTGGGTAACCGGCAGTTATTCGACAATGGTGGTCGAATAACCGGGAATAACCAACAAAGGCAAAAAATACTTGAAATTCGCCCGAAGCAGACAATATATAAATAAAATAAACATTTAAGTATAAGTTTACATTTAGATAGGGACGTCTAGTTTCTTAGTATAAGAAACTAGATGTCCCTATCTAAATGTAAACTTATACTTTAAGTTATATTTTATTTATATACTTTCAAGATGTTTGAGAGTGGTTTCAAACCTCTAGGAGCTATAATGCAAATCCTATGTTTTGGAGGATCCTATCATATTTCAGACTTAGTCAGATTTCAGAGTTTCAGACTAGCCATATTTTAGGGTTTCAAAATTTCAAGGAGACATCATAGGATGGATGAAGGCTGGATGAAGGGATGTAGGTATGATATAATAGTATGAGAACATCTCTTGTAAAGTGCCACAAGTTTATCCGACCCCATTCCTTGTGCATAGATTACTAGACTTTCTCATTCTCCCTTAGTTTTCCAGAGAGCAGGGAAGAGAAAAATATAGATTCTTGTAATTTGTACTTGTAGATTCTTGTATAAGTATCATTGTATCAGTGTTAATCTATGCACAGGGAATGGGGTGGGGTCGACTTGTGGCACTTTGCAAGAGATGTTCTCATACTATTCTATCATACCTACATCCCTTCATGCAGCTTTCATTCCTCCTACGATGTCTCCTTGAAATTTTGGAACCCTAAAATATGGCTAAGTCTGAAACCTTGAAACCTTGAAATCTGACTAAGTCTGAAATATGATAGGATCCTCCAAAACCTAGAATTTGCATTATAACTCCTAGAAGTCTGAAACCACTCTCAAAGACCCTGAAAGTATACAAATAAAATACAACTTAAAGTATAAGAAACTATTGGAATAATTGTCATTGATGTCAAAGGAATTGTAAAGGATATGAATGGAAATGTCAAATGGAATTGTTGCCGGAAGTAAATGGAAGTGTTTGGAATTGAACGGAATTGTTGCCGGAAGTGAATGGAATTGTTGCCGGAAGTGAACGGAAATGTCGATGGAATTGTCACATCTTTTGGTGAAGAGGTGCGTCTTGGATGGGACACATCTTTTTAAAGGCTATATAAGGGAGAAGAGATGTGGAAGTATTACAAGCATTCGATTTGATTGAAGATCACATAAGTGTGACAGAGAAGGAAGAGAGTAAGAGCAAAAAATGAAATACAATCTCTTAAGAAAAGAAGTGTGAAGGGAAGTTTTATTTTAATGAAGAATATCATATGAGAATTATGAAAGAGAGGAGAGCAAAAATTATATAAGAAAATTAGTGAGAGAAAAAGTGTAAGAGAAGCAAAGCCATAATTTGATTGAAGAAGCAATCACAGATGGTGGAATCGATTTGGCTTCGGGTCGGTGCCTCATAGTCTAGGAGTTGGTGCTCCTGTGGGTTGGTGCTCACGAATTGGTCAGGTTGGTGCTTGGCGAAGGAGATCGGTGTCTCCAGTGGGTGGGTGCTCACAAATTGATCGAATTGGTGCTTGGTTCAGGGATTGGTGTCTCTAGTAGGTTGGTGCCTGTGAACATTGTAAAAGATTTATATATATAAAAGCAATATTTTATTGTGGTTTTCTCTCGAAAGGGTTTCCACATAAATCCTGTGTTCTCTTGTGTTATTAATTGCTAGATCTTGAATGTTTATGGTTGATTAAATGTAAAAAGATTAAAGGATTATCTTATACTGATTCACCCCCCTTCTTAGTATAAGCTTGTGCTTAACATAAACTACACGTCCATATCTACTTAAATGTTAAGTTTACATTTAGATATGGACGTCTAATTTCTTATACTTAAATGTTTATTTTATTTATATATTGTTTGATTATCTAAATATAACCGACAAGTACTCGTCGAGTACTCGCGAGTAACCAGTGAGCAACCGGAGAGTACGTCGGTTAAAAAAAAATTGCGGTTTTTAAAATTTGGTGGTTTCGAGTGGCAGTTATTCGCTTGGTGGTTTTCCTGGCAAGTAATCGACCAACCGGCGGTTACTTGCCAGTTATGCCATCTATGGTCCTAATACACCAAGTGCATCATTGGGAGTATCCACAAATAATGCTCTTCAACCAATGGCATCAAAAGTGGGTATCAGACAAGAGGTATGCCAAGAGCTCCACCAAGAACTCATGGCATATTTCCAGAATTTACAGCAAAACTCAGCTTTTTGGAGGTTTTTTCAGTGGAACACAATCAATGTGGGCATGATCGGATATTATCTTATATTTTTTTTTGGCTTTTGTCATCGAACATTCCATTTTATGCAACCGTGCCTATGATCATCGTCTCGTTCTGTAGGCAGGATGTTCCATTCCAATTCAATTTTGTATTCAAAACTATAAATGCTTTGTATGCCATTAAAAATAGCAGATATAAACTGATATTTTTATTCAAAGTTTGAGAAGCTAAGTTTCATGAAAGCTGTAGTTTTTTCATGGATAATACTTGCAGCTGCGACTTAGTGTTATGAGCTGCAGCATCTATTTAGATTGGAATGTTCTTGCATAACATCTGAATTTAAGTTTTCCTGGTTACTTTATTGTGTACAGAGCTGCATGCTACATTTCTTCACCATTAAAACAAAAGACATCTCCGACAAATCTATATTCTACAAGGAAACATATTCTACATGAGAGGGGCAGATCCCCAAGAGGTGCAATGTTTTGTCTGTTGCTATGGAGTTTCTATATCAAAATCAAATTAACTTTTATTTGAACCTATCTCTTGGTTTACTGAAATTCATTGCTGATTTACTAGGAAGAAGTCTTTCAGGAAGTTCTACAGGCAAAAAGCAGGATGTATCCCTGTCTCCTCCTAGGAGATCTGAACGGTGTGCTTTATGAGTGCTTTTTAGATTCACACCAGATATATTTTGTATTTTACTTGAATTGTATGGTTGCTATTATATCAATTATGAGCATGTGAAATTTCATTGACTGGATAATACTTATTGTTTTTCAACAGTATACAGGCTGATGAAAATTCTAACAGGAAAAGGGCGATGAGTACATCAAAAGATAAGGATTTGGAGAAGGTGATTTTTCTATGGCAGTATTTTGATTCTAATTTCCAAAATTTTAATAATTTCTGAATATCTGATTCTTTGATGTAAAAATCCATTTGCAGACATTGCTGAAATGTATTGTGCTGTTTATTATTTGGTTACTTGATTCAGGTTAAAGAAGAACTGGAGAAAGCCATTCAAAGACGTGACGATCTAAAAAATGAGGTACATTATTTACTTATGCTGGTAAGTTCGGAGACCACTAAATTTTACTGAAGCCTTTGTGTCCTGCTTTGTCTATTGTTTAAGACGATGTGATGATTTCCTCCCACATGGCTTCCATGGAAGTATACAAATTTGAGTAGAATATCTTGCACTTAAGTTAAATTAGGATTATAAAAGATTTATCACTAGTCAAGCTTTTCCTATTGGTATTTTTCTGTTCATCTATTTTGCACGTTCATTCTTTTTGCTGTGTACGTCGTATTATATTTCAGAACCATAGACATGTATAGCATTTCAATCATTGACACCGCTTTCACATTATGACTTTTTGATATAATGTGCAATTCTTTTAACTAATTACTCGTTTCCATCCATTTAGCCGCTATAGGTCTTTAATGCTTTCAAGAGCACAATTTGAATGAGCTCATCTAAGAAATTATGGTGTTCGATTTGCACTCCACAATTTATCATGTTTTCTGGTCAATATATTGTCAAATTTATTTCTAAAATATAAAACATAAAAGCTAAAACACTTAAAAATATATAGTATTCATTCATTTATTACTTCAAAGACAAAATGTACATTCAAATCTAGAACAAATCATCTAGATTGCCCTCAAATTAATGAATGCCACTCCCACTATTTTTCAACTTTATCATTTATTGATGCTTTCTTTCGCAGGGGCTCCCTGGTGCATTGAATCTCCTAGAGTGCATGCCTTAAGGGGTGCACAGGGAATGGGGTGGGATTGGCGTGTGGCACTTTGTGAGAGATGTTCTCATACTATTCTATCATACATGCAGCCTTCATATCTCCTATGATGTCTCCTTGAAACCCTAAAATACTAAAATATGGCTAAGTCTAAAACCTTGAAACCCTAAAACCCTGAAATTTTACTAAGTCAGAAATATGATAGGATCCTCCAAAATCTAGAATTTGCATTATAGCTCCTAGAGGTCCGACACCACTCTCAAACATCGTGAAAATTATATAGATATAAAATATAACTTAAAATACAAGAAACTAGATTTTATATATATATATATGTTGTCTGGTTCGAGCTGGTTTTACATTTGTTTTTAATTTTTTGTTGACTTTGCCTTCTATTGTCCGTCGGAATCCCTTGGAAATGCCTAGGGAATGGCTGGACATTTCTGGACCATTTGCAAATGTTTTCAGAACGTTTCCGTACCGGAAACATTTCCACGCTGAAAAGTTTGGAAGGGGGGGAAGGGTATGTTTCCTGCAACATAGATCCAAAGGGAAAGAGTTTGAAGCACAACTTTGTCTCCCTTCCATCAAGCAGTTGCACAAGAATGCCTACTTAATAGGATTAACCAGGTAGCCCAATGTAGGAGACTACCCATCTTGTGAAAGTAATTGTAAAGAATAAAATGGTTAAAATCACTATGACAAGTCTAGTGTAATACATTATATTGTAAGTTTATAATAGTGATCACGAGGAGCATATTAAACATTGAAACTTAATGGTCAACCGCACAAAATCCCGCTATCAAAATTGAAATTAATTTAAACAGTGGGTTGTCTTGCCTTTACTGCCAACCAAGCTCCTTTAGCATGGACAAGCTCCTCCACGTATGGGTTGGTGTAAAACCTTAGATTCAAATTCTGAAGAGTTTCCATGGTGTAAGTTCCCTTGTTGCAAACGCCATAGAGACATCAAAACAGCTGGGCAATTGAGATAGTAATTCCATGTTTCATATTCTAAATAACATTATCTCAGAGAAAATGGATCCCCTGCCTAGGTTCCTTATTTCTCTGAGTACAAGACCCTATGTGGTTAGTCAGGGTGGCCTTTAGGGTGTTAATTTATTCTTGCTAGATGGATGCCACCTCTCTTAAATGTGAAATATATTTACTTTTTTTCTCTAAGTCCCTAATGTCAACAAAGATCATTGGAACCCCACCCATTCGATGATTACCCATAACAAGACTAGGATCATTAGGATTAGCAGGAGCAAAGGTCAATTGGGGTTTAATAAAGGGCATTATCCTATGTAATTGGCTTAATTTCCTCCCTGCATAGTCTCTTTGGTGTTTGGCAGTTTGGCCATTAAACCTTTAGTAGTTCGAGATTTATTAAATTCATTCACAAAGACAACATTATTGAATACAGAGTGGAACGATCAGGTCTATTCGGGGTCCACGGGAAAGGGGGTTTCTACCACAAGCTTTTGAGCCACAATGAGAATTTTAGTATTACTAGACATGCTCAGCGCTTTACCTTTTTCAAAAATTTACTTCGAACAGTAGATGGGAAACGTAGGAAATTTGTGTGCCATTCTTCCTATTTCTTGATATTTTGATAGTATGGATTCTTAACATGCTTAGGATAGGAGGGGAGGAAAGGACATGGGATTTGTTAGAACCCCACTGGGATTCTCAAAGTTACACCAATTTTATTTTTAGTCCAAATGATTTATAAAATTCATCTATAACTATCTGTAAAATCATTGTTTAATTAATAAATGTATCTAAAGCATTAAATGTAGAAATGTATCAACCCACTGGTTAATAAAATGATCCATTTAGTTTTCAAATAGTCTAAAATAGATTACAAGATGTATAATTCTTTTAAAATGAACACTGAAAAGAAGCAAGTACATGAAATCACTGATATAATCCACATTACAGTTAAAAATAAGCATACAACCACTACTGTTACAATATTTAGAATTAATTACAAATCTCACAGCCACTTCTGTACTGAATATCCATCAAATAATGTACTACATATTACATTTTCAGCACAAGATAAAAAATACAATATAATATGCACAACAGTATAAATGAGCCTCACAATAGCTCAATGATCCATAAATGTAGCCATGAGTATGATTCCAAATAGTTGAATCGCTGAACATAGGGAAAGTATCATCCGAGTGCTTTACTTCCAACCATAGACTGTCGGTCTCTTGCACACCTCTCTACTGAGAATGACCTTACCTTTCACAGAGAATTCATGTGTGTACAATCACTATCGATAAATCAACCGGAATTCATGTGTGTACAATCATTAATACATACATCATTCATATAGACCATGGAAATCAATCCTCTATCTAATATGACATCAATATACACATGTAAATTAGAAAATACAATGGAATGACAATGTCTCAGTGATAACATTACTTTGGTCAATGTTTCATTGTTGAAATCATATCTGACATGGATCCAAGTCATTTCTACTCACACAAACTCTCTACTAATGAATCACAAACAATCAAGTGATATCAAGGGGTAGGTATATGAGTTGCATGCTAACACCCTCATATATCTATCACTAGTTATCATATAAAACATGCTAATGATTTTTCATAACTAAATGACGGTACAATAATACAGATTGCAGCATACATCAATGCAAACAATTATGCAATGAAAGGTACAAACAATCATCATTGAACAATCTCTTTGTTTCAACTAGGTTCTTCAAATGATCTATATTCAGACCAGTCATACACAAATCTATACAAGAATCCAAGATTAAAACACTATATCCATTTCACAACATATCTCTATCAAAACACAATTCATATATATTTGAAGGTATAAAACTCAGTTGACAGTATAAAACAATGAGTCTCAAAATAGCTCATAAGACTAATCTTATTCTATACTTCATTGATAGCTTGTCCTTTCAAGATTTATTCCTTCATTTCTTCAATACATGAAGATCTCATATTGTAATAGATATAAAATTACTGCCTATAATTGTTTCATAACAAGATCTGCCCTATTGATTACATGTAATAAAGAGCCATTACAAATAATACAATAAATTTGATCTTCACAAATTTTTACTTGTTTAAGATCTTATTACAATTCACACAGAAAATTTCCCATCATAACTTGTAGCCATACTAGTTTAATATCATCCCAAGAAGACAAAAGTATGCTCAGGTTTAATATCTCATTATTAGTCGACTACGCTTTTGCATATCTAGTTGAATATAATCATCTTTATATGCATATATAAAGATATATACATATACATCCATTTATACATGCAAATACAAAAAGTTTCCAAGTACTAGTGTTATCGTCATGTAAGCACAGATTTGTCATTTGAATTGATAACATACAAATCTTCCAACATTTTTATGTGTGTGTGTGTGTATATACATACATATATACACACACACATATACATACAACTATACATGAATACCTAATGTATAATTATACATATATATGTATATACTTGATAACTTATTTAAAATCTACCTTAAGTTTGAATGTCTTAATGAAATCTCTATATCTAAAATATATAGCTACAGGTCTGTTACATTCTCTTTGTACCCTGCAACTGTACAAAGTCGTCTAAGAGTAGACATTTATAAAACTCAACTATCTATCATAGTGTTTGATTAACCCATGCATTGTATTCATAACTAAATGTATCCAATTTTCACGTAGGTCAATATTAATACCACTTTCAAAATTTTGCTAAGTTCCTGCAATTGTAGATGATCCGATTTAAGTTTCATAGCTTAGTCAAGTCACTAGAATATATGATCTGATCACTTATTTGCATAGGGTTAAATGTATTTATTTATATACATATACATATGTATATATGATTATTTCATATCAAGGGGGAACCAATACGACATAGGACTAAAATAGCAAAACAAGTTGTAGCTACAGGTTTTATATAAAAATCTGCCTAATTCCCTTGAGTGGATTTATGCATAGCAAATTACTCTAAGATATACAACAAATAGTTCTGTGCGAATGATACCCTAAAGTTTATTTGGACTAATACTTAGTCTAGGTTAAAGTATAGATACAAAAGTCAACACCATCCATAATACACCAACCAGATAATGAGACTCAGTATCATTTTTATAGGCATGGGGATGGAATCGAATTCTATCCCTAGGTCCATAAATATGATGTCCTAAATTCTTTTATAAAGAGAGTCTACCAATAAATACAACTGACAGGGTTTACATTAACTCAGGTCAAACAATTATTATTTTTGCTCCCAAATAGGTCTAAACCGCAAAGCAAAAATCTTTTGATTCTCTATACACAAATTCAAAGTTTTACTTGCCTGGTTATAGCAATATCTGTTGTCCCAATTGCAGATGTTTGTAGCTTCTCTCTTCTTCTTGCCAAGAGCTCCTTTCTTCTTTCTCTACCGTCTTGCCATTTTTTTCCTTTTATTTTTTTTCCCCAAAACCCATGCACGTTTTGCATGCCCTGGTAACTCTCCTAAAACTTTGCAAGTTCGTCATAATGGAACTCGAATTCATCAAATGCACGAACTCCTCCATTAGTCGTTATCTTGTAGTCATAAACACTGTTTTCGGCATGGCAGCTGCATGAAACCCTTAATCTTCCAAATGATGAAGTAAACTCCAACAACACAACACACAAATCCAATTCCTTCTCGTGATTCCCAAATAACTTAATTTTTTCCCTTTCAACTTCATGATATTTCCAATTAAACATAACCAAAACATAATCCAAAGTTCTAAAGTTCCTTTTTAATTAAATTGTTTTGGGTGATTTTACCTTAATAGGCCCCCTCTTTATGCCACTACAAAGGGACAACAAGCAAACAATCAAACAAGACCAATAAACACTCAACTTCTACCAACTAGAATGCATTATGAGGTTAACACAATATAGTTTAGTTCCTATAAAGATTTTAAGAAACACAACGAGTCAATTCAAGGATTACACATATTATGCTAATCACGACAAGTGATGAACTCTGACAATGCAAACATGTTTTATTCATTACAAGGACAAACAATGCAAGCAACATTAAACATTTAAGCAAAATTCTGATTAACATTCATTTCATCTAAAAAATCAAAATGTGGTGTGTGCAAGTTCGGTTTAATTCTTTCAATCCCGAATGTTGGTATCTGCACCTCCCTCTACGATGATACTCTCTCGCTGTGCCACTTGTGAGGATAGAACAATCCTGCCACCACCTCAATCAAAGGGTAGTTAGTTTGAGATTATAACAAATAATCAATATATAAGCAGCAATAAAATGTTGTAATGCAAATCATCTGCAATGAAATCACAATCAACATGATCATTGAACATAATATAAACATATGCAAATGTTCATTAATATAACTGATAATGAAAATAAAACATATGACTATCAATTATAAAACAAAAAAATTCAGAGCAATCATAAAAATCAGAATTACAAATCATTAGTTTCATAGTCCACTACTAATACTTAATTAGTTTTTGTAGAGTAGGACAGGGTGTGATATCCTTCCTCCCAAAAATAGGTTATTGTCCTAATTTCTTTTATTTCAAACAATAGTTCAGAAAATACAAATAATGTTTAGCAAAAAAATCATTTAAATAAATGAAGAAACATTTTAAGAATTTCTCATAATCTTCCCATGTAGCAGTATCCTTAGAATATTGATCCCACTAGACATTGCATTGTAATACTGCTTTGTTATGCAAGTTAAGCTTACGAGTCTTAATTATTCTGATTGGTTCTACTGTGACTACCCTTGAATCTAGAACTTGTAATGCATTTCAGTCTAAAACATAAGAAGGCTCAGTTATACACTTAAAATACATGAAAAACATTATGCATGAGTTAAAGCTGGTGACAATACAAGTCTATATGCTGCAAGATTAATCACTTCTAGAATCTCGAAGGTTCTCACATATTTCGGCGATAATTTTGTTGATTTCCTAAACTTAATAGCACTCTTTTGAAGTTTGACTTGCAGAGAAACATTATCTCCAACTGAGAATTGCCTCGCCGTTCTTTTCAAATCAACATAACTTTTCTATCTATCATTGGTTTCAGTGAATCTTTTTCTTATTAATTTTACTTGTTCTTTCATTTCTACAAGCATATTAGGTCTAAAAACCACGTTAACTTCTAATTTATCTCAATGGATTGGTATACTGCACCTTCTACCATACAATGCTTCAAAAGGAGTCATTTTCAACGCTGATTGGAATGAGTTATACGCAAACTCAACCAATGGTGGATATTCCTCCTATTTGTATTGTTGGTCCATGCAATACATCCTCAAAAGATTCTCCAAAACTTGATTAACTCTCTTTGTTTGCCCTTCTGTTTTTGAATGGTAAGTTGTACTGAAGTTCAACTATGTATCTGTTGACGCAGTGGATTGCACCCGAGGCAGGAGGCCGAGCTCCTGCCTTCTACACGCAACAATGGAAACTCCCCTCTCGCCTGTGGGACCGGCGAAGCTGGAGGGGAGAGTCTCTAGATAAGGGCTAGCTCTCTCTGATGTATCTTTTAGGCTCTGGTTTCTCCTACTGCTAACAAATAAAATGAAAAAAAAGGGGGGATGAAAAGGGAGAGAGAGATGCTGAAAACAGAACCTAAGCCTAAAAACGAAAAGGTGATACATCAGAAAAGTTGAACCACCCAGCCCGAACATACACTTTTCACCAGGAAGAAACGCCCATACACTTCATTTGACGTGAAAAACTCTTCTGTTTTAGTGAGTCAGGGGTCCGTAGAGATACAGGTAGGGAGGAACTAGCAAAGGTGTTCTGAGACACTTTGACAGCGTATTCACATGCACCTATATTCTTGCTGTAGACACTTTTGGCAGACCTGCAGGAAAGAGACTTCACAATGCACTGGACATGCTGTAATCGATCTGTGAAAAGCATGAAAGACAATGACTTAACACAAAAGAACACATACATATACTTTAAAGTGCAAGTCCAGATAGAGGTAAAAATGCTAAGTTTTGATTCAAGGTAAAATTGGCAGAGCTCTGCCTTACAAGCCCGAGAGATTTTTGGGCAGAGTTTTGCCTTAAGGCTAAGAGAGTCTATCCCTTCTCAAATGAGATTTTTTGCAATATATAGAGAAAGGGGAAGAGAACTTGGCGCTTCCTTGACAAGCTCAACCCATGTGCGCTCTGAGCCTTGGAAAAAGGGAGCTATTTGATTGTCGGTTCCTGCTTTGACTTAGACGTTTCACATTAATGTGAAAAACAAGGCCGCGCCTCTTTTTTGCAAACAGATTGCTCTCTTCTTGCGATTAGACTGCGGTTTGTCCCCTCATAAATGCCAATTGGAGAAAGCAGGCCGCGCCGCTCACTATTTGTGCCGTTTGGTGACTATCCGGCAATAACTCGCCTCCTGCTTTGTCTCTTTCTGCACCTTGTCTTCTTCCTGGTTTCTGTCTCTTTCTGGCTTCTTTAGCCCTCGGGGACGGTCTTCTGGCGGGTCGTTGCATTCCTTGGGCTCTTTTCATGGTTGGCACTTAGGGAATTTAAAAGCAAACGGCTAATTCACTGTCTTAAAATTGACGTTCGCGCACCCGTCATCGCTTAAAAAAAAACGACTAATCTGTTTTCTTGAAGTTGACGGCTTCGGGGACGTCACCGTCCTTGGCAAATCTCTTCGGGCCTTTTCTGCTGGCTTTTTCTGCGGGTTTTTTCTCGGGTCCTTTTCTTTTGCTTTTGGGTTTCTTGTTTACAGCTTTTTCGAATTCCTTCGTACTTTTTGTTCGAAGGAATTCCTTCGGACAAAAAGTCTGAAGGATTTCTTCCTTGCCTTTGCCGACTGCCTTAGAATTTTTTTTGAAAGAAAACGTCCTTTGCGGCTTTCTCCTTGAAGTGTTCTCTACCCTCCGCAAGGGCTCTTGAACCTGGAACTGCCCTTGGCAAGGGCACTTGTCCTTCGCTTTTTGGGACGCTCCTTTGAACCGCCCGATTGAACTATAAGCCGTTGAACCGATCGATTGAACCAAAAATGGTTCAACGGTTCAGCGGTTCAACACTGCGCGCCATTCTTTTGTTGAACCAAGCCCTTTGAACCTGCCGCTTGAACCAAGTGTTTGAATCTTTCTTTTGAACCAACCGCTTGAACCAACTGCTTGAACCCAAAATGGTTCAACGGTTCAACACTGCGCGCCATTCTCTTATTGAACCAAGCCTTTGAACCAAGCGATGAACTTCTTGATTGAACCAAGGCGTTGAACTTTTGCCGAAGTGTTGAACCAAGCTTTGAATCGAGGCGTTGAACTGAAACTATTGAACTCGGCTGTTGAACCAAAGCGATGAACCAAGGCCTATGAACTTGAGTTTTGAACCAAAACGTTGAACTCTGCCGTTGAACCAAAGCGTTGAACTAAGTGATGAACTTGCCGATTGAACCAAGGCGTTGAACCAAGGCATTGAACCGGTTCAATGGTTCAACGGTTCAAAGGTGCTAACTCTTGGAAATATTATGTCGTTGAACCACTCTTCCAACCTTAAGGAAAAGTGTTTTTTGAACCATTTTAGCTCTCTTTCCTTATGAATTTCTTCAGATAAGAGTTCGAAGAAGCTTTATAAAAATTTGCACTCTTTGATTGGTTCTTCATCTGCCGAAAGACTACATTTGCAGAGTCCGTAGAAATTGCAAGACTCGTGCAAAATCAAAAGTATTGGCCCAAAACAACATAAAAAGAAGGGGGACCGATTTTTTGGCCTTGTTGGGCAAAAATGGTCAACAAATTGGGGACTCCCAGGGGAAGCATGCTTGCTATGCTTAGAGACCAGTTGCCTCGTTGTCTATTGGGCATGGAGTCAGAATGCAGCTTTGAAGAAAGGTTAGCAACAGCCCCAAAGATCCAAGAATTAAACATGAAGCTTTTTACTCCAGAAGGGAAAGCACACACAAGACTAAAAACACTACTTGTGCAAACTGCACTTAGGGAAAGCAGGAAAAACAACTGAAAGCAAACTACTATGTACAACTAACCAGATGTATTTGCTTCCTCCTGGATCAAAGGGAAAACTTCTTAAGTCCCCTTCCTGGCAAGAAGACTTATGGTGTCAAACAAGTGGCTGAATAAAAAGGAGATTTGGTGACTTGCTCCTCTTGCCTATCACCTTGATTGGCCTGCATCCGGGTGGATCAGATTCAAGCATGCTTCCAACATACATGTATTCTCCTTGTACCTGGAAGCTTGTTGAATGCTGGCTCTTCATGCTGGTGTATTTCACCAAGAAATCTGTGGCTGCTGGCTCATCACCATAAGCCCTTTGTAGTGCATGGTCCCTTTGCAATGCATCATGGTTTGATTCGTTTCCCTCTGCTTTGTTGGAGATCCTGCCAAACTCATCATTTGCTCCCTCTTGGCCTTCTTGAAGAAGGGTGACTGTCGTGATGTCTGAAATGGAATCACAAAATGATTGCTCATCCCACAGAACATCACCTCTTTGTTCAAAAAACTCTTCTTCAAGGCTTTTCTCAAGGGAGACCAGCGTCTCCTTTTCCTCCTCAAAGATCAGGATCTCTAGATGTTCAAAGATATCCTCCTGATCCTCCTCCAACTCAGGATCCTCAGCGTAGTCGTCCTCCTCATCGAAGCAATAGGGAAGTTCATCAAACAAAGGAGGGAGCTCACCATGCTTATGTTCCTCCTCATACTGCTGGAACATCCGCATGTATGCGTGACCTGAGTCTTCCCCATTGCTGACGGGGTCTTCACAAGGATCATCGATGATGATTTCTTCTTCGTCGTCGCTCATGATAGCCTCTTGGGAAAATGCAGATTGGATTTTTTGCTCCTCACTCGCCCCCTGCAAAACAGGTTCCTCCTTGAGAAGGGATGAAGTGGAAAAAACATGTGAAAGAGGAGGCAGTCCTTGAGCTAGAATCGAATGATTCTCCTTCTTCCATTTGGCTAGCACTTCATCAATATCAGGTGTGGCCTGATAGCTCTCTTGGGGATGTGTAGATGGGGTGTGTTCAGTCATGGAATGTGCCGTTGGGTCTGAACCGTCCATCACACCTTGGCTGAGGAATCTCTCTTTGGATTCTAACTCTGCAATTCTTCTGGCTATATCCTCTTGGAAGCGCCTTTCTTGGAGGTCACCAGCATTATCATGAGCAGGAGCAACCTCGTCCTCTTCAAGGTTTTGAGCAAAACCTTTCTTCTCCTTGCCCCATGATTCTACTTTTTTTTCCAGTTCAGGGTCTCGGAGATGGAATTTTGCTCCTGCAAACAGGCTGCAACTTTGTTTTCTCCAAGGCCCTGGGGCTCCTCCACGAGGTCTGGAAGTTCTATCTCTCTTTCACGAAGCAGTCTCATCTTAGCCTCTAAATCTTCAATTTGCTTGGCTAGATTATCCTGAAAGAATTTTTCTTGGAAGTCACCAGCATCATCATGTTGAGTAGGAGCAGTTTCGAGAGAGATGTGCTGGTTCGTAAAGTTCCCCCTAAAAGAAGATTCACGATATAAGGAGTTTAGAAGGTTCATCTCTATGGGAGGTTGTTCGAGTTCCCTTTGATGCTTGAAGGCTAGGCGCACAGGGTCAAGAGCAGGGTTGATTGATGCATCGGATGAGCCAAAATGAGCAAGTGCCATCTGGTAGAAAGGATTTGGTGCACAAGAGGGGGCTTTCTTTAGGATAGGAGGGGGCGCGCAAGGCTGACTGCCTTGAATGAATGGATTCCTCCATTTTGCACCTCCTCCTCCATGGATTGCAAGGCCTGAGCTTGCCTGAACAAACATGCCTCTTTATACATCAGCGCCTACTGATATCCATACTGCTCATCCAGTCTGTCGATTTTCATTACCTGCTTCTCAAACTCCAGCGCCACCTCCCTTATCGTTGAAGGGCAACTAGGAGAGCTGCTTGAGGGGATTGCATAAAGATCTTGAGCTTGATCGAAGTCATATGAAGGAAAACAAGGTCCATGATTTTGTGCGAAGGAATTATACATACAAAAATGTGATTTCTGATGGCACCAAGCTGCTTAACCAGTTGATTCAACTCGGAGTCGCCATTGGTGTTGATGCAAAAGCCTCCAAAGGCTGGTTGGTTGAAGAACACACCAAAAAATTTTCAACTCTTTGGACAAAACTTGTCCTAGTTGGTCCCACCAGGCATGCCAAAAACTGTTGACACAGTGGATTGCACCTGGGGTAGGAGGCCGAGCTCTTGCCTTCCACACGTAACAATGGAAACTCCCCTCTCGCCTGTGGGACCGGCGAAGCAGGAGGGGAGTCTCTAGATAAGGGCTAGCTCCCTCTGATGTATCTTTTAGGCCCTGGTTTCTCCTACTGTTAACAAATAAAATGAAAAAAAAGGGGGGGGGATGAAAAGGGAGAGAGAAATGCTGAAAACAGAACCTAAGCCTAAAAATGAAAAGGTGATACACCAGAAAAGTTGACCCACCCAGCCCGAATATACACTTTTCACCAAGAAGAAACGCCCATACACTTCATCTGATATGGAAAATTCGTCTGTTTCAGTGAGTCAGGGGTCCGTAGAAATATAGGGAGGGAGGAATTAACAAAGGTGTTCTGAGACACACTTTGACAGCCTATTCACATGCGCCTATATTCTTGTTGTAGGCACTTCTGGCAGACTTGCAGAAAAGAGACTTCACAATGCACTGGACATGCTGTAATCGATCTGTGAAAAGCATGAAAGACAATGACTTAACACAAAAGAACACAGACATATACTTTAAAGTGCAAGTCCAGATAGAGGTAAAAAAGCATGAAAGACAATGACTTAACACAAAAGAACACAGACATATACTTTAAAGTGCAAGTCCAGATAGAGGTAAAAATACTAAGTCCTGATTTAAGGTAAAATCTGGCAGAGCTCTGCCTTACAAGCCCAAGAGATTTTTGGGCAGAGTTTTGCCTTAAGGCTAAGAGAGTCCATCCCTTCTCAAATGAGAATTTTTTCAATATATAGAGAAAGGGGAAGAGAACTTGGCGCTTCCTTGACAAGCTCGGCCCATGTGCGCTCTGAGCCTTGGGAAGAGGGAGCCGTTTGATTGTCGGTTCCTGCTTTGACTTAGGCGTTCCACATTAATGTGAAAAACATGGCCGTGCCTCTTTTTTGCAAACAGATTGCTCTCTTCTTGCGAACAGACTGCAGTTTGTCCCCTCATAAATGCCAACTGGAGAAAGCAGGCCGTGCTGCTCACTGTTTGCGCCGTTTGGTGACTATCCAGCAATAACTCGCCTCCTGCTTTGTCTCTTTCTGCACCTTGTCTTCTTCCTGGTTTCTGTCTCTTTCTGGCTTCTTTAGCCCTCGGGGACGGTCTTTTGGCAGGTCGTTGCGTTTCTTGGGCTCTTTTCATGGTTGGCGCTCAGGCAATTTAAAAGCAAACGACTATTTCACTGTCTTAAAATTGACGTCCGCGCACTCGTCATCGCTTAAAAAAAACAACGGCTAATCTGTCTTCTTGAAGTTGATGGCTTCCGGGACGTCACCGTCCTTGGCAAATCCCTTCGGGCCTTTTTTGCGGGCTTTTTCTGCGGGTTTTTTCTCGGGTCTTTTTCTTTTGTTTACAGCTTTTCCGAATTCCTTGCCTCTGCTGACTGCCTTAGAAATTTTTTCGAAAGAAAACGTCCTTTGCGGCTTTCTCCTTGAAGTGTTCTCTGCCCTCCGCAAGGGCTCTTGAACCTGGAACTGCCCTTTGCAAGGGCACTTGTCCTTCGCTTTTTGGGACGCTCCTTTGAACCGACCGATTGAACTAAGCCGTTGAACCGACCGATTGAACCAAAAATGGTTCAACGGTTCAACGGTTCAACACTGTGCGCCATTCCTTTGTTGAACCAAGCCCTTTGACCCTGCCGCTTGAACCAAGTGTTTGAACCGTTCCTTTGAACCAACCGCTTGAACCCAAAATGGTTCAACGGTTCAACACTGTGCGCCATTCTCTTATTGAACCAAGCCTTTGAACCAAGCGATGAACTTGCCGATTGAACCAAGGCGTTGAACTTTTGCCGAAGTGTCGAACCAACTGAATTGAACCAAGCCTTGAACTGAGGCGTTGAACTGAAACTGTTGAACTCCGCTGTTAAACCAAAGCGATGAACCAAGGCCGATGAACTTGAGTTTTGAACCAAAGCGTTGAAGTCTGCCATTGAACCAAAGCGTTGAACCAAGCGATGAACTTGCCGATTGAACCAAGGCGTTGAACCAAGGCATTGAACCGGTTCAACGGTTCAAAGGTGCTAACTCTTGGAAAGATTATGTCGTTGAATTACTCTTTCAACCTTAAGGAAAAATGTTTTTTGAACCATTTTAGCTCTCTTTCCTTATGAATGTTTTTAGATAAGAGTTCGAAGAAGCTTTATAAAAATTTGCACTCTTTGACTGGTTCTTCATTTGCCGAAAGACTACACCTGCAGAGTCCGTAGAAATTCTGCAGAGTTTGTAGAAATTGCAAGACTCGTGCAAAATCAAAAGTACTGGCTCAGAACAGCATAAAAAGAAGGGGGATCGATTTTTTTGGCATGTTGGGCAAAAATGGCCAACAGTATCCAAAGTCGAATTGAGAATTTGTCAAAACCTCAAGGTCATATGGTAAGTTGTACTGAAGTTCAACTTTGTACCGAAAGCCAAATTGAGAATTTGTCAAAACTTTAAAGTCATCTTAGGGTCTCTGTCTGAAATAATCTTTCCTAGAAACCCATGCAATCTATAAATCTCTTTTACAAACTTTTTGACGAGTATTGATGCATCATTTGTTAGCTTATCTGGAATGAAGTGAGCTACCTTGGTAAGTTTATCCACAACTACCAAAATCATGTCATGATGGTTTCTAGACAAAGACAATCCTTGAACAAAGTCTATACTAATAACTTGCCATTTCCATTTTGGTATGGATTGTGGGTACAAACCAACAAGATGTACATGGTCAGTCTTAACTCACTAATAGTCCAAGCATCTAGACACAGATGTAAAGTCCACATCCTTTTTGATTCCCTTTTAGAAATACAATGGTCTTAATTCTGCTAATAGCTTAGTCACTCTAGGATGTCCTAAAATATGAAGCATTGTGCAATTCCTTTAGCCCAATATTCCTCATTTTTTTTATTAGGTACATATATTCTACCATTGTACCTCAGAAGTTTATTTTTAAATTAAAAACCATGGTATCTACGATCTTGAAAATTCTCAGTCAATGTTTTCTTAACATGTTCGTAGAATTCATCTCTGGGTGAGAAGTTTACTACATGATCTTGAAGAGTACTTACTGTGGCTAAAGTTGCAATGTACCTTCTATGACTAAGGACATATGCAACTCTGTTCTCTTTGCCTTTAATGTAGTTAATGTCGAAATCAGAGTCTGACAAACATTCTAATCACCACCTCTAACAAGCATTAAGGTTAGGTTGGGTAAATATATACTTGAGTCCCAAGTTATCAATTTTAAACTCAATTTTTTTTTCAACAAATAATGCCTCCAAACTTGCAAAGCATGAACTATGCTAGCTAGTTCTAGGTCATGAGAAACATAATTCGCTTCATAAGGTTTCAATTTCTTCGATTCGTAAGCTACAACTGAACCATCATCTATAAGAACTCTTCCTAAACCATCCCCTGGTGCATTTGTCATAATTGCAAAATGATTATTTGGATCTAGAATCAGTAACATTGGTGTTAAAGTAAGCCTCTTTTTCAGAACCTGAAAGACTTCTTCGCACTTATCGGACCAAACAAAACGCTGCTCTTTCCACTGAAGAGGTGATCATATTAGCTATCTTAGAGAAATCTGATACAAACTTCCTGTAGTACCTTGCCAAACCTATGAAACCACACACCTCATATATATTTTTGGGCACTGACCACTCCATAATGGCTCCAATCTTTAGCTGGATCCACTGAAATTCCTTCTATTGAGATGATATGTTTCAAGTATTATACTTTGCTTTGAAAGAAAACATATTTAGACAATTTTTCATAGAGTTTATACTTCCGCAACCACTGCAAGACTAAATGTAGATGTTCAACATTCTCTTCTTTACTTTTTAAATAGATGAGAATATCATCAAGAAAGATTAGCACAAACTGATCAAGGTAATCTTTGAACACTATTCATGATGTTCAAGAATATTGCAGGTGCATTCGTTAGTCTGAAAAGTATTGTGAACTCTTAATGCCCATAATGAATCTTGAAAGCTATTTTTGGAATATCTTCCTCTGTAATTTTCAATTGATGGTACTCGACATGAAAATCAATCTTTGAAAACACTATTACATTAGGTATTTAATCAAAAAGATCGTCAATGCGAGGTACAAAATACCTGTTCTTGATTGTTGCCTTGTTAAGCATTCAATAGTCAATGCACAGACGAAGGGTTCCATTCTTCATTTTGACAAAGACTACAGGTGCACCCCATGGTGAAACACTTGACCGAATCAACCATTTGGTCAACATCTCTTGAAGTTGGACATTTAACTAGATTAACTTGGTTTTTGTCATTTTTTAGGGAGCCTTAAATTGTGGTCCTAATCCTGGAATGATATCAATGTTAAAATCAAATTCTTTATTGGGAGGTAGACTTGATAATTCCTCTGAAAAAACATCTTGAAATTCTTACAGAAAATGAGTCTTCTAAAGAGGGTTCCTTAGTTTTACCAATTTCATTCATTTTGACTAGGAATACTTGACATCCCTTTCATGGAGCCCTTTTCAAGTGAATGGCTGAAATTTGTCTTAGTTTTAACTCTCTTTGATCTCCTTGGATTTTGGTTTATTTCCCAAATCATCTAAACACTCAACCTTCTTAAGAAAACAATCAACTTTGACTTTGTGTCTAGAGAGGCAATTCACTCCTAGGATAACATCATATGACCCTAGTGGAAGATAGATGGCAAAAACAAGAATTCGTCCACCTCTACATCACCACATGGGACTTTTCAACATCATATTCACATAGCAGTTGATAACCACCAAACGAAATTTCAAGCCTCTCCCATTGAAGTATCGGGTACTTTATTTGGGAATCCTATTTCTGTCTTGATAGATACAGGAGCCACTGAATGTTTCATCTCTCTTAGAATGTTAAGTAAATTATCTAGGAAAGTTGGTTGTATGGCAAATGCTTGGTCAATTCAGTATGAGAATGAATCCAAGGTCAAGGTTAATATAAACCCTATTCTGTTGTATTTGATGGTAGATTCTCTTTATAAAAAGATTTAGGGCATTGTATTTATAGACCTAGGGATGGAATTCGATTTCATCCTCAAGCTTATAAAAATGATATTGAGCCTTGTTATTTGACTGGTGTATTATAGATGGTGTCGACTTTTGTATCTATACTTTGCTTTGGACTAAGTATTGGTCCAAATAAACTTCAGGGTATACTTTGCGTAGAATTATTTGTTGTATATCTTAGAGGGATTTGCTATGCATAAACCCAATCAGGGGCATTAGGCAGATTTTTATATGAACCCTGTAGTTGCAACTTGTTTTACTATTTAGTCCGATGTCGTATTGGTTCCTTCTTGATATGAAATAATCATATATACATATAAATATGTATAAAAATATACATGCATATGTATATGTATATAAATAAATACATTTGACCCTGTGTAAATAAGTGATCAGATCATATATTCTAGTGATTTGACTAAGCTGTTGAACTTAAATTGGATCATTTGTAACTATAAGAAGTTAGCAAAATTTTGACACTGCTATTAATATTGATCTACATGGAAATTGGATACATTTGGTTATGAATACAATGCATGGGTTAATCGAACACTGTGATATCTAGTTGAGTTTTATACCTGTCTCCTCTTAGATGACTTTGTACAGTTGTAAATTACAAAGAGAATGTGGCAGACTTGTAGTTGTACGTTTTAGATATAGAGATTTGGTTAAGACATTCAAGTTTAAGGCAGATTTTAAACAAGTTATAACTTTTGAGGATGTTGGAAGATCTGTATGTTATCAATTCAAATGATAAATCTGTGCTTACATAATGATAACACTAGTGCTTGGAAAGTTTGCGTATTTGCATGTATAAATGGATGTATATGTATATATTTTTATATATGCATATAAAGATGATTATATTCAATAAGGTATGCAAAAGTGTAGTCAACTAATAATGAGATATTAATCCTGAGCATACATTTGTCTTCTTGGGATGATATTAAACTAGTATAACTACAGGTTATGATGGAAAATTCTGAATATGAATTGTAATAGGATCTTAAGCAAGTAAAAAAATTGTGAAGAGCAAATTTATGTATATTAAATACACATATTGTATTATTTGTAAGGGCTCTTTATTATATGTAATAAATCGGGCAAATCTTGTTATGAAACATTTATAGGCTATAATTTTATATCAATTATTATATGAGATCTCCATGTATTGAGGAAATGAAGAAATAAGTCTTGAAAGGACAAGCTATCGATGAAGTATATAATAAGATTAGTCTTATGAGCTATTTTGACATTGATTGTTTTATACTGTCAACTAAGTTTTATACCTTCAGATATATATAAATTGTGTTTTGATAGAGAGATGTGAAATGGATGTAGTGTTTTAATCTTGGATTCTTGTATAGATCTATGTGTATTATTGGTATGAATATAGATCATTTGAAGAACCTATATATGACTTTAATAAGTTGAAACAAAGAAATTGTTGAATGATAATTGTTTGTACCTTTCATTGCATAATTCTCTGAATTGATGTATGTTGCAATTTGTATTATTGTATCATGATTTAGTTATGAGAAATCATTGATATGTCCTATATGATAATTCTTGATAGATATATGAGGGTGCTAGCATACAACTCATATATCTACCCCCTGATATAATTTGATTGTTTGTGCTTCATTAGCAGACAGCTTGTGTGAGTGAAATTGATTTGGATCCATGCGAGATCTGATTTTTATAATGAAAACTTTGGCCAAAGTAATATTATAGATGAAACATTGTCATTCTATTGTACTCTCTAGTTTACATGTGTATACTAATGTCATATTAGACAGAGGATTGGTTTCCATGGTCTATGTGACTGCTGCATATATTAGTGATTGTATACACACGAGGTTTGGTTGATTTCTCGATACCTGCACTATTCTTATCTGCCCTTTCGTGAAGGGTAGAGACACTCCCAATGGGGAGGTGTGTGGGAGACCGATGCTCTGTAGTTGGAGGTAAAACATTTGGATGATGTTCTCCATCTGTTTAGCTATTCAACCATTTGAGATCATAGTCATGGCTACATATATGGATCATTGAGCTTTTTGTGAGGCTCATTTATATTGTTATACATATATTGTATATTTGAACTTGTATTGAAAATGTAATATGTAGTACATTGTTATTTGATGAATATTCAACACAACAGTGGATGTGAGATTTGTAATTAATCTTGAATATTGTAACAAGAGTAGTTGTATGTTTATTTATAGTTGTAATGTGAATTATATTAGTGATTTGATGTGTTTGAATATTTTTACTGTTCATTTTATGATAGTTATATATCTTATAATTTTTTATAGGTTGTTTGAAAATTAAATGGATCATTTTATTAACCAGTGGGTTGATACTCTTCTACATTTAATGCTTTAGATACATATATTAGTCAAACAATGATTTTACAAATAGTTATAGATGAATTTAATAAGTAAACTATTCAGAGTAAAAAAAAAAAAAAATAAAAAAATTTGGGTCTAACTTTGAGAATCCAGTGGGGTTCTAATATTGGCGAATTTCATCCCAAGGTCTATAAATATGATGCCTTAATTCTTTTTTATAAAGAGAATCTACCAACAAATACAACCGAACAGAGTTTAGATTCACCTAGGTCAAACAATTGCTTTCAAACACGGTTAAACTACAAAGTAAAAACCCTTTCATTTTTTATACACATTCAAAGTTTTACTTGCTTGGTTATAGCAATATCTGCTGTTCCAAATTGCAGATGTTGGTAGCTTCTGTCTTCTTGCCAAGAGCTTCTTTCTTCTTTCTTTGTTATCTTGCTATTCTTTTTTTTCCAAAACCCATGCACGTTTTGCATGACTTGGTAACTCTCTTACAACTCTGCCAGTTCGCCATATTGGAACTCGAATTCATCAAATGCACGAACTCCTTCATTAGCCATTATATTACAGTCGTAAACCATGTTTTCGGCATGACAGCTGCATGAAACCCTCCATCTTCTAAATGGCAATTCAACTCCAACAACATAGCAACAAACAAATCTAATTCCTTCTCGTGATTCCCAATTAATGTAATTTCTTCCTTTTCAACTTTGTAATATTTTCAATTAAACATAAACAAAACATATTCCAAAGTTCTAAAGTTCCTTTTTAACTAAATTGCTTTGGGTGTTTTCACCCTAAATTTCCCCCCTCTTTATGCTACTACAAAGGGACAACAAACAAAGAATCAAACAATACTGATAAACACTCAACTTCTACCAACTAGAATGCATTTTGAGGTTAACACAGTATAGTTTAGTTACTATAAAGGTTTTAAGAAACACAAACAGTGAATTCAAGGACTACACATATTATGCTAATTATGACAACAAACATGTCTCATTCACTGCAAGGACAAATAATGCAAGCAACATTCATCATTTAAGCATAATTCTGATTAACATTCATTTCACCTAAGAAACAAGAATGTAGTGTGTACGGGTTCAGCTTAATTCTCTCAATCCTCAATGTTGGGATTTGCACCCGTTCTCTGATGATATTCTCCCTCTGTGCCACTTGTGAGGGTGGAACAAAACTGCAATCACCTTGATCAAACAAAGGGTAGTTAGTCGGAGATTATAACAAATAATGAAATAATCAATATATAAGCAACAATAAAATGTTGTAATGCAAATCATCTGCAATGAAATCAAAATCAACATGATCATATAACATAATATAAACATATGCAAATGTTCTCCAATATAACTGATCACGAAAATAAAACATATGATTTCCAATCATACAACAAAAATATCCAGATCAAACATAAAACTCATAACTACAAATCATTAGTTCCATAATCTACTACTATTACTTAAGTAGTTTTTGTAGAGTGGGATAGGATGTGACATCCTTCCCCCCTAAAATAGGTCACGAGGATCATAATTTATCTCAATTTCTCAATGGCTTATCCCACCATCTCACCACGCGCCTCAACCTACCATCTCAATTTTTCTTGGTCATCCCACCAGATTGAACACGAAACTCACATAAACAGGGGATAAGAAAATAACAAAAAATTTGCTAGCATCCCCAATGACGCCACTACACTTAAAACAAATAGTACAAAAAATCTTCTGGGGACCACATATCTGATACGGGAGCAGAGAGAGGATGAGTCAAAACGTAGTAGCATGCCCAATCAGGGGAGACCCAATTGCAATTCCGACTCTAGTCAGTCACCACTTGTGAAAGCCAATCCACTACCACCTAAAAAGACCACATCCATCGCTTTCATAAATTTGTAGAGAAAATATATCTTCATGACTAGAAGAAACGTTGAGGGAAGAATGCTTTCAAAGGGCTGATGTCATGTGAATCAACCATCCCATTGAGGGTGGCATGAGAGAAAGGAAAAAGAGATTTCATTCCTTCATTATCAATGAAGGGATTAAATCCCATGTTTTCAAAAAATGTTCCACCCGAAGAGGGTGGTCCAATGGGAGGCCTTAGCCCAGAGGTGATGGGTTATGTCCCTAGGAGTATTTTTAAGACACTTCTGTTTCAGCATTGACAATTGATAAGAGTCCATCTCATGGGATGGCCACTAAATTCACTTGACCATTCAACATTCTAATCAAAATATGAAACATTCTTGGCAATTAGGTTAGTTGCCTTGTTCCCTTCATGAGAGATATAGCTTATGTGATATTCCTCAAAATTGGCAAGAAGCGCTAAATGTTTTAGTTTTAAATTGCCCCTCTCACTGTTGGAATTAAACTTTTCAAACATAAATTTAGAGTCTGTTTCGATGCAAATACTTGTAATTTGATGGGCCTTGAAAACATGAGACCTTGTCAAATGACAAGGACTTCTGCCTGATTATTAGTAATGAGACCAAAGGTCCAACTAAAGAAAAAGATCAAGTTGCATTTGGAGTTCTGACAAAAACCCCCAACTGCAAAAGCTCTAGGATTCCCACTTGATGCTCCATTGGGTGTCTAATTTTACTCAAGGTTGCTTGGGGGGCATCCAATGTCTATCTTGCATTTTGCTTTTAGTCACCCCCTCATTGGGCAATTGTGAAACTTTTCTATGATTTGTAGTATTCATGCTAGTTTTGTTTGACCCTTCTATTCTAGCTCATACTCTGCATTCTAGGTCAATCCATTTGTATGAATGCTTTGTCTGTTTTTGAGTATTGGGTCTGGGTCCATTCTCGCATTTTTTTCAACTTATGCAAGAGAGCTAGTTAATAGCTGTGATCCGAATTGGATAATGGAATGTCAGAAAAATATGCTAACTAAGCCACTATTTTCAGGAGGACTAAGAATGTAACTTGAAACATTTCTAACACTTATTTTCCTATGAGTTTCTATCATATACAAAGCTGGAAAAATACAAAAAAATAAATAACACTCTTTTTCAGAAGTTAAAATACAGTGTGTTTTTCAAAGTGGCGGGTTGTATGAAGACAAGAAATGGATAGAGTAGTGACTGCAGATGGTGTACCTTCCTCTTTTAAGTCTTTCTAATTTCCCATTTGAGCTTCTTATGATGTGAATTTGTATAAATATGCCCTTAGGGGGTCATTTTAAGGCAATGGAATTGTTTGCTAACAGTGCTTTCTTCATAGGAGTTGGAGTGTGATAGGGAAGTGGAATTGAGCAAGTTGCAGAGCTTATGTTGGTGTTTGGGATTGCTTCTATTGTAAAGAATGTTTGTAAAGGCCTTGAGAAAGCAGTATACCTATAACAAAAGAAAGAGATAGTGGAAAGAGGAGGCAATCCCTCACCCTTTTGGAGTTTTCCCAATATCGGGTTTCTCCAGAGTAAACATTGTGTTGTGCATTTCTGCTTTTGTTGTTTTGCAGTAGTTAATTGCTCTGTTTTCATGTGCAGTTCTTTCGTTTCAATTTACAGCAGTTAACAATCCCAATTTATGAACATTGTTAATTGTTTTATGCAAATATATAAGAAGAAAGTTAATCAATCAATTACTATTGGGAACATTTAATATTCGTGTTGATGAATTATCCATACTAATTACGAACCATAAAGATATCAAAGCAAATTTTGTTCCTTGTGTGGTTTGTGTGGTGTGACCATTTTGTAGATTTATGCCTATTACCAAAGTAGCCAGTGCTAGTGGAGAAGGTGTCTTGCTCTTTTGCAACAAGAGATATCCACAAGAAAGTGGAATAAACAAGTGAGAAGCATGGCTCAAGAAAACGAGCGAATAACTCAAGATGATGAAGAAAGATTCAACAAATTGGAACTGGATGTTGTAAACAGCTCTTAATCCATTGGGAAGCTTGATAAGTTGGAGAAAACTCTTTGGGAAGTTGAGAGTTTCCATGGAGACCCTGAAAGCAAATGAAGGTTAAAGACTCAAGACCGTGAGGACGAGCAGTTCCATACCAACCAAGCTCAACCTCCATTCAAAGTGGAGGCTGAGGTAGAAATTGAGCCTTATGAAGGTGAAGGAGATGATGAGAAATTTGATTTTTTTTAAAGTCTAATTAAAGGTATATTTTAGTTTACATCAAATTAGTGAAGAGCCATAAATTTCCTTTGCAAGATTGAAGCTAGCTAGTTATGCTTTGACTTGGTTTGACAATTCTGTTCATTCCTTGGTTGTGAGAAAGCTACCACCAATTTTTAAAAGGGATGAATTTAAAACGTTGATTAAAAAATAATTTTATCTTATTTGATTAATTGACAATATTTTAGGCAAATACAAAGCGCAAGCGTGCAAGATTATACAATCAAATTTTGTAAGTTTAAGCAAAGGATTAGCAATGCACAAGATCTAGGCTTGCCTAATTTGCAACTAACTTTTGAGGTGAAAACGGATAGAAGTGTTTATGCTATGGGGGAAGAAGCCCTATTGCAAGGAGCTAAGCTAATATGTTATCATTTAAAGTTGTTTTATGGTACTATTTTGTGTAATATCCCCAATAAGGAAATCGCTGTAATTAAATCGCCATACTCAAGGAAATCGCTATAATTAAATCGCTGGAATCAAAGAGCGCCACATTCAAAGAAGGTCGCCATAGAGCTTTAGTTAATAATCAACATTAATTACTAAACATCATTAATTAACAAACACCATTAATTAAGTGGAAAGTCACTACTTTTGGAGGAGACACATCTCTTTAATGGAAGGCTTGAAGCTATAAATAATCAGCCATTGGTTTGGAAGAAGACATCCAATCATATACATTCAAACATGCAACTTTGTACAAACATCTTGCTTAACATATGCTCTTAAGGATGTAACCCCTTAATTTCGTAACTTGATTTCAAGGACGAAAACCCTTGTTATCAAATAACCCAAGTACAAAACCCCTTGAGGATTAATATTCTATTATTCAAAATTCTGAATTAAAATTTATTTTATTAAATAAATTATTATTTCAAGTTTAAAATCAATATTTCTTTTAAAAGGGATTTCTAAGGAATCCAAATTACTGTATAATATTTCGATTTGGAATATTACAGTGGTATCAAAGCTTTCCATCTTGCCAGCGTGTGGAATAAAAATCATATGCAAGATAACAATAAGAATATTATGTATTACGAAAAGAGAAATAAAACTAAGGAGGCAAGCTAGTCAAAAAGAGACATGGAAGATGATAGAAATACTGAACGGGTAGATAAACTTATCTAAGGCCAAGAACAGTTGGCAAATACAGTGGCACAAATGGTCCATACCATGAAAATAATGATGAATTTAAATACACAAAAGACAAAAACTAGTTCGTCCATCTTTGAGCTCAAATGTAAAACAGACACCACATCATCATATCGGCATTGCCAACCAACATTCATTTCGAAAGAACTAGATGAAGAAATTTCAAAATCATTTAATGATGATCTTATAACTTGCTTCAAAGCATATCAATTACTTCCTGAGGGAGTCCAAAGGGGAATTACCTTACAAACGTATATGGCAATGAGAAAAATTGGAGATGCATCTTGGCTAGGATATAAATTACAAAATAGACAAAGGGATATGCAACATGCTTTAGACAAAATGTCACTATCACCTTTTGATGGTACAAACAAATGTACGGCTAGCGCATAGATACAAAAGCTGGACACGTATCTTTTGTTACGTCCAATGATGGAAGGACACATATCATCTAGAAGGTATAGCCCATGAATGGTGGTTCCACGGATGGATCACCCAAGGACAACCATATCAATTCATATGACGATTTTTCCAAACGATTGATTGAAAGGTTTGATAGGGTAGATCCCGAGGTTTGTTGTAGGGAATTAGCTCAATTAAAACAATAGTGTGGATGAATACGTGGCAGAATTTCAAAGATTAGCAGTAATGGTTTCCGATATGTTTGAAAAAAGACTCGTAGTATTATTCATGAAAGGATTAATGGAACCTCTGAGAGGCTTGCTAAAAGCTTTTGCTCCATCAACACTTCAAGAAGCAATTAAGAAGGCCTTAGATTTGGAAGCTTCAACTTTAAAAAGCAAAAATATGCCACCGTTCAACCTAGGGCAATTGGAAGTGGTCCACCGAAAAATCAATCTTATGAGCCAAGGAGACCTATACAAATAAGTGGATCTCAGCCTTGTGAGACACCAAAGTCAAATAAGGAATTGGAAACAAGGAATGAATTAAGGAGGAAAAAATTATGTTTTACTTGTAAAGACCCATGGACTCCAGGGCATCGTTACTTGGGTAAAGGGCAAGTTCAGTACATCGAGGTTGGCCTGGAAAGTGATACAGAAGAAGAAGAAATAAAATTAAACAATGAAAACCAATCACAAATAATGGTGGAAGAAACCACGGAAGGAACATTTGCCACTCTCTTAGGAGCACCTCGATATCATCCATTCCGAGTAAGAGGAACATTGCGAGAACAAAGAATTACAGTCTTAGTCGATAGTGGGGCTACCCATAATTTTATTGATGAAAAATTGTCTAAGAAAATCGGTCTGAAAATGAAAGAATTCAAGGGATTTCCGGTAATGGTTGCTAATGGATTTACTCTTCCGTGTACAAAGAGAATTCCACAATTTAAATCTGACCTTGGGAAGATATGAAATAAATGATGACTTCTATGTCATTAATATTGGCAAAACAGATTGGTTTTAGGAGTTCAATGGTTGCATTCGTTGGGTGAGTTTACCCAAAACTATCAGACAATGAAAATTAAGTTCCAATCAAATGGAAGGGAAATAGTTTTGAGGCATGGCCAATGGTAGCCCTCAAATAGTAATGGCAAAAACAATGGAAATAATATTTAATAAGGGGCTTGTAGCATGGGCGGTACAATGTTTGATCAGCTCCGCACAAGAACACGAAACACATCATAATGATATTCAACCTATCATCGAAAGGCATGCCAAGTTATTTGAGAACCTACCACTCAGACTACCTCCAGCAAGAGGCTTCCAACATATCATTGAGTTAGAACCTAAAACGAAATCAATAATAACTACACCATACTGACATCCAAAGATTTATAAGGATGAGATCGAAAAGGCCATTAAAGAACTCCCAAAGATGGGGCATATTAGGATAAGTGCTAGTCCATTTGCTTCTTCAGTCGTGTTGGTAAAAAAAAAGGATGGGGCATTAAGAATGTGTATTGATTATTGAAATCTAAATAAAAAGACCATCAAGAATAAATATCCGATACCCAAGATCAATGAACTAATCAATGAACAACATGGAGCCACCTTCTTCTCAAAAATTGATTTGAGATTAGGGTACCATCAAATACGAATGAGGGACGAAGATGTTCAGAAAATGACATTCCGATGCCATTATGGGCATTTCGAATTTCTAGTAATGCCATTCGGACTTACGAATGCTCCAACCACATTTCAATCTTGCGTGAACCACATTTTCAGTAAACATCTAAGAAATTTTATCTTGGTTTTCTTTGATGATATTCTAATATATAGGAAGACTTGGGAAGAACATCTACAACATTTAGTCATGGTACTTGCCATATTAGAAAAACAGTTCCTCTTTGCCAAGATGTCAAAATGTGAATTTGATATGACAGAAATCCTATATCTAGGAAATATAATAAATATGTATGGCATCCATGTTAATCAAGAGAAGATCCAAGGCATTATAAGTTGGCCTCCTACCAACATAACATAATTGAGAGGGTTCATAGGTTTTTGCACCTATTATAGAAGATATGTTAAAGGATTTTCGAAACTAGCAACACCTTTAACCAATTTAACAAAGAAGGGATCTTTTAGTTGGATGGAGTTTGCTCAATCAACATTTGAACACTTTAAACAAGTGACGAGTTTTGGCAATGCTGGACTTCTCATTACCCTTCGTGTTGGAATGTGAGGCGTCAGGAGAAGGTGTTGGTGCGGTTTTAATGTAGAATAAACATCCCATTGCTTTTGAAAGTTAGAAACTCAAAGATTATGAGTGGAGATACTCAATCTATGATAAAAAAATGTTGGCCATCATGCATGCCCTTGCTAAATTCTGGCAATATTTGGTATGTGGAAGATTTTTTGGTAAAAATTGATCACAATAGCTTGAAATATTTTTTGAAGCAAATGTACTTAAATGAAAGACAACAAAAATGGGTTAGTAAGATCCAAGCCTTTAATTTTGACATTTAGTATGTTAAGTGACAAAATAATGTAGTGGCCGATGCTTTTTAAAGAAGACCACATTTATGTTCCATGGTAGAAATTACGGCCGATTGGAATACATTAAGGATGAGTGGGCCAATGCAATCTTAGAAGGAAAAAATGAAGATGAATGTTATAAAGTAGTAGAGGACTTCATTCTCTACAAAGATAGAATTTTCTTAGTGGTTGGTTCCAAAATCAAGCATAAAATCCTAAAGGCCATACATAATGACCCATTAGCAGGACATCCTAGTTTTGTAAAGACATACAAACAATTAAGGGATCAGTTTTTTTGGAAGGGACTTAAAAACAAAGTCCTTAAATACATTCTGGAATGCACTTGCCAACAAAATAAAATAGAACATAACTTTCCTGCCGGATTGTTGCAAGCTTTGCCTATCCCTACTCAAAAATTGGAGAGCATATCTATAGATTTCATTTCGGGACTGCGCACGGTTTAAGGACAAAGCAACCTCTATGTAGCCATGGATCGATTAACAAAATATACTCATTTTGTTTCACTCCCCAAGAAGTATGATGGTCCTATGATAGCTGGAATATTTTTTACAGAGGTTTTTAGACTTCATGGACTGCCAAATAATATAGTCAGTGATAGGGATACTAGGTTCATGAGTGCTTTTTGGCAAGAACTTTTCCAATTGGCAAGTACTGAGTTAACCTCAAATACGAGTTATCATCCTCAAACGGATGGTCAAACGGAAGTCGTAAATAAATGGATTGAAGGGTACTTAAGAAATTATGTCATCGGGCAACAAAGTGCTTGGATCAAATGGTAATACTTGGGTGAATTTTGCTACAATACTTCTCATCACATGTCTATTGGAATGTCACCTTTCAAGGCATTGTATGGGTATGATGCTAAAACTTTTGTAGATTTGGTAATTTCGGATAGTAGGGTTCCTTGAGCCAAGGATTCAATACAACAACATCAATATATCTTAATCACGCTCAAGGACAATCTTCAACACGCCCAAAATCAACAAAAGTTGTATGCGGATCAACATAGAATAGAGAGGACTTTTGAAGTTGGAGATATGGTATATTTAAGGTCACAACCTTATAGACAATCTTTCCTTAAACAAAGTGGTGCTGAAAAACTCAAGTCTCGATTTTACGGGCCATATTAGATTATAAGAAGAATGGGAGAGGTAGCATATGAATTGGATTTACCAGGGCACAACTGCATACATAATGTCTTCCATGTGTCTTGCTTGAAATGAGTACTTGGACAACATATTAGTCCTTCTATGGAATTACCTCCGATTGATGAAGGTAAATTGATTCTCGTATCGGAGACTATTTCTGATACTCGTGAAAAGAAGCTAAGAAATAGAAGTATCAAAGAATATTAAGTTCGTTGGAAAAATTTGCCAATAAAAGACGCCACATGAGAAGGAGCGACCATTTTAGAGCATCCCAACTTACAATTGCTTGAGGACAAGCAATTTGAAGAAGGGAGGTCTGTAATATTCCCAATAAGGAAATCTCTGTAATTAAATCACCATACTCAAGGAAATTGCTGTAATTAAATCGCTAGAATCAAAGAGGAGCGCCACTCTCAAGGAAGGTCGCCACACAACGTTAGTTAATAATCAACATTAATTACTAAACATCATTAATTAACAAACAATATTAATTAAATGGAAAGTCGCTAATTTTCGAGGAGACATATCTCTTTAATGGAAGGGTTGAAGCTATAAATAATCAGCCATTGGTTTGGAAGAAGGCATCTAATCATATACATTCAAACATGCAACTTTGTACAAACATCTTGCTTAACAAATGCTCTTAAAGACGTAACCCCTTAATTGCATAATTTGATCTCAAAGACGAAACCCCTTGAGGATTAATACTCTATTATTCAAAATTCTAAATTAAAATTCATTTTATTATATAAATTATTATTTCAAGTTTAAAATAAATATTTCTTTTAAAATGGTTTTCCAAGGAATCCAAATTACCGTATAATACTCTGATTTGGAATATTACATTTTGAATTGCTGCACATATATAAAGAATTATCATTCAAAAAGTTAAAAAATGAAAGCATTATCTAGTAGGAAATAAAACATTATTCATACAGATCATCACCCCTTTACTATTTTCAAGTCCAATCAAAATTTCAGCAAACTTTTCATTATAATGGATGGGTTTCTTGCAACAATTTTATTTGGTTATTAAGTACAATTTTTACTGTTAAGTTGGCTGATATGTTGTCTATGCCTCCCACAATTTTAGTTTCGAGGTTTTGACTAACAAGTTGGTTGGTATTTTGCCTATGACCCCCTTAATTTTAGTTTCAGGGACTATAACTCAACTTGAGACTTCTATGCAAGAGGCATATGTTGAAGAATATGAACATGATACATATTTTGGAACATTATTTAAGCAAGAAAAGAAAAATTGTAGGTTTTGAGCCCACGTCTACAAGTTAGGTAAGGTTTGTGTGCTTACGGAAGGAATTATTAAACTAATGAGAGAAGTTCATACTTCAAAAGTTTTAGGTTATTTCGGCTTGACAAAGATATTAACACATTTGCAGAGGTAAGTTTATTGGCCATACAAGCAAACCGGTATTGCAAAGTTCATAAGGGGATGTGTGCTATATAGCAAAAACAAACATTGTAATAGAAAGTTGGGTTTACATATGCCACTACTAGTTCCTTCTAGGCCATGGGAAAAAATTTCTATGGATTTCATAGGAAGATTGCCTTTGTCAAAGAAAAACCATGACTTTATCTATTGTTGTAGACCAGTTTGGAAAGATTTGTGTCCTTATTCCATGTAAGAAAACTCTCAATGGAAATGATGTAGCAGTTGAATTATATTTCACTAATGTTTGAATTCATTTTGGTTTGCCATGTTCTATCATTTTAGATAGGGATTCCATATTCTTGAGCAAATTTTGGATCACATTGTGGGAGAAGATGGAAAGGAGATTGAAGAGATCCACAAATTGATCGACAAAGTGAGGTGGTCAACATGACATTGGTACAACTCTTTAGGGTGTATAATAGGAAGCATCCTCAGATTTGGGGTGACAATTTGACACATCCAATATCCTTATAACAAGCAATTCATTCCTCTAATAACAGATCTCTGTTTGAGACATGTTTTGGGTACTTACCTCCAAGTCCGTTTGATGTCTTGTGAGGGCAGCCACACAAGGAGTATGAAAAGGTGGACATAAGAATTCACAAAGCTGAGAAATGCATGTAGACGTACAACAAATGCACCTCCAAGAGCAAGAGAGTAAGGGAGATTAAATCTAATTACAAGGCAAGACATGACCAACACAAAGTTGAGCATAAGTTCCATGTTGGGGACAAGGTATGGTTGTTCTTGAGCAAAGAGAGTCTCCAAGGTAAAACTAAGAAGCTTAAGTCATATAGGCATGGTCCATTTGAGATTCTAGAGTAAGTGGGCAAGAATGCCTTCAAATTAGATTGGCCTCTATGTATGAAGATTAATTCCATTGTGGATTTTGGCAACTTACATCTCTTTAAGCCTTCTATGCTAGATGAAAAAGGTATTTCACTATCTTCCATCAAAGATCTTGCTCCTAGTTACCAAAAGGAGTTAGACAAAGATGTTTTTTATAAGAAGGATAGAGCATCAAGGAGGGGAGTGCTTGAAAATTGACAAATCTGGTTGAAAGGATAATTGCAAAGAAAAACCAAGCAATATTTGAAGGAAGCAAGGAAGATATTTCCTCACCTCATGAGTTCTTAAGCTTCTAGGGACCAAAAGCTTCATAACTGGGGAGGTGTAATCCGAATTGGATCATGAGTGTTAGCAAAATAATCTAAGCAAGCCACTATTCTTGAGAGGACTAAGTCTTTAACTTGAAACACTTTCTAACACTCTTTTTCCAATGAGTTTCTATCATATTCAGAGCTTAAAAAGATAGAAAATTAAATAACGTGTATTTTCAAAAAAAATAAATTTGACACATGCTTTCAAAGCGGTGTTTTGTATGAAGACAAGAAACAAATAGAGTAACGGCTGCACATAGCGTATTTATTCGCCCAAGTCTTTATAGCTCCCCATTTGAGCTTCCTTATCCAACTAGACACTCTTTACAATTGCAACATGCACAAACATTTGTGCGAGCTCTGCTACTTGCTTAATTCCACTTCCCTATCAATTTCATTGCATTACAATGACCCCCTAATGATGTATTTATGCTTCACATCATTGGAAGCTCAAAGGGACATAGAGGTTAGTCTTTCTTATCTTGCTACTAGGCACTGCTTTGGGCCAAAAACGTTGCAATCTTTGTATATGCATTTAAAGGTTTTGGCTGGATGCTTTCATTGGACTATCTATCTCATTATATGTGCATAACTGAGAATTTTCAGGATTACTATCGTGATAGCATTTTAATAGGCAATGTCTCCTTTGTGGGTAGGGTTAGAATAAAAAAGTCTTAGTGACGTAAACTCTAGTAAAACTTTTGGGTGGTTGATAGTACATGTTGCTGCTCTGACAATTCCCTCCAATAATTGGTGAATGGAGAATTTAAGAATCAATTCATTTTAAATGTCTTTTTTTATCTATAGTGCTGGCCAAGCATGCATAATGTGTTATAAATTGCTATGGCTAACAAATGAGGCAATGCATTGAAAGAATCATAGTAGCATTAATCGTCTGAGGAAAAAATCATTTTTTCAAAAGTGTAAGTGTTTTTTCAAAAAATCGTGATTAATTGGGAAAAAAATGGGAAACTTAAAACCACCATAAAAATGCGGCAAAAAAAGAAAAAACAATTTTTTTTAAAAGTTTAAATGCATTTCCATTGCATCGAAATACATATTAGGCATTTCAATTGCATAAAGAATAGATTTTTTTTGGTAGATTTTAATTTTTATTAATCAAAGTTAATTAACATTAATTCATTGCAAAAAATTGTCGTTTTTAACTTTTTAATTATTTTTTGTAGATTTTAATTTTTAATAATTACAAACTATAAAAATATATTAAAAAAAATTAATATTTAAAAAAAATGGTAATGTTTAAATTGTAATATTTAAAAAAAACCCTAACCCTAACGCTACCATATGGTTATGGTTAGGGTTAGGAAACAAAGTCTTTTTTTGTAGTTTTTAATTTTTATTAATCGAAAGTAATTAACATTAATTCATTACAATAAATTATTGTTTTTTAATATTTTTTATTAATTACAAACTTTAAAAATTTATTTAAAAAAATTAATATTTAAAAAAAATCCTAACAACCAGGTTAGGGTTAGGTTTAAATTTTAATTATTAATATTTAAAAAAAATCCTTAGGGTTAAGGAACTTGAATATTTTTTATTTTTTATAGTTTTTATTTAAATTTGAACAAATATATATATAAACTCAACTTTTTGTACATATAAATGAAAAAATCGTGGTTTTCAATGGAAATCGTGATTTAAATGTTTTTAAATCGTGTTTTTTTAAAAATCGTAAATTTTCAAGTTTTTTTCGTGATTTTTTTGAATTACTCGCCGAAGTCAATGCTTTATTTTTTGGCGGGGGTTGACTGAGTTAAAATCGTTGGTTGTTGACTGAAAAATTTGGTTTCGGCAGCGATTGGTGATTAATCGCGATTTTTTGTGACTTCTGCTTCTATGGAAAGAATTGATTAGAAGTTAACTGAGTTACATAAGGTTTTTTTGCACCAATATTCTATCATGTATTTGAATGCGATTTTTTCTAGGGATGTACTCCTTTGTTTGCCACCTAGTTAGATAACTAATTTTTTTTGTTGAAATTTCAATAATATATAGGAGTAAACCACCATTACAACACCGTATAAGGAAATACTCACAAATATACGGGTTCCAAACATAGTTTACATGACTGTAACTAGTGAGTACTCGCCAAAGAGGATTTTTTCAACATTGGTGATTAATCGATAGGTGTTGTTGATTAACCAATAATAGCTGACAAATTAAAGAAATGCTTAAATTTATAAAAAAACATAAATTTTATAGAAATTATAGTTGCAAATTGTATCAAATGAGTAAGTAAAATGTTGAAGTGTTTTCTATTAGATTTGAATATAAATAAATTACAAAATCACATAATGATGCGAATACAACTGACACTGTCAAGTTGTCAACATCAAACTGATACAGTGATATGTATACAAGAATCTACAAGTACAAATTACAAGAATCTATAATTTTCTCTTCCTTGCTCTTTAGAAAATTAACAGAGATTGAGAAAGTCTAGTCTTCCCTCTGGGTTGACCCATCTCGCTCTACCTAGAACGCTGTGCTTGCTCTTGTGGCTCCACCTCCATCTCTGCCTCTTCCTCATCTTTAAGGATGTCCTTCAATCTAATCTCTCTTCCTGTTACAATTGTACCCTCCATAACTTGCCTATCGAAATCAACAATCTCTTTTTCTGTGAAGGTGGGGGCCTCCTGTGCAATCCAATCACCATAGGGATCGATCTCATCTAGATGGATAGGCTCTTGTGATGTGTTTTTCAACTTTTTTGTGCAAAGTCGAAGGTTGTATTGCATAAAAATCAGGGAATTGAGGCGTTGACTCAACTTGTTGCGTTTCTTTATGTGAATGGTGTTAAACAAACTCCAGTTGCACTTACATCTATAAGTGCTATAAGGTTGAGATAAAATGTGGAGGGCTAGCCTTTGAAGATTTGGAATATTCCCACCCCAATCTTCCCACCATGACCTTGCAAACAAGATATTCAAAAGTTTGTAAGTAAATAATAATTGTAAATTTGTAATTGGTAAGGTACAAGCAAAGACTTCATTTTCTATTACTTGGTGATTGCATGCCTCTCCTTTGGATAGTTAGTGGGGAAGAAAATAGCCTCCCCTAGCCTATTTTTAGTTCTGCAACTCTGAAATAATTAGAGCTTCTCCGTAACCTCCTCATTAGCATTTGTGAAGCCATCCGAGTAGAAAAACATGGGGTTGAGGTAGTAACTCGTTACATGGATGAGTTGGTGGAGTTGATTGTTTTATTTTCGATCAAACAACTCCGAAATGAGATCAAACCTAAGACGATCCTTTGTATAATAGTTTTGGATGGCCTCTTTGGCCTTATGCATGACGTCATAAATGTAATCTATTGGGTTTTTCTCCCCATCCATCAAGCGCAAAACCCTCACCAAAGGCTCCAACACCTACAAAGTTGCATACATATTAAAGTTACAAACATATTAAAGTTACAAACGTATAAATAAAATAAATATTTTAAGTTTAAAAAATAAAAAATAAGGGAATCGACTTGAAATTTAAATTGAAAATTTAAGTTGCCTTGATTATTTATGTAGCTCTCTTTTCAAAGGCTTCATTGAAAACTACTTTTTCAACCTTGACTCTATCAACTTTATTTGAATATGATGAGCCCATCGATGCTTGACTCACAAACATCTGCTTCAAATGAGTAAAAAAACTACAAATACTTTGCAACGTAATAAAGTTCATTGTAAACTTGGTGACCTTTGTCGAAAAAGCTCTTTCCCCTAGATGTGTTTTCTCATCAAGTTGAGAACCCAAGGGTGATTGTATATATATTTTGTGATGTATTTAGTTTCTTTTACAACTGGTCGCACCCAATCAAGTTTGTCTGTCTTCCAAAAAAAGGTTAAGACAATGGGCCGTGCAAGGGGTCCAAAAGAGTGTGGATGTTTGTTCTTGAGAAGTCTTCTAGTTGTCACACATGCTACTGCATTGTTTGTGATAACTTGGACAACATTATTGATGCCCACTTCTAAAACAACCTGCTCGAACATCAAGCTCAAAGTTTTTGCATTTTTTATCTTGTAAGATGCATCAATGGACTCAAAAAACCCATTTCACCATTTGAAGCCGCCAAAAAATTAATGAGGGTGAAGTTTTTTTCATCAGTACATCCATTGGAAAGAATGGTGCATTTGAATTTTCGCTACAACCTCTTTTGATCTTCCACTCTTCAATTGTATTTTGGAGCAACCTCCCAGTTAAATCTCTTAGAGAGGTTGCCTTGTACCCTTTCTCTGCAGCTGTCAACGCTGTCACCAAATATTTCCAGTACGAGTTTTTTGCCACGTTGAAGGGAAGGTTGTTGAAGTACCAAAAATTTGCACATGCTTTATTTGCTTTCGCATGCGCCTCCTTGTTCCATCCTGTATCTTGCAGCGAAGGTTGTGCCCTAGGTGTGTTTCTAGGCACAAAAAAATTGTGTATCTAGTTTGAACTCGATGAAGTTAATGTGTCTAGGTGCTTGCGTGGATCACGAGTAGAGCCCACAGTTTTTGTCATAGCTGCTTCTTCTTCCTTTGTCGATGCGGGAGCAGTGACTGTTGTTATCGTTGTTTGCATCCTTGCTTCCTCTAATTTTTTTTTGTCTAGCAATGCAAGCTCTGCAACAATCTCTTTTTTTGCCTCTTTCGTTACACTGGGACAAAGCATGACATCACGGCAAGGAATGCATGAAAGGTCATATTTTAAGCAATTAATGCCTTTTGAAATCTTTTTCGAGCAAAACGAACAAATTGTAATCGACTGGAACAATTCAACCCGCACGACATACTTCTAGGCAACGTTGCGAGCATTAGGGGGAGCCGATTGCTTACCACTGACTGAATTTGATTCCGATACACTGTCGGATGCTATTGTTTGTTAACAGTAACCTTGTAAACATGTTCAAAACAATATAAAAAAAGTAAAACAAAAACGTTTAACAAATTAAAATACAATATTTAAAAAAAACATCTTATATCATAAACTTGTAAATTTAAACATCTTGATGTAACCCTAGGCATATGCAGTTGCACACATTGTGATTGTACATGGACAAAATATTGAGAACATTTAGAACGATCTCTACAATAAACAAATTATAATGATAAATGAAAACCATAACAATACAAAAACAACATTTTTATTTAAAAATTATAAAAAACTATGCATAAATTATAAATAACAATTATAGAATTGAACAGAATTCCTGAATATTTATCAAACATGTTTATAATTAAATTACAATTCATTTACATGTTTGGAAATTTAAAAAAAAAATGTACTAACTTGAAAATGTGTTTACTGAATTTTTCTCTTTCCAATTCGTTCTTAATGCTCCAAATGCTGTGTGAATCCAATGACGGAGCGTGCTTGAATTTATAAGACAAAAAACCATGTTTTTCCAGCTTTTGGAGGCTTTGGATGCGTCTAGGCCGTGTATAGGGCTCCTGACGAGTATGAGTGGCGATTAATGGGTTTGGTAAATTTTCTGCGATTACCCAAGCAACCGGCGAGTCTGTAATCTATGGTTCCAAATGCTAACAGTTTTCCTTTTTTCATTGTTTATTTTTTTTGCTGTGGAGAGGTTTTCAAGCCAAGTATTAGCGTTGTCAGGTCTTTATTTCTGAATAAGTCTTGTTTTTCCATCTTTTAAGGGGTTTGGGAAAATCGGATTTGAGTTAGAAATGGAAATTTTTCCCTTAGTCGAGTTCTGTTCTGTAAATTTGTGAACAGCATGGCTATTTTTGCAGTTTAATTGAACAAATCCTTTTATAGATTGCCAGAATGGAGGAGGAATCTGATAAGAAATCGCTTCTCATCTCCGAGATGCAGAAGAAATCACAGGTAAAATTGGTTGGCAATGATAAGCTCTAAATTAAAAAGATTTAATGTCACTGAAGCATGCAGTCTGATTACTTCTTTATGATCAGAAACTGGAGGAATCTATTGCCGCTGCCAGGAAAGCAACTCTACAACGTGAAACACAGTTGCGAAAGGTCAGTTTGTATTTGCCGCTGATTTAACTATATACAGTATTGACATGTTTGTTTCTTTAACTTGCCTGGATTTGTTTTATGCCATGAGCTTGTACCATATGGATCTACTATTTCTTATATTCTATTTCGATGTGCAGATGCAAAATTGTTTCTTACAGATTAGAGACTATACTGAAAAACTCAAAAGCAGTGAAGAAGAATTACAGGTAAGGTTTTCTACCAGTTTTTTTGTTTTTAACTTTTTTTTTCATATGTTTGCTGTTTGCTTAGGTTTGAATTTCAATTTTTACTCGAGTCTCTCTATCTTTCCCTCATCCAATAATGCTGTTTTATTTTGTTGCTGACAGTTGCTTGTCGATGCATCCATTCTTGATATGAATGGTATAGAAGAGAGAGGTAATGAGAAATCGTATTCTACCCATTCTAATGGGACTGCTTGATTATCAGATGGGACCTGCTTTACAGAACGCAAGATCTTTTTGGTGGAACATAACATAAGATCCTTTTGCTGGATGTGGAATTGATTATTCTTTAGATGTGCATTTTTTCCTGGAAGTGATAGAGAGTAGATGCTGCTGTAACTTTTACTATGACAATGGTGATTAATCTGAGGCATAAGGTTTTATTTGCAATATGTGTACAACATTTTAAGCTTAAAATGTAATTGTTGAAGAAGTTTTTTATATTGTAGCCTTGTGTAATGGCATGAATCTCAAACTTGCTAGGGTCATAAGAAGTTTTTCACAAATTTCCAACTTCTTTAATAAAACATCTTAAATTGATTTGTTGCTATTTATTGAGATACACACAAAGAAAAATATTTATAAGAATTCGATTGTACTGCAAGGTTTGCATTTTCCGATTGACACTACAAGACAAGATCTGCAGCACATATGCAGTTCTAGACAAACACTTTTTGCAGAAGACTTGTAAAAATAAGGTGCACCGGCCCTACCGTGTATATCTGAAATGAGAACCAGAACCAGCTTCAGACAAGTTCATCTAGTTGCTACTTTGTAAGCCAAAAAGGAATAATATTGTTCTCCACTACGCAAGGTAGTCCTCATCTGTAATGGCAATGACAGATCATACTAGGAACCTCTCCAAGTCCATCTAGGCCTTGTTGATTTGATGTGCAATTGGATATCCTTAGCAGTGTGGCTAACAATATTCTTATAAGGCTACATTAATTGCATATATGTAACCCTGCACGTATAGGAATCGAACTACTAAATAAGGGGTACTTCTCCTAAATTGCTTATAGCAACGGGAAGGTACAAAAGCTCCTGCAGGAGTAAAACATGGTTGCAAATTCAATTTCCACACATTTAGTTAAGAATGCACCCTTGCTTTGGCTATAAAAAGATGTGATTGCCAGTCCAAAGTTCAGGCACATATTCCATGTTCTCAGCAATTTTGTCGTTTAAATAGTTGTGAATATTCAACTCTAAGTTGTTTCGTTGTGTTAGCAGAAATGGCAAATAGGAAGCAAAGGGAGATAAATAATGAGGAATGGGGTCCAAGACCCAGAAACGACACAAGCGTGAAGAATGTAGATCAATTGTTAGACATACATTCAGTGCATCAAAATATACAACAATGAGAACAACGAGGGTATTGGAGAGATCTTCCCAATATTTTATTAACCAGAAAAATCTGTACATCAAGTTTGATTCGCCAAGGAATTGAACCAACCAACCTTTCAAACTTGAAATTCATGTGCAATATATGTATTTCTACAAAATAGTCAAATTAATAACATCTTTCTAATCTTGGCCTATGTGTGGTGATGACAGACATTCTAGGGTGGTGCTAGCATGTTATTAGTTGCTAATCTTGGTCTATTTTATGTGATGACCAACCATAACATACCAAAACATACTTGTGCATTGAGGCACGATGTAAATATTTAAGTTATCATCTCTGACACAGACCATCACACAAAATAGCACCTGTATATAAATTGCGCCTTCATCAGTGCATGGGAAAGTATATATTCGGTCTCATGAAACTGCAATTATGGATGCCACTTTTTAACTCGTTTATAAACATAGCGATATTGAACTTTCAATATGTTTTGTTTGCATTTGAAACCCCAGATTCTTCTTCATTGTGCAAATTTGGACCGTCAAAATTTAAAATTGGAGAATTTGTTTAACCAATCTCAAAGTTAGGGAACCCTCTCCAACCCGCCAGTTACTATTATTCAGTGTTTGACGGATATAATAGATTGCAACTGGACTAGATGTGAAAAAGACATTTGCCATGCCTTCGAGACTCCTAATCATTTAATTAATTCCCAATCATTTAATTAATAGCTGCTTAATGCTGTAATAGGAGAATGCTTGATCTTTGACTCTGTATACACGCTCACATTGAGAACACGTGTAATTTGAGGGTGCCATATCAAGCCTGGAACCTTCATCTGGCATCAATTGTTGTTTCAATTTAATTCTTTGCATCAAATAAATCTTCGTATCCTTCTTGTCTTAGCATTATTATGATGCACAAACACTAACAAATGTCTTCTCGATCCATTGTCTCTAAATTATCAATATGGACTTAAACAACCATAACTCACAGCTCTAGTGCCCTATGATTGTTGCTTATGAAAATTCTGTCATCAACTTGCCTAAACCCAAAGTCCTATTCAACATAGATGGTAGGGAGACAATCATTCTTGTATGCACAGTTGAAAAACAGAAAAGCTTCCTTAATGCATGTAATTGAAAAACCTTTGAACAAAGGTGCAAGTTAGGAAGATGAGAAAACGAAGCAAGCGGAGGCTTGAGAAGGATTTTTTATTGACCAAGGGAATCTGTGTAAAGGACAGGCCCTAAGGATGACAGAAAAAACACAGGTTTGATGCATATTTCGGGTTTGGATATGTTTGGGTTCCAACCGAGTGCGATATACACTACAAACGCTACTTGCAAAGAAATTAAAGGGGGTTAGGGGATGCAAAGTTTTAGATCAAATTTTATGATTCTTACATGAACATTCAAATGGATGTAATAATAAATAGGAAATACAATTTTATATGTTATAATCGAATGATCAAAACCCCCAGCGGTGCAAGATAGTAATAGTGGAAATAAAGGAAACGTATTGTATTATTGAAGTAGGACCCCTCAAAGCCAGTCTCAAAGGGATACATAGTACCAAATGAACCCTTATGTTGGAATTCAAATGCCATGTGATAGTATCGCTGGGACATGCAAATAACCTGGTAGATGGGTGTCTAACATCGCCTCACTTGAACTACAAGTGTATTAGTGGAAATACTTAGGGTAGAGAGAGGAATTAGTTGAGAGGCAAGCTCAATAAGGAGGTAAAACTTCTAAGTGAGATCATTGAAGTGTGTCATGGCTACTAGTAGATTGAGTGAGAAAGTAATAGTGGGTATAAGATCTCAGTGCAACCATTGTATTTATTTAAAGAGCTTTGGAGGGATCTATATATAGGGCACACTAGGAATAAAATGGTGAGTAGATTTATCACGTTTAATAGAAGGGCCTAGATCCACAAGTATGGATGAATAGCTATTTGTTCCATTTTTGAAGTGAAATGTACTTTTAGTAGCGACTATGGATTCTTTAACAAATCCATGATGTGATGGTGTAGTACATCGTAGATTCTCCAAAAGTGTCCTAAAAACTCAAAATGAGAGCCAAATGAAGGAAATAGGTGCAAATCTTGATATAGATAAGGTGCTCCTTAGTGACAACACATATTAAGGGCCTATATGCCTCATATCATCATGTAAATACTAGTCATAAGTCATATTGATCCTACATTGGGGCAACGACTAAGATATTTTAGGGTACAAGTAGTACATATGCAAGCATGGGTGTCATCATAGATGTTATATATCTAAGAAGGCGAGCTAACATCTATATGAGGGTAAGTGTGGAAAACCATACGTCCTTATGGTGATTGAGTGATGAAGGCCATTACATCCACTCTTGGTACGTGTAAAAGCATCATGCTCTTGCTCCGACTCTTGCTCCAACTTTCTTTATAGATAGCCCCAATAGAGGGGGCAAAGTTGTGGACCAAAGTGGTTGAGTCATTGCTGAGGGAGGGGAAAAAAACTCGAATGAACCAAGGAAGAAAGTAGGAAGGAAAGGGTACATACGACACCTTTTAGACATATAAGGGTAACAAGAGCGAGTGAATGCCCCTCGGTATCAAGAACCAAAGACCAAGGAAGACAACATACAAGGCAAGGGAGATGACAACCTAGGCGAGGAAAAAAAGGAAGCCTAGATCATGAACATGAGAGAACTCACCACCTTTAATGTCGAGCTAAGGGGTCTCGAATGGGAGCTACTCTAAGGCACAAACAAGGGACATTTGATGAATGAGGAACAAAGGCCTCATTTTCCCATGCGCTAGTGACTATAAAGTAGAGAGGGAAGCCAACATGTTATTTCTAAAGAATTACTACTATGTAGAAAAAGGCAAGAGACAACTAGTAAATGAGGCAACAAGGCATTAGTTTCCCTTGGGTTTATGGCTACAAAGTAGAGCGGGAAGCCAATAGGGGCTTTTGATGAGAGCACCATGGGATGGGGTTTTATGGGCATCACATGACAAAGATGCATTTACGAGCATAGAATCCCTTGAAAGGCATAAGGCCAAGCTTAAGCAGAGTTAGGATATTAGAAGGAAGAATTTCCACACCAAAATTATGCAAAAAAGGAGGAAACCTTAACCCAAAAAGTGCTCATGAGGATGAAGCAAGCGCTGTTACAAGATAAGGACAAGTGACAATCAACAAGCAGATTTTGACAAAAGTATCATGAATTTGACAGGTGGATTTTGATGAAGGTGCCACACATTGGGGTTTTAAAGGGGTTGCACGATGAAGATGTGTTTACTAGCATAAAACCTTGCCAAAGGCGTGAACTAGACCTACAAATAGGTTTAAGATCGTAATCCTTATGTAAACACTATGCAACTAGAGAGAAGAGCCGCTAAGGCAAAGAAGTGAGGGAGCATGAAAGCTCCTAGTGAACATGGTGGCAAAGACCCTAGTTGCGATCCACTAGAGTTACCAAGAGCACAGAGAAATTGTTAGCTATGTACTAGTGGCCTAAGCAAGGAGATCTCAATGAGGCAAATAACTAACATGCCTATCTTAAGATAAATCTATGTAAACGATGTTGATAGATATCATTCTTGAGGCGCCTAAACTATATTGGATGTGACATAAGTGGAATAGGTGCTTTGATAATGATCTCTCTCTCTCGATGACTTTTACATAGATTCTTCTAAGTTAGATGTGCTAATTGTACATCTCTTTTAAGCTAGATGGGGTCATATCCATTTGTAAGATTTAAGAAACCCTCAACGATTTGTAAGATTGAAAGATTTAAGAAATCCGTAAATATTTTTAAGATTGAATGTTTCTTTAACATAGAACATACCTTTTATAGGACTTGTGGAAAGTTTATACTGGCTTCCCCTCACCCCTAATGGACCTTTGAGTATATATTATAAATTAGAACTTTGTTAAATTAGCTACGGTCGCTATATATTTTAAATTAAATACAATTTTTTATTTAATTATTTTGAAAAAACAAAATTTAAGTGTGATATTTATATTAAAACAACAATAACCCTCCACAAATTAAAAATCCAAATAACTAAACCAACACAGGGTAGTGGCCTCAATGTACAACAAAGTTTGGGGCAAAGTTAAAAGGTAAATTGGATAATTCAGCAAAAATTATAAACTATCACAAAATAAATCATAAAAATATTTAAAAAAAATTTGAAACATCTTATTGCTAAACAACGCAAACTTTATAATTCAATTCAATCTGCGCAAATCAAGAGGGTACCATAATTAATAATTATAATTGAATACCCCGTTGATGGGTCAGTCATGTTCGGAGGCCAAGAGATGTCTTGGAAAGATGGATTGATAGCCTTCGCTCTGGGGATGTTCAAATTGAATTTTGATGGCGCGACTAAGAGAAATCCATGGGCATCATGGGTTGCATTGGCTTGCTAATCAGAGTAATATCGATGAAGCTCATTGATGGAAACAACAATGAGGCAGAAGCACAGGATCTGGGGTTGGGGCTAGATCTTTTGGTTCAGTGCGGCATTGATCGCATGGTGATCAAGGGAGAGATTCGATGGTAATAATTTAGGTATTGTGCAATAGAAAAGCTAGTTCATGGAATGTTGAGAACATCCCTAGTCGGGCATGGGACGTTTTAGACTCTCCTAGTGTTTGGGAAACCAGACACTCCTTCCATGAAGCTAATTTTGCTGCCGATGACTTAGCTAACAGGGGTATAACATAGGTCGAAGATGTCATTATCGATAATGACTGGGGCGTTTGAATGGAAGAAAGGACAAGTCCTTTTGCTTATTAGGAGTTGGGATTTAGGATCCGTGCTCATGATTGCGAATAAAGGGCGGAAGCCATCATAGGATGTGATGGCTTCAATTCCCACGCTTGGGACGTGATACTCCCACTCCCGCTTTGATTGAACGTGAGGATGGCAGTCTGCTTTTATGTTTGTGGGCTGGAGGCTCTTGACATTTGCGCTGGTAAGAGGATGTTGTGGATGGTTGGTGGAAGGGTTTGCAGGCATGGAATGGATGCCACAGATTGCGCTGAGTGAGCCTTTGTTGTGAGTTAAGGCTGCTAAGAGAGAGATGGCATTCGATGGTAGAGTGACGGACCAGCGGTTGAAGGTGTTTATCTTGCAATCGAGAATGTGCTGCAAGCGATTAAGGAAATCATTGGCTTGTAGGGGATTAAGGAAATTATTGGCTTGGTGTTTTGGAGATGGCCTATCGAGTGAATGTGAGTTAGTTGATCTCTTCAATCTTCGGGGGGTAATTTGCTCATGGCTTTGAAGGATAAGGATGTTACACTAGTAATTATGGTAAGGGTTATCCACCCAGACTTAAGAGTACGGTTGGAGGCAGTTATGGGCGATTATTCACTGTGGGAGTAATGCTCTCTGTTTTTCTCTAGAGAGGAGTATCAAGGGTTGGTCCCCCTTCGTGCTTTTAGGGACCTGGAGGCCTGGTTCTATAATCTCTTGGAGTATGCAAAATTTATTCAGGATTGCCTTCGAAACCCTAGACCTTCAGGAAAACTGCTGCCAGTTTTGGATACGAATGCGGCTGCATTGGTGGTGGCTGTGCTGAGTGATAGGAAGGCAGCTCGTTTGACTTTAGCGCTCCTCAAATTGATGGTTCGTTTGTATGGCATGCATACTCCCATTACTCACGTGACAACAGGTAGCATCTAGCATATGCGGGTCCAGTTGGACAGTGTTGCAGGGGTGCCGGGATTGGGCAATGGGAAGAGATTTTGGGAGGAAGCATGTTGGTTGACCTCGTCTTTGCAGGTGGAAAATGGCGGTTGTTATGCAGATGGGGAGACTGGTGGAGGCATTGGGTTGGGTGTGGTGCTTGGAGATGACGGCATGTTGGAGGATGTTGGCGGTGGTGGGACTGGTGGTGGCATCCTCTCGGCTGGTGGCGTCGGTGGTTGGTATGTAGTTGGATGGTGGCGATCCGGTTCTCTTTGGTATCATTCTTGGTGGTGGTGGTTGGTTTACTTTCGGTCTTTTGGGGTGGATTTTTAAGTTGTTTTGGTTGTCCTCTGGGTTTCTCAGGTTTCATAGAAGAAATGATTTTTCTCACGGAGTCAAGAGTTTGAGCCCCAAGGAAAAAAGACGCTTAATTTCAATAAAAAAATGAATCCATTAGTTATTAATCTTCCAAGGTCAAATAATCCTCAACTGCGTATTGTTGATGAGCAGGGTTAGATCTAATCATTAAGAACTCAAATAATCTAGTAACGTTGGCTCCAACAGAAGGGCCTACCTAGAAAATCCATCGATGCCTCCATCTCCGACTAACCAAAACATGGAGTCGAGATAATATCACCGGCTCTATTTACATGCAAAATTCTCTGGGATGATTCATGGAAGTACTGGAAAATGGTCCTCCAACGAAAATGTTTGCAACAACAATAAGTCCAATGGCAATGGGAACCACTGTGGCCAAATCCCCTATCTTGGGATCAAGTGTTGTTACGTAAAATATGTAACCTAGGCCAATTTTCCTTGCAATCTTGAATAGATGAACATTCTATTCGCCCACACCATGTGACACCCTGAACAACACATCCCAAGCTTGTTCTCAATGTAGGTTTTATCTTGTTGTTATGTAGAAAATATTGAACGCCATAAATTTTCAACTTGCCACAATCAACGTTCAATTTCGAAAGTTTCAAAAAAACACAAGTAGTTTGGCCTACAAAGAGTTATTCCACTATTTTTTTGGGTCTTTGCAATCAATCTCTTTGAAGAGGCTTCTCCAAGAGGGCGAAGATGATATTTTTTGGACACCCTCTGTCCATCTTAAGCCTAATACACTACTTGAGCTTATGGACCCTGAGCTTTTCTATAATCGACATAAACATGTTGAGTTGATACTCCATGCAAAAGAAACGATTCAACCAAAACATGCCTTGGGCCTCAAAATCTTATAAATATCATAAACAATGAATTCCATAAATTGTGTTGGAATCTAGTTGTTTAGAACATGCATGGAATGTACTACATCAATTGTGTTGTCAAAAAACAACAGGGATTGGTTGACTGTGAAAAAAATTACATACATTAAATTTAAAAAACTACATACCTTAAATGTTTGTTGCGCTTGTGTTTGTTGTGCTTGTCTTATGCTTTTGTTCTTTTATCTCGTTGTCTTGTTTTTTATTTGATTTAATTTCTTGTTTTGTTGTGTGTGTGTTTTATTTTTATATTTTTCATGTTGGCTATATTTAAGTTTTATTTTTTTGTTATGTTGGGTGTATTTTAGTTTTTATGTACACAAGGATGACATGAAACTCCCTTGCTGCCATTGTAGGATGCCTCTTGACGTAACTAGAGGACATGCTATGAAGTCCAACAAGGTGCCCCTAAGCACTAAGAATGGTCATGTGGGCCCTACAAGATAAATGCAAAGTGGAGGGTAACTACAAGTACCCTCCTAATGTGACCACATGACGAGAACAGGGAGGAGATGAGGGTTGCATGTGCATGTGCACTTAAATATTTCCATCACGTGCCTTATTTGACTATGATAAAACCCCCTGACTACCACAAGAACATGTGGTGGCACATTAAGTTTAATACCCTTCGCATCTGCACAAATGTAAGGGTTTTGTTGAAATACAAGAGGTGAAGAAAACATGGTTGTGGCACCCCAAATAAGGCACACCTCACATCAACCGTTGCAATGATTGTGACACCCAATGAGTGAAACACGATGGTGGCGCTCCAAGGGCAATGTGCCTTACATCATCAAGGTTGTGAGGGCTTTGACACCTAACAAGTGAAACAACGTTGTGGAGCCTTAAGGGAAAAACACCTCACAACACAACTTGTGTGGGGTTTTAGGCACTCAAAAAATAAGAGATAAGGGGCCACCATATTGAACTCCACATAAATGGGGTCTCAAACTCACAGGGATGATCATAGTGAGATGTCCACCTAGTGTGATGTTTCCAAATGCCACAACCAATGTCTCAAGGAGAAAGTTATGTGGGATAGTGGGTAAAGTACAATGGTTAGTGATGAGTGCCTAAAAAAGCTTTCATATTCTCACTCTTCTATCCTAATATAGAGGCAAGTTGTTACCACAATTCACATACACACAAAAAATAAATACAAATACTATAATATGACTAACTAATATATTAATAAGACATTAAAGTACATTGTACTAACCTAAGTAAATATTCAAAATTCCCCAGGCTAGTACAAACATAGTCCAAAGGGAAAAAAATAAGTGACTACATAGGAACTGAGAGACACACCAGTTCAAAATGAATAATGTTGGATGGAAACATATCACCAATCTAACAAGGGGTACAACTATGACCAGGTATAAGGACACACACGCTAATTTAGAGAAATTAAACAAGAGTGGATAAGGACAAACACATTATCCATCATCTATATTTGTGAACAGATAAATATAGTTCACAATGAGATTAGTTAGACTATGTCGTACCAAATTTTATAACATTCAAGTAGGAATAAACATGATACTTATCATTGCAAAAGTGGCATAGGCTTCCACGTCTATTTTCAAATCTTCTCCTTTGGTTGGGTGAGCCTCGCTAAATAGGTACACATCAATATAGTGGGATTGGGCCCTCACTATATCTTCGGTACGTGTTGCCCATCTTAATGAACAATGCATTTATATCCACTATACTTGACCATTGCTATCTAATCATGAATAAAAATGGTTACCACTTCATTAGAAGCCATTCTTGACTTTAGTTGGTTTGGCAAAAGTTTTTAAATCTTTTGTAGATGGAGAAAATCATCATTGCCACTGATGATTAACAACTCTTCAGGGTATGTAGTCATTTGGGCACAATAATTTTACCTCTATAGTGATCTCTAACTTGAGTTAATGGCAAACTTGACATTGGTTGGTGGCCTTCTCCATTTCTTCTAACTTCTAATGAATTTACGTCAATCATCTAGATGGATCTTGATACTCAATGATTTCAATATTGTGTTAAGTTTGTTTTTGCATAAACTTTCCTTCACAAAAAAAAAACACTTGTATTGGTGTCAGGTACAACCGAGAACACACCGATGTACAACTAAATGTTTTTAGATCAAATTTAATAAATTTTTTTTTTTGTTTTAAATATTAATGAGTTAAGAGATTTTTTTTTCAAAATGATTTAAACACTATTTTGTAATGTGTGGCAAAGTTTTGCTTAAAAATGAATTCCAATTTAAAAAATATGATATTAATTTTGTTATACCAATATATATATATATATATATATAATTTTAAATATAATATTTTTTTAACAATGCTCAACCCTAAAAATATAATTATTGTATAAATATTTAACTATATATTCAAAATGTTTGCACTAAATGTATGCAACTTTATTGGTGCATAGTGCATAAATGTTTAGATTTTCATTGACTTACACAAGCACTTATTTCTATGGTGGTAGATTTTATTTACAACAAATGAATAAGGCTTTGATCTCTTATTCTTTTTTTTGTCTTCACATCTTTTTTAGATTTCTCTTTTACTCTAGACTTTTTTCATGCTTATGATGCAATCTTATGTTGCAGCCAAATTTACTCCTCAATCAATCACAACTTTTTAAACATATATTTTGTCATAGTAGCATAATTTTTTTGGAACAAGGTGTACAAATAGAAGTTATATATATCATTTTAATATTTCTATAAAAAAAAGACTCAATCCAATATTAGATGCATTGATACATCTATTTTACTAAAAGTTATATTTAATGGACTTTAATGATGACTTTGAAATGTATTATTTCTAAGTGTGCAAAGCACTCTTGGATTTGTCATAAACACAAAACTTCTCTTTCTTTTCAAGAATAATGAATGAGAAGCAACAAATTAATTTCATAGACTCATTCTTTCTAATGCAAACTAATCTAAACACACATAAACCCAAACTAATAGCTGTTAAGCTAAACTACATTAAAATTAACACAAAGGGCTTTCATTAAATGGGACAATAACAAAGTGGAACTGACCCTTGATAAACATTAGAATCCCATAGAATCTATTTAGCTCTCACATGCACTCAAATCCCCTAATCTAACCTTATTTGATACCAAATATTATTTTTTGTCAAAGATTAGACAATGAATATAACACAAAAATAAAAATAATTGTGACATTCACACACTAGCACTCAATTGATTAATTTATTTAAATCACACACACACACACACAATCTTGAACTCCTATAAAGGAGTCTTCAACCAATATTTATTCTATTCTCAAATTTCTATCTTAATTTAGAAATAAGTTGTTACCACAACTCATGTACACACAAAATAACCACTAATATTACTATATGGATAACTAATATATTAATACAACATTAAACTCCAACAATGTATACATACTATGAAAAACATGTGTGTAAAAATGGATATGTAACTCACTATGTCTATGATAAATGACATCAAACAATTATATGCACCATCAAAACAAGCCTTGCATAGGTCCTAGTTTTATATTTTTTGAAAATTTGAATGTTTTTGCACTTTTCAAAATATTTATAATTTTTGCACTTATTGAAATATCGACATGAACAAACACTTAGTAAATGAAATAAGATTAAGGGGTAAATCTATAAAATAGAATAATAAATGGACTTAAATAATTATTAACACATGTCAATGCATATTATGTGTAAATACTAAAACTAAATATTTATAGTATCTCAGTCTTGTACATTTGGAAAATATTAATCAGAGCTCTACCCTTTAGTTTTAGACCTTCTTACTGTCAAAGGTTCACATTTGCCATCTCACTACACCTAAATATTTATCTCTTAGTCTAATCCATATTATTCTGATAAACTAGATTTCTTTTACTACACAAAAATATTAAAACTTGATAAACATCATTCACTATCAGTTTACGATCCATATATGTTTTCTAGCCCTCTGGACACAACCAACCACACAAGGACACTATTACCAATGATAATGTCTAAATATTTATATAATGTTCAGTAGTCAAAAGTCATCCAAATTATAAAATAATCGAAACCCATTGGTCAACTTAATGGTCTTATTGAATCTTACTGTGAGATATTTTCAAAAGGTGTGGTCTAAATACAAGTCTAAGTCTTCTCATTATTCATCTAGAAAATACCAAGCAAACACCTACAAAATCTAACTCAAACAATTGTGCAAACACTTTGTTTTTCTCTATTCATCCCTATTGATGTATCAAGCATATGAACAATCATATTATAGTTTTGAAACATTCAAATAATAATCTATGAATGATATTTGTCAGATTACAAGCTAGATCACTACATACATCTTCATTTAGTATATTTCACCCTTGTGCACATACTTTCCCACACATAGAAGAGAACTAAATAATTATGAGGCCCTCCCTCTTTTTCAACAAACTCATTTCAAGGGTGAAAAGCTAGGGTTTGATAAATTAGAGAAGAGCAACAACCTGTACCCAAGATCTGAATACATAAGTAGAAATGTGACATAAAATTTATAAAAATGAAGTTGATGGCATCTAGATCCAATAATTATTCCATACTGGATACCTGTGTCAAAGTGAGACACTAGTGTCGATGGTAGTGTCTGAATTTGATGGTAGTGTCCATGGCCACATAATTATAATTTATAAAATCTAATGACTGATCTAAAATACCGATCTTACATATTTTACACCTATTTTTATTCTAGATCTATCTGTTCATAGTAAACCAACTAAGTACCATTGTTTTTTATTTATTACAATATCTTTCAATATATGTACTTTACTAATTTTAGCAATTTCAGTTATATAAATGTAAAATATTATTTATCTGAGTGTTCTATTAATTAACCTATTATATATTAGTTTATCACCCTTGTGTTGGAACTACTTATATATTTATTAACCCTAGATCCACAATAATTTAAATTTATGGTTAAACATTTGGTGAACCTAACCTTTAGTCTCCAAACCCTAGTTTGACCTAGGGTTTCCTAATTTACTATTTTCCTAAATTATGATTTCTAATTTCAAAGTTTTCAAACTTTAAAATCATAATTTACTTTCCTAAAATCATATTTAATATGGATATAATAACTATTTCATGTCTCAATAAATGATGGTAGTACTTTATTGTTATTCCCCATACATTATTAGGCCAATCAAAGATATAATCACACAATAACACAATTAGTCCATATAAAGAGGGTATTTTAAAACAAGATAAAAATTAACCTCTTTTTACATTTATTGAACCTATGTAACAAGTTCCTCCTACACCTAAATTGGTAATCAAATCTAAAGGATGTGATATTCTTGATACACATACCACATTCCCAATTTTAGACCTTTGTGAAACAATCTACCATCTATAAGAATATATCTATGAAACATTGTGCAAAACCCAAGTACCAAGTGACTTAACATTGGATTATTTTAAGGATATCATGTAAGATATAATAAGTAATACAAATCTTATTAATTTTGATAGTAAAAATATACCATCAATCAAGACTTACCTTTATCCATACAAATAAATATTCAACCTACAATGTATATAATCTATAAATTTGGTATTTTCTGAGTAATTATTTAAATTTTTTTATGTTTTGAAAATATTGCATTATTTTTATATATTTTGGATATAATATATGTACAAGCAACATGAAAATGAACTATGTACAATGGGCAAGAGAGAAGGAAAGTATGTACAAGAAGGGATGAAAAATACTAACTGATGAGTCTTATGGGAGACTCACTATCAATGTGGTATGTGTCAAAAATAGGAATGGTAATCTCTCATGCATTGTGATTGCTATGCTATAGTTGAATGGTGTTGCATTAAGAATTTGAGTATTGTTCATCATCAAAATCATAATAACCTAGAATGCTAGAGGGAATTGCCTCATACTGTGGATTTGACCTTTTTGAATTGTGCTTTGGAATATTGATTGTGATTTTTTCTTTTTAAATTGTGTTTATTATATGCATATGGTGTTGTGGAGGATATTTTGATAGAAAGCCTTTTTTGAGAATGCTTATTGGATTAACATGATTTTGACTTTGTAAATTAAGTTCTTGCTCTTTCTGTAACATTTCCTATGTATCTGGATATTTTGCCTTGATAAACTATATCTGTGAATGATTTGCCTTAGGATGTTCAATAAATCCCAAACCTTGTTGACCAACAATATCAAATACTAGAAAAGAAGTAGTGATGCCTTGGGATTGCTTATCCAAACCTGACCATGATAATCAAACTATTGTAGATGTTTTTGACCAAACCCATACTGCTTTGAAAGTTGAGCCTTATTTTGGAGAGGTAGATTTACATCATTTATGGGTAAGTGCATGGAGTTGGGGGATAATTACATGGACATTTTAGGTAACATGATCATGTTAATTAATAACATGATCATGTTAATTAATAATGCAATCATGTTATTTAATTAATGTAATTACATTATTTAATTAACATGATCATGTTATTTAATTAACACGATCACATTATTTAAATTATGGATCAGTGATATTGAACCATAACATGATCACATTATTATATAATGTGATCACATTAATAATGCAATCACGTTACATGTGTATTGAAAAAAAATAAAAAGTGAAACTCGAATGCAAAACCCTCATTTTGTATTCAAGTTTACTTTCTCTCTTTAGCTTCCGCAATCACATTTTGCATAGAATACACCAAAGAGTGATAAGAAGCTTCCAAATTAATCCCACAAACTTGATGATTGATGATGCTGCCATGTAGGAGAGTTAAGTGATATAAATCTTCACTATTTATCCCTAATTTTTCATTATATTCATTATTTAACCCTAGTTTTTAATTGTAATTCATTTTTTTAACAGCCCATCCTGCTAACCCTCCTAACCCTCCATAGAACCCTCTTATTTATACTCCTAACCCTTCAAAAGATACTATTATTCCTCCTATCCCTCTACCTAACCCTCCTACAGTTCCCTAAAACTTCCTGGGACTCAAGAGATTCTGATTGACAACATTGTGGGAAATAAACTTGAAATTGAAGAGTTAATTAGTAGAATGAGGGATCCCACTTCGACCAACCCCCACTGCACCTAGCTAGCTATTAGAGGTACAATCCACTGAGAAGAGGGGGATGAATCAATGGTGTTGAACAATCTAATTCAATTTCTAGAACTTTGCAAATACTTAAGCATTCAATTCAAACATTCATGAAGCATATAGATCATTCATAATAGTGACTATGCGTGGGAAACCCTCTTGGGGAATAAAACCCACTCTCAAGCCTACAAAAATTTGGACTACTATCCTATAAGATGAACACAAACAAGACACTGATCAAGTCCTTCTGATTAGGAACCTTCGATCAAATCCTTCTGACCTACAACCTTGATCAAGTCCTTATGATCAAAGGTATTTAGTGAAACCCTATTTCAAAAGGAGAAACTAACCCTAAGAAAGATCAAGTCTTTTAGACCCTCCTTATAAATAACACTTCCACCTTAGAGCTGATGTCTTCAACACCTAATGATGGACCTCTTGATTCTCTGTCAATTACACAAAATCTCTTTCCTTCTCAAACAAACCTCTCACATAGGCAGATATCTTCGCATAAATTCACACTACAATAACTTATACTATCATCAAAAACATGATCTAAAGATAATGTACACAGTCCTTAATCTCCTCTGCTCATCAAACCAACAACTGGTCACTCTCACTTTACTCTGCTTCCCTTCACTCTTCAACACTCTCACATCCAAGTCCCACTCATACAAAGTCTAGAACCGCATAAATTTTATTCCAATATATATAGAGAAATCATGAATTATCAAGTCCATAATAATACTTGTCAGCTACACTTCATGCCTTCATCCTTAAGGCATCTCATATGGGTCACACTTAAGCACTATCCCCTTTCAAAATAGGCCTACGTCACTTTTAGGTCTTATAGAGACCTATTCACCCTTTGACATTTATTCAAGCATATAAAGAACATAGTAATATTTAAAAATACATAGGTCTACTCCTTATTTCCCCTAGGACATCCTCAAAAGATCATAATCACCAAAACACTCTTATGTTAAATCCCAACTAGTTCAAACACTTATTTGTACACACAATCATTGCAAATGAAAACATAGTCAATTTCCAAAACTTTTGTTCATACTTCATACGATTGGTCACACCTATAAAATACACATAGAACATCCCCATAGAGTTTACAAAACTCCCCAATAGCCAGTTCACCATGAAACATCGAAACAACAACTACATGAGCTCAAATATTCTTTTCGGGTCACTTGTAGAACATATATGGAAACACAATCAAATTTTGAGCTCAATATATTTGTCTATACAAACTTTCAGATCTTTTAATCCATATTTCTAGATGTGCCTTGGACTCCTCTACCACTTTGGTTTTTGATACAATATCAAATTTGAATTCTATCCAAAGTTATGGTCCAAAAACTAGACACTAGTCTTTCTTTTAAAATTTCAAATATTCAAATGCAAACGGTCACAATTAACCTTCAAACATAATGATCGAATCTCGTGTCCTCTCAACTTAGGATCAATCTCAAACCAATGATATTATCTAAGCTTTAATGCATATAACACCAATGGCAAATGTTAAACTATGTCACTTGGACCTCATCTCATACATCCTTGAAATGTTGACTCCATGCAATCTGTCGATCTTTGCAGATCAATCTGGTATTTAATGATCAACGCTCACCATTCGATCAAATGTACAAATGCCTGCTTGTTGTTGGATCCTTATCTATACCTTTGTTTAGTCATTAAACATCATGCACTTATCCTCATATTGTTGCCTCCTAACATCTTGGAGCCATGTGCATCGTTGATCTTGTTTGAGATTTAACACATTCAAAAATGACTAAGTATGGGGACCTTGTCAATATGCTTGAGTAGAAATTTTTGATGCTCAATAATTTTTTCTGTGCTTCAACATATGATCTAAAATTTAGATTAGATGATCTCCTCACATAGGAGAATCCAACCATGTGACACACTACTCCTAAAACCCTCACATGTGCAAGATATAATTCCATAAAAGTGCCTTCTCATAAACTTCTATCATAGAGCCAACCATGTCCAAATCTACTTGAGAGGCTAACTTTACTCAAGCATAAATTCTACCATGCTTGAGTAGATGATCTCAAATTTAATTCAAATGAAATAAGATCAAAACTGAACAAACCCATATGATCAGTTTCTCTTAACACCTTTAAACGTGCAAGATACAACACCATCAAAATACTTGGCTCTTTCTGCCACACTGGAAAATTGGCTAAGTATGGGAAAACACAGCCAAAATTCTTGGAAGCCCAAATTTACACATCCATAAATTTTGATGCACTATATTGCATGATCTAAAAATTAGTGAAAATAAACTAGGTCCAAAACTAAACAAACCTATATAATCACCTTCTCTTGAATCATCCACATGTGCGATATATTCTATCATCAAACTGCTTACTCATCTCTTTCTAGCCATATTACAAATTTGGCTATGGGAAAATAGTGAAATCTATCTTAGAAGCCAACTTTGCACCCTCATATCTTTGATCGCACTTTGATGAATGACTTGAAATATGGCACACAATAACTAGGGACTATTGTGATCATAACCATATGACCATCTCCCTTTGACTCATTCACACATGCCAATGATGACATCATCAAACTGCCTACTCAAATTTTATGCCACTAGACCTAAAGTGTTTAGATGAAAACTATGGATTGCCACATTAATTTCACTTATGCATATAAGATATCAAAGTATATATGACAACTTAGGACCTAGTGCACATGTTCTAACCACCATACTCATCCTTGAACATCTCTAACCAATCAAACTCTAAAGATCAACCAAGCCAACATCAAGCACACTAGGCCAAGCACATTAGACACTTTGTCATTGTTAATTGGGATATCAAATCACTTCATCCACTCACTAGGACACCTCTATGACATCACCATGCCATCACTAACAAATCTCCAACAATCTCCCCCTTTGTCATTGATGTCAACAAAACATCATATATAACAATATATAACTCACATTCTCTTTCTTCAAAGCACTCCCACAATAGGAACTTTATCCCCCTTTGACATAATGACAAAGTGGGAGCTAACTGATCCTGAAGACCTGAAAATACTTTCAAATAGGAAATGACCATATTAAAAATATGATACAAACTCCCCTTTACATTGAGCCTACCTCTTCTTGCCTTGACAACATCCTTCTTGCTCCATACCAACACTCTTATTCACACACACAACAACTAATGAATACATAACACATAAAACATTAAAATTTTATGGAACTTACCAAAAGATAAATGATAGGGACTCCCCCTAAGATTTATGAGCAATTGTAGCACTTGATCATCTTTAGATCTCCACACACCATGAAAAATCACCACACAAGTTTGCTAGCTTTATGACCACCAAAAAAGTATCATACCACTAACTAAATAATAAACAATCACTAAACCATTTTGAGAACTCACCTTGAAACACACATACCTTGCTATTTAAAAAAAAACTGAACAAGAGCACATCTTCAAGACTATGCTAGTCTAGAGTCCTTGTAGCCCTACCTAGAACATGTAGAGCCCACAAATTTATGTAGACACATCTTCATGACCTAAAAATTTATAGCTAGAGAAATATTATATTCCCCCTTGATCACACCAATTTGAAACAACAAGATCATTCTATGCAACATATTTCCTTTACAAACCTACTAACCAATTAGGCCTCCAACATGACAAAAAATTGAATAACTTGAAAACAAAAAACCTTCAACTATCTGTGAAGCTTGATTTGACCACCCATTTGGCCCATTTCAAAAAATTAATAATCCTCATACCTCAACTCATAAAGTAGACCACTTTTCTAGTGGATCCCAAAAACCCTATAATCTCAAAACAAACAAAGTCAACTTAGTACCTTCCAGTCAACATCCACCTCTAAAACTTATTGTACACCTAGAGACAATAATTAAAAACATCTAAACCAAGATTTGAGCTTCCATACCATTGGGAAAATTTTCTTCCTATAACCCATATTAGGACCTGCAAGCTCTTAAGTACAAATTGGGAAACCTATTAGCTAACAAAAATCTCCAAAAAGACTTCAACAAACCTTTAGATCACAAAAAAACTTGGAGCATGTTATAATAAGGTAAATATACCTTTCTATGTAGAAATATTACCTTGATAAATCATAAATCCTTCTTAGCCATCTTGGAACCTTCAATCTGACTCTTAGACTGTTCCAACTGAAAAACATCACATCAACACTTGCTTCTCCACTTTAAAAGAGTCTCCTAAGAAGCATAGATAGAGACACCCTCTATACCTCAATGCTCTAAAACAAATACAACTCCTCATCTTCTTCTTCCTCCTTGCACATATGATACTTATAGTTTTTCTTCTTCTTCTTCTTTGGCCTTAGAGAAACAAATTCTTCAACTACTACAACACTTTCCTTTTCTTTAATGATTGGATTATCAATACATGGAGACAACATAGATTAATGGCATACATTTTAATTTTAATAATATTCCATGCAACTTGGATCCTCATCACTAGGTACTTGTTCATCAAAAACATGATGTTCACTTGGATTTATACATACCTTAGAACTAGCCTCAACCATTACCTTGGTCTTCCTCTTGAGCTATCTCTTCATTCTCAACATGAGCAGACAATGAGACCTCTTGAGACTCTTCAACTTTAGAAGCATTCTCCACCATAACAAACATATGACTTGGACCTGCAGTCTCATCATGAGTCATACTTACCACCTTTGGTTTCCATGTATTAACTTGTCTTCTTTCTTGCACTCTAGGAGCCTGATAAAACCTATTCTATCTTGTAGGTCTTTTATTTTAGAATCGAGAAATGTGACCTCTCTGTTCATAATTTAAGTACACCAAATTTTTTATAAAAATATATTTCTACCTTTCTATATTTGGATAATATCTTGCAATATGCCCTAGTTCATAACAACTATAACACTCAATATCTCGTGAAAGAAATTTAGCTTTTCTTGCCTTAAGTGGAAAATGTTTTGAAAAGTATCTAACATCATGATAGTTGAGGAAATCAACCTTGATTACACATTTTGATTGATGACCCCCATCATAGTTCCAAGAAAATTCATTCTTTGCAGGTCTTCTACATTCTCTATCTCTATGCCCAAACTAATTAAAAGTATAGCGGTAACCATTGAAATTTGTATACCTCATGGTATTTGGATGTCTGATATAATTTATCTTTATTCTACCAGCACCTTCATTCCTTATCTAATGATTTATCTTCAAAGCTTGATCCACTTTGTTCACATTAGCCTTCATCTTGTCTTGAGTTGCAGTCTCTGGTTGTTCTTTGTGTCCAAGACTAGTCTTATAACTTGCATGATTTTGATCATTTACAATGTTATCTAGATCACTTGATCTCTTTTCAAATCTCACAAATGACATTACCTTACTAGATACCTTCTTTAACTCAAAATTTTATGTCTCATTTTCAATTGCATACCTTACACATTCATCTTCTTTGAATTTTAAGCTTGTAGACATGATTTATAATTGACAACTGAGATGTTTGACCATATCTTCATGCTCCTTGGCATCTTCATCCATTCTTGCCTCAAACACACTAAATTTCTCCTCAAATTCCTTGAGTTTATATTTCATTTTCTTATTGATCTTATTTTCAATCTTTAGTTCTTCATGAACATTACTCAATACAGTCTCATAGTCTAGCTCATCTTCATCACCATCTAAATCACTCCAAGTAGACACCTTCTGATGTGAGAAACTTCCTTCCTCAACCATTAACAAAGATTCATCTTTAGTAGAACCATCATCTTCACGATCATATTCTAAAATACTATCTTCACTCTTCTGATGAGCTATAATATTCTTTGGTGTATAGACCCTTCCTGTCCTTGAAGTATTTCTTGTTGTCAAACCTTTTGAATCCCTTTTTGATTTTATTAGATATGAAAGATCACTTGCTATCATCATGACTTTGATTATGCTCTTCAACATCATCCTTCTTATACTTATGAGGGAACTTATTATCAAAATGTCTTATCTCACCACGATTGAAGAATTTGAGGGGTAGATTACCTTTATACTTGCATGAACATGTTCTTAATTTTCTTGAAATCAAAGCAATTAGTTCATCCTCATATATATCAAGAATGTCATCCTCATTGAATTTCTTACCTTGGAACTTATTCTTTGTCTACATTTTAATCTTGAAAGTTACTTCCTTCTTTGGAGCTATATCATCATTCTTCCTCATCTCATTGGTAGTAAGGGTGACATGCAAGTGATCCATATTCAACTAAGTAAGATCATGAATCTCTTCTATAGTAGATACTTTTGGATCAAACTTGGGGGATAGATACTTAATACATTTTGAACAACAATAGTCTCTTCAAGATTCTCTCCAAAACCTTTGATGATGCTCACAATCTCATCAAATTTCTACAAAAAGGATGCCATAGTATCTTCTTTATTCATGTTGAGACTTTCAAATTGCCTTCTATGAATCTACAACTTAGCAAGCTTAACCTTTAAATATACTTCAAAAATAGTCTTTAATTTATCCCATATTTCATTGGCAGATGTGCAATGAATTACTTTGGTGAACTCAATTTTTGTAAGACCACAAGTGATGGCATTCATTACCTTAGAGTTGTTCTCAAACAATTTATTGTTTGTAACACTAGATGGAGGAATAGTAGGAATACTATATCCATCAACCATAGATTTCCATACATCAAACCCTAGGGATATAATGTATGTCCTCATCTTGGTACTCCAAAAATAATAATTGGATCCATTCAACATCTATGCTTTATTAGTAGAGAAACCACCTTGCACATTCTAACTAGCCATTGTATCTTGGATCACCTTCAAGATGTCAAGATTTTACCAAAGGACCTAGTTATGATACCAATTGTTAGAGGTACAATCCAATAATAAGGGGGAATGAGTTAATGGTGGAAAATAATCCAATTCAATTTTTTGATATTTGTAAATACTTAAGTATTCAATTCAAACATTCATGAAACATATATATCATTCATAATAGTGAACAATAAACATAAGCAAGATCACATATATAACATAAGATCTATATGAAAACCCTCTTGGGGAATAAAACTAACTCTCAATCTTGCAAACAGTTGGACTACTATCCTAAAAGATGAACACAAATAGGATACTGATCAATTCCTTTTGATTAGGAACCTTCGATCAAATCTTTCTAATTAGGAACCTTCGGTCAAATCCTTCTATCCTACAACCTTGATCAAGTCCTTCTGATCAAAGGTTTTTAGTGAAACCCTATTTCAAAAAGAGCACCTACCCTTAAGGAAGATCAAGTCCTTTATATCCTCCTTGGAAAGAACACTTCCACCTTAGAGTTGATGTCTTCAACACCTGATGATGGACCTCTTGATTCTCTATCAATTGCATAAACTCTATTTCCTTCTCAAATAAGCCTCTCATATAGGCAGATCTCTTCACACAACTTCACATTGTAATAAATTATACTATCATTAGAAACATGATCTTTAGATCATATAGATAGTCCTTAATCTCCTCTACTCATCAATGCAATATCTTGGCACTCTCACTCTCCTCTCCTTCCCTTTGCTCTTCAACACTCTCACATCTAAGTCTCACTCATACAAAGTCTCTAACCCCACACATTTTATTCCACTATATATAGAGAAATCATGAATTATCATGTCCATAATAATCCTTGTCGGCCACACTTCATGCCTTCACCCTTAAGGCATCTCATATGGGTCACACTTAAGCACTGTCCCCTTTCATAATAGGCTTAAGTCACTTTTAGGTCCTACGGATACCTATTCACCCTTTGACACTTATCCAAGCATATTAATAACATAGGACTATTTAAAAATACATAGATCCACTCCTTATGCCCCCTAGGACATCCTCAAAAGATCACAATCACCAAAATAATCTTCTACTAAATCGTAATTAGCTCAAACACTTCTCTGTACACATAATCATTATGAATGAAAACAAAATAAAATTTAAAAACCTTTTTTCATACTTCATATGATTGGTCACACCTCCAAAATACTCACAAAACATCCCCATGGAGTTTACAATAGTCCCCAATAGACAATTCACCATGAAACATCAAAACAACAACTACATGATCTCAAATATTATTCTTGGGTCATTTTCAGAACATATACAAAAACACAATCAACTTTGGAACTCAATATATTTGTCTATAAAAACTTTTAGATCTTCAAATCCATATTTATAGATTTGCCTTGGAGTCTTCTACCACTTTCCTTTTTACTGTAATAATAAATTTAACTTCTATCTAAAGTTATGGTCTAAAAACTAGACACTAGTCTTTCCTTCATAATTTCAAATATTCAAATGCAAATAGTCACAATTAACCTTCAAACACAATGCTCAAATCTCATGTCCTCTCAGCTCAAGATCGATCTCGCACCATTGATCTTGTCTGATCTTTAATGTATAGACCACCAATAAAAGATTTTAAACCCCTATCGCTTTGATCTCATCTCATGTATCCTTGAATTTTTGACTCCATGTGCTCCATTGATCTTTGCAGATCAATTCAATGTTTAACGATCAACGGTCACCATTTGATCAAATGTAAGAACACCCACTCACCACTAGGTCCTTATCCTATACCTTTGCTCAGTCATTAAACATCATGTACTTGTCCTTATCTCACTACCTCTTGACATCTTGGAGCCACTTTCACCATTGATCTTACTCGACCTTTAACACATTAAAAAATGACTAAGTATGGGGACCCTATCAATATGCTTGAGTAGCCATTTTTGATCCTTAATAACTTCTTCTGTGCTTCGACATAGGATCTCAAATTTAGACTAGATGATCTCCTCACATTGGAGAATCCAACCATGTGACACATTGATCCTGGAACCCTCACATATGTGAGATATAATTCCATAAAAGTTCATTCTCATAAACTTCTATCATAGAGCCAACCATGTCCAAATCTACCTGAGAGGCCAACTTTGCTCAAACATAACTTCTATTGCACTTTAGTGGATGATCTCAAATTTAGTGAAAATGAATTGGGATAAAAACTAAATAAACCCATATGATCAATTTATCTTGACACCTTCACACGTGTAAAATAAAACATCATAAAAATGCTTACTTGGCTCTTTCTACCACATTGCAAAATTGGCTGTGGGAAAATATAGTCAAAATTCCTGGGAGCCTAACTTTGCACATCCATAAATTTTTATGTGCTACATCACATGATTTAAAAATTATCACAAATAAACTAGGTCCAAAACTAAACAAACCCATATAATCACCTTCTCCTGACTCATCCACACATGTGTGATATTTTATCATCAAACTGCTTACTCAGCTCTTTCTAGCCATATTAAAATCTATCTTATAAGTTAACTTTGTACCCTCATATAGTTGACCATGTTTTGACTCATGAATTGAGATATGGTGCATAATAAATAGGGACTACTATGATCACAAAAAAATGACCATCTCCCCTTAAATAATTCACACATGCTAATGGTGACATCATAAACTATCTACTCAAATTTTCTTCCACTAGACCCAAAGCGTCTAGATGAAAACTATGGATTGATAGATAATTTCACTTATGCACATAAGCTATCAAATAATATATAATAATTTAGGGACCTATTTCACATGCTCTAATCACCACACTCATCCCTAAACATCTCTAACCAATCAAACTCTAAAGATCAACCAAGCCAATATCAAGCACACTAGGCCAAACACTTTGTACACTTTGTCATTATTACTTGGGATATTTTAAATCACTTCATCCACTCACTAGGACACCTTCATGACATCACCATGACATCACTATAAAATATCCAACATTAGCCAATTCCCTAGAGACCTTATTAGGTCAAATTGACTCTATAATGAGTCAAATTGACAGATGGAGCTCATATAAAGATACTTATAAGGCATATTTTGTTGAAAAATTATTAATAATTTAGGTAAAGAATAAATAAATTTAAAAATCCTCCTTTTGTGCCCTATTCATCAACCCAACCACCAATGCCCATTCCCTGTAATTGCTAAACATTTTTCTATCCATCACTGTGTACATAACTTAATCAGAACTAATTTTTTGGATCGATGGTGGATGGTCTTTGACATCCACCATGTAACAACCATGGTGTTTGAGGAAACTCTACTGTAAGTTTTTACTTAATGATATTCCCAATTATTTTTATTTTTATGAGTTTCAGGGCCAAGGAAAAGGCTCTGCATAAGATTGACTAGGTGCATGTCATGTACCTAATCAATCTGTCTGAATCTGTATCTAAAAGCCTCTGGAGCCTGAGATCCCATCTACATTTTAATAGGTCATGAAGATCGACACTCTCCATGGTATTAGTTCACTCACTGATACACTCATTTAACATACAAGTAAGCTTTCACAGATTGATGCTTTAGATATGCCACCTACCTGACCCTAAACACACCCTTGTAGATTGTACGGAGCTATGTGCACAAGATCTTCTGATGATGATGGAATTAATGGTTCATATGGCTTAGAGAATATTATTATGAGTGATGAGTTTTTGGCACGTACATTTGGTATGAAGACATAACCACCACACAAATGCAAGTATATTTTATTTAAATGTCATGTTAAATTTAAGTTATATTTGCAAATTTAATTTAGCTAACAATTAATTTACATAGAAATTAAAAATAATATATGTCATTTTTTATGTTGTAGGAGGTGACAGTGCCTTCATTATCATAGTAAACATTTACAACATTTGATTTATCACAGTCATTGTTTAGATATTCAGATCCAATTTTTGGCCCATCCAATACTGCATTTGTCTTTGTTAAGATGATGCCATTTACCTATATAGAGGTAAAATTTTGATTTAACATTATGATTTATGTACATTTATTCTATGTATATTTTCCTTGTAAGTTTAAGTTAAATTTATATTTCTCTATTTTCATACTTTGTCTTCATGTTCTCTCTCTTTATCCTTGCTTTGTTCTTTACAATAGTTTCAAGATATGAGAATGGGATCAATAGTATTTATATAACTGATTTTGGAAAATCCCACAAAGATCCCATGAATAATCTCATTCAAGATTAGATAAGGGTAGTTCACATGCCACGAGGATACTTATTAAATGAAGAATACTTATCTAGGGGTCCTTCTAGGTAACACTATCTTGGAAATGAAGTTGCTAAGCTCAATATAGTCATATTCTCATTTTGACTTATGTCACCATTACCATTATACATAAATCCACATGTTACCATTGAAATTGAGTTATAATAACAATGGAATTTAAGGTAAAATAGAAGAAATGCACATCATTAAAAATAGACATAATAAAACAAACATATATGTTTTGCTCTTAGCATCTAATTTACTTCTCTTCTCAAGAATTTATGCAAAAATAACACAACCAAAAACATAAAATTCATGAATGGTCTTATGTTGGATCATACTTCCTTGGGAGTAACATCCTACAATTCTCTTATAGGGTTACTGATTAAGGATGTAGACGTTGTATTCATATGTTCTATCCATTACCCATATTGTATGTTTTCTCATTTTATTACCTGAGGCCAATACACTATTTTACAAGAAATCTATTACATGCTTCTAGGGATAAGACATTATTTATTAATAAAATATGAAGAAAATTTTGTCACAAAATATTTGAAGCTTCTTTATGAATATACACCCATTTTTCTAGTGGAAGTTAGCTTGGAAGTGATAATATCCTATTAAATAGGAGTCTCATTCAAATACCTCTTTCCCAAAGACTTTACTAATAATGCAAACTAAAATTATTATGACCATATTTCCTCTAAAACCATAAGGACAAAAACTTGACATGAATGCACATGTAGCATTTACTTCCTCATCTTTGATATGGGTAAACATAAATAATCCCTTTTCTCTCTTTCCCATCTATATTTGTGCACCCAAAATTTGTATAAGATCCATATATATATATATATATATATATATATATATATATATATATTATGGTAGGCATGTGAAATAAATATTCCACACCAATCCACTTGCAATGTTTCCTATAGATAATAAACATCCATGGATTTAGTTGATGGATCATTCTTTTTCATCATGAACTTTTCCAAAAGTGCTTTAACATATTTTTATCTATCTTACATATAGTATGATAAAATTTCTAAAACTCTACACCTAAATAATAATATAGGAGGCCTAAATTACTCATGTCAAAATCATAACATAAATTAGTTTCTAATTGCTGAAGTGTAGTGACCACACTCCCTGTGATGGTAATATCATCAACATAGACAATGAGTATCACTATCCTATCATTATTGCTTTTAACATATAAATTCAGATCACAAAGACTTCTTTTGATTCCATAATATTGGAGGTGCTGATATATTTTACTGTAATAGGTTTGTGGAGAATGCCTAAATTCCTATAATGACTTGACAAACCCACTAACCCAATGGTCACTCTCTGGGACCATGCATCCTTTTGGTTGTACTATGTAAACTTCTTTTGCTTAATTCCTAATTCAGGGACATGATCTTCACATCTATTTGATACACCTAATAATTGTACTAAAATAGAAGAATTTAAGGTAATAGACAAGTTTGGGGGGAGATCCACCATTTGTGTTAGTGCTAAAATATGTGCTAGCCTCAAAAATTACACTTTGCAGTTTCTTCCAATTCAACATCCAAACTATTTTCCAGTATTTCCTCTTGAGCTAAAACAAGACAATATATATTTAGATGGATAAAACTTGATATATTGGAAAAAGACCTCCTTTCCTCAACCTATTGGTAGAATTTTATTTACACACACCTTCATCAAGAGGTGGATTCACCATGGCTCATGCTCCTTTCTATTGGTTGTGTACTTTCCCATAGATCACTTATCATCCATATATTATAAATGAATGTGATATCAATCCATGCCTTATATATAGAGATACATATTATTGATATCACACATATAATATAAGGATTATTTCCATATATGTGTAGCTCAACCTTTCCCCAATAAATATATAATGGTATTTTACTCTATCCAAATAAGCTTTACAAGTAAGGATAAAGTTCTTGATATGTCTCTTATTCCTTTTCTTTCCCTAAATTTACTTTGTCGAAGTGTTATTATTATTTCCACCTCCTACTCTTCCACTCACACTTCCTACATGTATTATAATTTTTATATTACCTCCAATATGAAAACTACTTACTATTCTTAGCCATTGCATGTTGTATGGCAGTTACACTTCCATGATTCTTGGTTTACATTGTCTTTTATTGATATGCACATTGTATGGTAGTTATGTAATTCCATGATTCTTGGTTTACAGTGTATTTTCATGATATGCATGTTGTATGGTAGTTACACTTCCATGATTATGGGGTTACATTATCTTTTCATGATATGCATGGTTTCCATATATAAGATTTGATACTTTATATAAAAGTGAGACCTTGTTTACATGAACAATTGATGGCTGGAGTAGACACTCCTCCCTCTCTATGAGTTGAGAAAGACATAGGCATTGCTGCTACAATATCATCTACACAGGTGCTGATAGAGGTATATATTAGTTCTTGTAATTTTAAATTGTAAAAATAGACTTGTTTTAAAAATTTTAGTACATGTACTTGAAATACATATAACTTATGAAATGTATTGTGTATGCAAGTTTGTCCTATGACATCTAATACTCCTAGTCAAATGATTAGTAGGGCAACTTCTCATGTTCCTCCCATGTTTGAGATGCCCATTCAGACAATTGAGCTTACCACTGACTTGTTTGAGCATGAAAAATAGATTGAGTAGGATTGCAAGCTTGTAGTAAGTACATGTTTAAATTATTTTTTATTATATTTTAAAATTAATTTCTTGACAATTGTTTGAATGTATTTTATATTAATTTTGTAATAATTTTTGTATTTGAACAAGCTCAGCTGTAAGCTAGCTATGAGTGTAGGACCAAAAATCAAACCTTGGAGCAATCCAAGGCATTATAGGGGTCTCCATGTACTAGTAGGGCATCCTTGGGAGAGTCTTCTTCAAGGAAGGCAAAGAGAGGGAGGCTATTTGATGAATATGATGTCTTACACATGAGATGTACTTTTTTGTATGCCTATATGGCAATTTATGTATTTTTAGCATTGTATATGCGTATATGAAATTCATCCAACATTAGATACTATATTGGTAGATGTAATTTTTTGTATGCCTATAAAAAAAATCTATGTATTATTGACATTGCACACATGTGCCTATATTTTATGCCTATCATGGCAATCTATCTAATTTATATTTAGTTTTTATTTCATTATGTGTTATTGTACAATGTTGTTTTGATCTTCAAACTATTATCTATCAAATCTCATATTTAATATTTTAAACAAATGATGATTTAAAAATTATTATTTTCAATTCTATAAATCTTGGATCTCCCATATTTTTTTAAATTAAAGTTTTTATTTCATTGTGTGTAGTGGAAATGACTAATGACATTCTTATCACTTAGGATTAATGGCCTTATTCTCTTGTACCTAATTTTTGTACACTTTGTAGAAACTTCTTGGTGTCATTAGACCTATTAAAAACCTCTCATATTCATTCTCTAACTCATTTCATACATTCCATTCACAAACATCCTCTCACTCTTTCACTATCTTCTCACTAGGTAATCCTCTTAGGTTTCAAGTACCAAAACTTGATATAGGTCTCAAGGAGTTATTATTATATCTTATATGTTATTATATGTTCAAATAACACCTGAATTAACCTCTTACAAGTTCTCAAACACACTTCAACATTCAATTCCACATATAGGGCTCACAATGGTCTCCTTAAGCTTGTAGCCTTTTTTTGTGCAAATTCTCTTTGTTTTAGAAATATATAAACTATTTTGGATATTTAAAACCTTTTATATCTACCCTATATCTCCTTAAAAGTTTTTTTCATATTTCATGACCTAACTCCACTCTTAGACCACACTTCCTTTGTAAACCACCCTTCAATTAGGCCTAATTAGCCCTATCTTAAATCCATAGTCACCAAATCCATAATGTACAGACTTGAACCACACAAAAACCAATTATTAATTTTCCATACATTAAAAAATGTCATATTATGAAGTTTCATTAATTTCTAAGGGTTAAAACTCTTTCTATGGGATTTTTGGTCTTAAAACCCTAGTTAGGCTTCTACACAAGCTGAGGGGCTATATAATTCAATATATTGAGTTATAAAAAGTTTAAAAGGACAAAAATTACACATATAGGTATTTTTTCACCACACACACATTATAAAATAGGTGATACATCTCATTTCTCTTTATTATTTCTTTTAACCATCAAAACATAGGTTTTTGAGTCCTATTTAGGACTGTGACAAAATGGTTTGTGTATCAATGAGTGTCAAAGACTATATTAAGGGATTTTAAATTATCACTACCTTATTTAAACCTGTAAAAAACCATACAAACCATTATATCCATTATCATACACACTTATATAATAAAAGTCTCTCCTCTTTATCTTGTCTGTGCACAACAAGGCACCCTACAGGGCTGTGACAACATCATGGATTATTATTTCAATTTAAAATATCTCATGAATTTTATAAGAGATTAAAACACATAATTTAATTATTTTAACATCTTAAAAATCCATATATTCAATGACATACTTGACAAGATTAAGAAACAACTCTTACTTCCCTTTGCAATGTGACTATTAACCCAAAACATGGTATAAACAAGGTTTCTTTGTTCTAGAGGACTCTAGGTTGATTATTTACCATTATGTTTTATATAAAAAAAATTAAACTTACATATGAATGATAATTCTCAATCTATATATCATTATCTACACCAATGTCATACTTCCTTCATGAGAAATAACCATTTACTTTCATATTGGACTGTCATAGGCAAAACAAGGTATATGAGTAGAGGTAACCCTTTTTGATGAGTTATCCATGTATAAATGTCTTAATAATTTTTATGTAGGTATGTATAGGTTCAACATGTAAAAAACTAATATCATGATGACTCAAAACTTACCAACCTAGTGGAATCACTCCAAGCTCCCTTCATTGATTGTGACATGCAGTCACTTCTTGGTTACCACCTATAGTCATTCATCCACCTAAAACCTTAAAAAAATGATAACATATTCATGGCCTCAAGGACCTTCAAGGATAACATTAAACTAATTCAATCACATACACTGAATGGAGAATCCATAACAAGTCACTTTCTAGGTTAATAGGTCAATTACTCAATACCACCTAATAGGTCAATTACCACCTAATAGGTCAAAAGGTCAATAGGTCAATTACCACTTAATAGGTAAATAAGCCAATAGGTAAATAAGTCAATTACGTTGATACCACCACCTAATAGGTCAATAGCTCAATTATGTTTCTACCACCACCTAATAGGTTAATAGATCAATTACTCATCAAGTTTCTAGTTCTCTAGTTTAAGTTGTCAAAGTTGTCAAAATTATCAAAGTTGTCAAATTTGTCAAAGATATCTATAGGTCAATAGGTTAATTACTCATTAAGTTTCTAGGTCTCTAGTTTAAGTTTTCAAAGTTGTCAAAATTTTAAAAGTTGTGAAAGTTTGCCAAAGTTTAATTTGTGGTTGTAAAACTCTAGTTCTGATGCTTCTTAAGTAAAAAATGACACTAAAAACATGTCTAAGAGGGCAGATAATGTATAGTAATATATTATTATCCTCCCATCAGATCTGATCAACAAACCCACCACCCATTCCAACCTCAAGAACACCCTTCCCAATATAAGAAAAATGCAAATTTTTAGCCTAAGTTCAAACATGCATAAAAAAAAATTGTAAGTCATTTATATGGACCATCAAATACATCCATTACATATTTAATCCCAATAATCACACTATGGATCACTTAGGTGGTAGATTTGAGATCAATTCGTTAGATAAGTTACAATGACGGGTCCAAAAATGTAAATTTTTGGTAGTGAACATGCAACTTCTTAAGATCTAACTGGAATTTATACCTCCAAGACCTCCACCTATGAATATATCAATTTAATCACATCCAAATAAGAAAATTACATGTTATCACACCACCATGATGTTCAACTCCACCTGAAAGTGCAGTTTCACTACCAATCTAGAGAGTAGAAACACTGATAACAAATAATGTCAAAGTTTAAGTTGTAGTTGTAGAACTCTAGTTATGATGATTTCTGAAGGAAAAATGACAATTCAAACATGTTCAAGGGGGTGGATAATATTTAGGACTAGGTTCTTGGCCTCCCATCAGGCTTGATCGATAAACCCACCACCCATTCTAGCCTCAAGAACACCCTTCCCAATATAAGAAAAATGTAATTTTTGAGCCAAAGTTCAAACACACATGAAACAAAAAATTCAAGTCATTTATGTGAACCATAAAATCCATCCCCTACCTATTTAATCCCTCTAATCTCACCCTAGAGCATTCAGGTGGAAGCTTTGAGATCAATCCATTAGACAAGTTGCAGTGACAGGTCCAAAAATGTAACTTTTTATCAGTGAACAAGCAACTTCTTGAGCTCCAACTGACATTTCTACCTCTAGGACCTCCACCTACAAATCTATCATTTTGATCATGTCTAGATAGGAAAATTACATGTTATCACACTGCCATGACATTTAAATCCACCTAGAAATGCATTTTCACTACCATTTTAGAGAGCAAAAACACTGACAATAAATATTGTCAAAGTTTAATTTGTGGTTGCAAAAATCTAAATTTGATGCTTCCTAAGTGAAAACTGACACTACCAACACGTTCAGGGGGTAGCTAATGTCTAGGAATATATTATTATCCTCCCATCAGGCCTGATCGATAAATCCACCACCCATTCTGGCCTCAAGAACACCCTTCCCAATACAATAAAAATGCATTTTTTAGCCTAAGTTCAAATACCCATAAAATGAAACCTATAAGTCATTTCCTAAGCTTCAATCACATCCAAGATAAGCTTTGATCATGTCCAACCTAAGCTTCTCTTAGATTCATTAACACAGAATTCTTTACTAACAGTGTCAACCACATGAAGGTGGAAACTTATCTAGCACCACTAACCTAAAAAAAATGTAAGTAATTAAAAATGAAATTTATATGTACTACCTAGAAAATAAAAAAACATTTGGTAAAATTTATTACATATATATTAGAAAATTCAATATACCTCTATATTTCAATCTAACAAACCATTAGGATCTACTCTAACCTTGATAGTATCAAGAATAACTTCATGGTCTGAATCTCAAACTTTTCATAGTTTCTTGTTTAATGGCCTCCCATGATATTTTTATAATTGAATATTCATTGCAAAAATTAAATTTGAATAGTGGAATATCTTCATGTGCATTTCAAACTCTTTAGACAACCATTGATATGAATATTTTATAGGATATTGTTGAAACCAAGTTCTGGTGACTACCATGACTCAATGGGATAATCAATTGTTTCTCCATCTATAATTATGGAAGTCAATTTTTTATTTTTATCTACACATCAACACAAGTAGTAATCAATGCCTTATTTGTTATCCTCATTTGCAATAATTACAAAAACATGCCTTGTATCACAAAGGATCATTTTTAGCGACAATATGAAGATATATAATTAGCTTAAATTATACATAATAAAAAATATTCTACCTAGTTGCACTATATTAGATACATGGTCAAAGTCATCTGATGATGTCATATTTATAAGTTACAATGTTGTTAGAACTTGATATGTGTTGATTGGAATTAGAGTTTTGTAAATCCAATCATCCACCCACTCTTGTAACACACACTCATTCCAAACAAAGTCCATGCATGTCAAACAAAAATATGCCAAGTGTCTCATATGAACAGTCTAAGAACTTGCATTTGAGCTAGAAATGAGTGGAAGTCACTTGAACCCATTAGAGACATACAATATTCATAATTTTCCAAGTGTTCTTATTGTATTAACTAAAAATATTTCTGAACAATAGAATTTGGTTGAGCACCATGACACATGTTCTCATTACACCATTCAACCACATTTTTTTGCATCTATAAAATGAACACCCTCTTTAAATTTCAACTCCTCCCTTTCAATAGATCTTTTTACACATGCTCCATAATCATCATGCTCCCCTTTTCTATGGCCGGCCTCAGTAAAACTCTAAATATGTTCTACACTATTGGTAACATGTATCCTACTCAACCAATAAAACATCTGTGCATTTTTGAATTATTATGTGTAATTGTCTGACCAAATGTAATGTTGATTGAAAGTAATGTTCCTTTGACTCAATTGTTCATAGAACTTCTAAAAATAACCTTGCACATAATTTGAACAATTTGATCTGTCATTGTTGATATATAAATGGTACTCCCTTAATATTTCTTGTCATTTATTTATACTATCAGGTGCATGCATGAATGCTATATGCACGATATGACAACTTGTGATGAGTTGTAATACTATGATTGAACTTCCATTTGGGTTTGAATGTGTAATTTTCAAAAAAATCAACTACTAAAAAAATTGAACCAAGTGGGAATGTATCCTTGATTATCTTGAAATGTTCATCCAACCATCTAGTCCTGTGTGTGCGCCTTGCATACTCATAAACAATCTTCTCCCTAAATTTAACCAAAAATTTGGAAATAGGCATCTTTTTTGTAACAAGCTCACACATTTTAGATTCTTTTCCATCTTTTACTTGATAAGTCACTGATTTATATTTTCTTAAACCAACTAATTCCTATGTAATTACACTTGTAATCTCCTCATGGTTACATTTTTTAATTTTGGCAATCCACCACAAATGCTACAATTTCTATTTAAACATGATTTGTTGTAAAATAATTATCTATCTGATCTTTTATAAAAGATAGAATAATCCCTGATTGATTTTGGTGGCAATTCAATGCCACACTCCTACAAAATATTGTTAGTCTGTAAAATATAATGAATATGGTGAAAAACATCATAGTGCATTGAAAATTCAACATGTTGCCTACAACAAGTGGTGCATGTGTGATTTATTTTAACATAAAAAGGTTTTTCCATTTCAAAATATCTTTGATAAATAGAAATTTGTGGATGTTTTTTCAAAAATTTAGAGTACAATTATGTTTGAGTCATTTTTTAATAAATGTTTTGGATGCAGTTCATGGTTACGAAAACCAACTCTTCTTTTGACAACATCTCTTACATTGAGTGAAACTCTTGTATTGTCTTTCCAAAATTAAGCAAGTAACTCTTTGAGAGTATCAACTATAGCCTTGATCATTTATGAAAGTCTATCAAAGAATGCCCAGAGCTCATTCGTATTAGGTTCATTAAGTCTTTCACATCTTTCAATTTCTTTCATTATTGTATTTATGTTTATATTAAGTGTTTAGCTTATTTTTGAAACCATTCATTTTTTCCCTATTTTATCACTTACTGCACAAGTTGTAAGTATACGTCAGGAAGCATTACAATCTTTAGTGCCTGATTTTTGGCCTACAATATGATATGGATCATATAGATTTTCAACAATTTCATTATTTTCATCATCCATGTTAAATGTTCTTAGTCCTAATGTATAGGTCTCATCTTAATCAATTTTATCAATTGAATAAATAATTGACATATTTGACTATCATACTACAAATTATGAAAGAAAGTATCCCAAATTTGTTGAGCCAGTCTTCTTGAATGGTGATCATAATTTTGTTATGTATTGGTTCTAAAATATTTTCATTGACTTTAATTAAGTACTTGTTTTTTATGTAAAATTCGTGGAGGTGTTGTTAATGGTGGAATTTGTTGAGAGGGTGTTTCAAAATTATTATTAATTTCATTATTTAGAGGTGGGATGACATTTTATTCATTGTTAATTTCTTCATTATATGTTTGCATGAAATTTTATTGATGGTTAATTTCATCATTATTTGTTTCCATCAAAATTTATTCATTCATGGGGGGTGAAACATCATACATAGACTCATCATCAACAAAATCAAAAGCTTGGAGCTTTGAATGTGAACTTCCAGCATTAACTAATTTCATTATTATTAATTTAATTATGGTCAATTTTAACATTATTCAATTGATTATGGTTAATTTCATCATTATTTAATTCATTATTGTCAATTGCTCATTATCTATGGTATTTGGTTTATCAGGATTAGGGTTTGTACCTTGTCTACCATAAAGTTTTTGCATTCGTATCTTGTGTTTCTCTCTCAAATATTCTAATTCCTCTAGTTTTTTGTTTTTCAACATATTCCTCTTCCTCTTTGAATGTGATCCATCACCCATCAGAAGGGACAATTGATAACTTTTCAAAGGTGGGGTCAAGTACACAAGTGCCATAGATCTCACATAAGTATGTAGAGAATGTTTGTGGGGATATAATTCTTGATTTGGGTTAAAAATAGTCATTGAGAAGAGAGCTTAGTCTATAATAATTGTAATATGATTGTGTTATTACATAATGTGATCATGTTATGTGTTGTATAAGGTTCTACTCCATCCAACACATTGAGAAGCTTATATTAACAATAATGTGAATGCATTATTGTTAATATAAGCATTGGGGTTAGTAATTGGTAATGAGAACTGAGTGTTTCCTATATTAAAATAATGTGACCATGTTATTAAATAACGTGATCATGTTATACTTAATATAAATAAGGGATTATGGATTGGGTATTGAGACATTAGTGCATAGGGTTTATGGATTATGGATTACAATTTATGTTTTAGGGATTAAGGATTACAATTTATGTTTTAGGGTTTAAATTTTAGGGATTAGGGCATATAAGGTTTGGGTTTAAGGGTGTATATAAGTTCTAATCTCTCTATGCCATGTGTGAACCTAATTTTTACTACAAAAGATGTTAATTGGGACTAAATCAATTGGTAAATAGGGAAAGTTTTTGGTTTACAATTTAAGGTATAGTGTTTAGGGCATAGGTTTAGGGTACACAAGGTCAATTACAAAGATAAATATTAGTCTAAATGATGTTACTTTGGGATAAAATGATTGGTTCAACATTTAAAGAGTTTATATTTATGGTTTAGAGTTTAAGGATTAAGAACTTTAAGCATTAGGGCTTGGGGTATATGTTTTAGGGTATATAAGGTATAATCATGATGGTGATTGGGGAAAATTAGAGCTGATCAACCCACAAATCATATTTTATAGTCATGTAATTAGGTTTAAGGGGATCAAAATAGCCCCAATTTACTTCATATGCACAACTAGATTGGTACTCCAAAGGCTAAGTTTTGCCCATAGGTTTAAAAAATGCATTTTATGACATCTCATGATAAAATCAATTATATCGTAAGTCATGTATGTTTTTGACATGTAGTGGCATTAAGGCAGAAGGATTATAATTTATGTTTTAGGGATTAGGGATTAGGGCACAAAGTTTAGGTTTAAGGACTTACATATAATTTGTCTAATTATTCTATGCCATGTGAACCTAATTTTTACTTTATGATATTTTTGTCCCAAAAATCTCATTACATCTAATACACTAAAGGAGACCCCCTTTATTTTTTAGAAAAAATATTGAATCCACTAAAAAACCCATCTTCCCTTTTTGCCTTGTAGAATCTAGAACTCTGGATGCAATTTACATTTGTATAAATTGCTTCATAGTTTATGGATCTTGTAAAATACCCATATCCAAAACTAGTAGAACTCATAACTCACCATGTACTTTGTATGTTTTCACAATGTACAAAATTCATGGTAGACTCCAGATCCTACCACACACCCAATTTGATAGAATTTAGAACTTAATATGCACTTTGCATGTTTCAAAATGTGTAAAGTATATGATGAGCTCCGAATCTTTCCAATTCTATAACCTCCAACCTCCATAGGAACTTCTAGGTGCTTCCAGCACCTCCAACATCTGTAAGAAATTTTAGGTGCTTCCAGTACCTCCAACCTTCACATGAACTTCTAGGTGCTTCTTACACTTTCAACTTCCATGGGAACTTCCAGGTGCTTCTAGCACCTCCAACCTCTATGGGAACTTCCAAGTGATTCCAACACCTCCAACCTCCATGGGAACTTCTAGGTGATTCCAACACCTTCCACCTCCATGGGAAAAGGTTATTACAATAATAAATGGATCAATATGAAATAATTAGAGATAGACAGGAAAAATTGAAGGAATATATCAATAAGGATTTTTAGAAGAGAAATATTTGATGTTGAGAAAGAGAAAAAATATTTTATAGTTTATATTTTTTATAATGTGGAAGTTGCAAAAAACACAAGTGAAAATTGCACTTTCCATTTTGACAAGTATAGATTTATAAAAAAGTGTAAAACCATGAAGTGTAAATTTGCATGGTTCATTTTGGAAAAAATGATAAAGACTTAAAAAGTTGTAAAAGTCTCACTTGAGTTTTACAAGTTGGGGTTTTTGCATGGAAAATTAACTTGGAATCATTTTCAAATTTATCTTTTATTTTTGAAAGACCAGTTCTATTTTGGGTGCCTCTTTTGCATGGAGATAATCAGTTCTATCCATGCCATACCTTGCCATGATACACCCATGATCACTCCCAATTATTGCATGCCATGTTCCATCCATTAGAAAAGCTCAAAAATGCCAAAAATAGAAGAGCTCACCTCTCTTGCATGAGGATTTTAGATTTGTATGATTTTCTTCACTAGGTGTTTGAGTTTTAACTATTACATGCCTTCTATGACATTTTCTATATAAAAATGGGCAGACCCCATGGCCCAATCTATATTTTTGCTACTAGTTATATTTTATACATTTTTAATGTATTTACTACATGCTCTAACCTATAGATATAAATAAAGTTGAAGATTTACCTCTCTTGTGTTGTGGAATCTCTCTGTGTGTGCAAGTTATTTGATTATTTATGAAATCTTTGTCTTTTATTTCAGTCTTAAGGAAAATCATCTATGGTATTTTATCCTCTTGAAAATATTGTTTGAAATAAATATCTTTTTCCCTTTTCTAAAATTTAGCTAAAATACTACATCTTATTTCTATTTATATGAGTTTATGCTTAAACACATTCAACCTATTTCCTTCTCTATTGTGTTTATCAAAGAAAGCATTAAAATACACTATAAAATATTTGATATAATCACCATATTTTGAGTTTTCTACAAATTTCAATCCTTCAACCCTTTTCCCCATCAAAACCCTAGTTTAGGAATCAAAATCACTAAAGATTAAAATTTCCATAAAACTAGTAATTTATCAATTTGCATCATATTTAGTGAAAGAAAGCGAGCCTTCTCCAGAGATTAACATCAAATTTCCAAGGTCCCATTACTTTGGAGGTTTTTGCATTGTATCATTAGGCACTTACACAAAAATTTATAGAATCAAGATAGGTGCAATCCTGTGTGATAACAGTTTTTGGCACGCCTAGTGGGACATGAACCTATAGAGAGTGGAAAGATTGTTGGTGTGTCTTTCCTCTAGTTAGATTTTGGAAGCAAGAAAGTTATCACCAATGGAGAATTTGAATCAACATTAGCTGGTATGAGCATCCCAAGTTCCTAATCACCATCATTTGGTATGTATCATTACCCATTTAATCAAAATGCATGTTCCTTCATTCCTTATCCTTAATATTAAGTTATCAATGTTCATGGCTTCATCCCAAGTGGCCCTCAAGGTTCAATGTATCAACCTTATCAGAATTTACCTCTCCCTAGTCAACCTAAAATGATCCTCAAGGAGATGATGCTTGATTTTGAGAGGTTGATAGGGAGGAAGAGTACTATAGGCAACAACAAAATATTGAACAATAAGCTTATGTTCTTCAAGAGTAGGAATTGAGGTTTCAAGAGGAATGCTTGGTTAGGCAATACCAATATACAAAAAAAAATGATTATAATTTGTTCCTGAGAATGGGAGAAACCAACCCTAAACCCTAATTTCCCTCTCCTACTCCTGATCATGCTCAAATCCAACCCCCTAATCAATCTTGCCAAATCTCACCCTTCTCAATTGAAGAACATGAAGTCATCCCATCTTGGATCCTATCCTCTACTAATGACCCTAACTATGTCATACCCTCTCTTGTGAAACCACCCTCTTCCACACCCATTCAAACAAAGGAGGAGGTGGCCAAATCTTACACATTCCCCTCATGGAAATCAATCAAGGAAGGTATAAAGAATAAAGGGGAAGTGTTAGCTAAGATAGTCTATGAACTAGTTCAAGGAGAATATGTGTTAACTCAACTCAATGAGCTTTCCCTACCAAAGTTTTTGTACTCTCCCTCCCTTCCCCAAGAACCACCTAAGAGAGCCTTCAAGGTCCCCAGTTGGAAAGATGCTCTCCTGAATTACAAGCAAGGTGAACTCTTTCACCCTCCCACCATCTCCCTTTTGGATAAAGAGCCTATTTTGAAAATAATAAAGGAGGAGCTTGTAGTCAAATTTGATCCTGAAGAGGAAAACACAAGTGTCTATGATGAAGAGATCATTATAGGTAGTCTACTTCATTCAAAAAGGGAAGAAATAGGTTCTGATCAGACTTCTTAGCATGGCTTTAGTGATTTAGATCTTGAAGGTAATAATGATGCCTTCATACTTGAAGAGGTGTGTATTTAGGTTGTAGTTGAGATCAAAGGGGATTTTGATTTATTCCAAGATCTTCCATTTAGTGTGGCTATAGATGAAGATGACCAAGGTATAGAGATTGAGATAGTCAACTAGTCGACTAAAAAAGAGAAGGAAATAAATAACAAGGAGGATCAAGATAAAGTATGGCAATAACTATACCATGACTTCATGAACCAGGTAGAGGTTCTAAACCATATTATGCCTCTTCCATAACATGAAGATGAACTTGCTAATCAGGTTGAAGATGCTGACCAATCTCAAGATGAATTGTCCATTGAAGGCAGTACTGATGTCTTCAAGAATAAAGAAGAATGGTTAGATCAAGAGCCATAATAACATCACATTTTGGGCCTTAGGTGGATTGATGAACTACCATATGTATCCTTTTAGATTATTCAAAGCAAAGTTGGTGTTAAATCCAAAATTGTCTCAGATGACCAAAGGGAACCTACCTTTTGGGATGACTTAAAGATTTTATGCCTAAGCCTAGATTAGTCAACAAAACACCAGTCCAAAGGAGCCATCTCATGTTGTGCTTAATTCAGAGCATAAAATTGAGCCATCAAATGAGGAGGTTATAGGAGCCCCTATAGTCCAATTTGGAGAAAGCCTTGAAGAAATGGACTAATATGTCTATATTGGAGATATGTTTGTCCCATTTCATTCACTTGAGATAATGCCAAAAGAATCAACAATCAAGTATCTCAGCTTACCTATCTTGAGCTCTAAAAAACAAGGTGTTTTTCATCCTAGTTTATCACAAGTAAGTGATGCTAAATATTTCCCATTTGACCCAGGTGGAAAGTACTTGTAAATTGCAGCCCTATACATATTAGTTTCCATGTTTTCCTATAAGTGCCTTTGTGTACATTTGTTTTGTAGGTTAGTTTTATTTTTCAATAAGTGCTTCTGCACATGTCAAACTCATTAGGAGTTTTTCCCTTAGGTCATGTTGTTTTTCCCTATTTTTGTCTTGTCTATTTTTTTATTTTATTCGTGCTTAGGAAAATTTTAGTTTGTTCTTCCCTATGTTAGAATTTTTTTAGAGCAAAATTGACTCCATGCCCAAATTCTTAAGAAAGGCTACTAGATTGAAAATTATTAGTAGGAAATCATCCCATAGAGGTCACCAAAAAATGTTGAGATTTTTGTCCCAAAAATCTCATTACATCTGATACCCTAAGGGAGGACCCATTTATTTTTTAGAAAAAACCCTGAAGCCACCAAAAAACCCATCTTCTCTTTTTGCCTTGTAGAATATAAAACTTTTGATGCAATTTACTCCTTCATAATTGCTTCATGGGTTATAGATCCTATAAAACACCCATATCCAAACCTGACAGAACTTGAAACTCACCATGCACTTTGCATGTTTTCATAATGTGCAAAATGCATGGTAGACTCTGGATCTCACCATGCACCCAATCCAGTGGAATCTAAAACTTGGCATGCACTTTGCATGTTTCACAACATGCAAAGTGCATGATGGTCTCTATATCTTACCAAACTTATGACCTCCAACCTTCATGTGAAATTCCAGGTGCTTCCAACACCTCCAACCTTTATGGGAACTTTCAGGTGCTTCTAGTACCTCCAACCTCCATGGGAACTTCTAGGTGCTTCCAACACCTCCAACCTCTGTGGTAACTTCCAAGTGCTTCCACTACCTCCAACCTCTATGGTAAATTCTAGGTTATTTTAACACCTTTAACCTCCATGGTAACTTCTAGGTGCTTCCAGTACCTCCAACCTTCATGAGAACTTCTAGGTGATTCTAGCACCTCCAACCTCCATGGGAAAAGGTTATTATAGTAATAAATGGATCACTATGAAATAATCAGAGATAAAAGGGAAATCTTGAAGAAACATATTAATAAGGACTTTCATAATAGAACTATTTGATGCTGAGAAAGAGAAAACATGTTTTACACTTTATATTTTTTATAATGTGGAATTTGCAAAAAGCACAAGTGCAAATTGCACTTCCCATTTTTACAAGTATAGATTGATGAAAAATGTAAAATCATGAAGTGAAAATTGCACGGTTCATTTTGGCAAAAATGATAAAGACTTAAAAAGTTGTAAAAGTCTCACTTGAGTTTTGAAAGTTGGGGTTTTTGCATGGAAAAGTAACTTGGAATTATTTTCAAAGTTATCTTTTATTTTTGAAAGACCAGTTCTATTTTGGGTGCCTATTTTGCATGGAGATATTTAGCTCTAGCCATGCCATACCATGACATGCTATGCCCATGATTAATCCTAGCTCATGCATGCCATTTTACAGCCATTCCACAAGTTTAGAAATTCTAGAAATAGACGAGCTCACCTCTCTTGCATGAGGGTTTCATATTTGCATGATTTTTTTCACTGGGTGTTTGAGTTTCAACAATTACATGTCTTTTATAACATTTTTTGTATAAAAATGGGTATACCTTGTGGCCAAACCTATCTTTTTTCTACTAGTTATAACTTCTACATTTTTAATGTATTTACTACATGCTGCAACCTTTGGAGAGAAATAAAGTTGAAGATTTGCCTCTCTTATGTTGTGGAATCTTTGTGTGTGTGCAAGTTTTTTGATTATTTGTGGAATCTTTATATTTTATTTCAATCTCAAAGAAATTCATCTGTGGTATTTTACCCTCTTGAAAATATTGTTTAAAATAAAGATATTTTTCCCTTTTTTGAAAAATAGCTAAAATACTACCTCTGATTTCTATTTGTATGAGTTTGTGCTTAAATACATTCAACTTATTTTCTTCTCCATTATGTTTATCAAATCAAGCATTGAAATCCACTATAAAATATTTGGTGCAATCACCATGTTTTTAGTTTTCTACAAATTTCAATTCTTCAACCCTTTTCCTTATCCAAACCCTAGTTTAGGATTCAAAAGCACTAAAGAGCGAGATTTCTACAAAACTGGTATTTTATTAGTTTGAATTAGATTTAGTGAAAGGAAACTGACCTTCTCTAGATATTAACCTCAAATTACCAAAGTCTTATAACTTTGGAGGTTTTTTCATTATATCATTAGGCACTTGCACAACAAGCTACAAAATCAAGACAAGTGCAATTCTGTGTGATAACATTAATACAAAGGATGTTAATTAGGACTAAATTGATTGGTAAATAGGGAAATATTATGGTTTATAATTTAGGGTATAGTTTTTAGGGTTTATGGTTTAGGCATTAGGTTTTATTGTATATATGGTTTAGGGTACACAGGGTCAATCACAAAGATAATTGAGGATACTTTGAATCACTTGGACCCATTTGTGATTATAGAATGTTTTTTTGGGTTTTCATTATACCCTAGATGTTATCATGTAGATTGAGTGAATTAGTCAAATGGGGAAATCAGTCATGTGATTTAGGCCAAACTGAGCCCTGTGAACTTAATTCTTAGTCTAAATGATGTTAATTTGGGCTAAAATAATTGGTTCAAGGTTTAAAGAGTTTATATTTATGGTTTAGAGTTTAGGGATTAGGAAATTTAAGGATTACATCTTAGGGTTTAGGTTTTAAAGTATATAAGGTACAATTATGAAGGAAATTAGGGAAAATTTGAGCTCCTTGAACCTATTTATGAGTAAATAATGTGAATTTGAGCTCAATTAACCCCCACATCATCACATATTGAGCAAATTAAGTCAATTATGGTTTAATGAGTGATGCAATTTTGACCAAGTTCATCCCTATGAACCTAATTCTTACTATATATAAAGGATGTTAATTGGGGCTAAATTTATTGGTTGAGGTTTTAGGGTCTATAATTTTAAGGGTTTGGGTTTTAGGGCTTATGGATTAGGGTTTAATGTAAATGATATAGGGTATAGGGTTAAAGTTAAATGGTATAAGGTTTAGGATTTAAGATATCAGATATAGGGTCCAATCACTAAGGTAATTGAAGGACATTTGAGTTGCTTGTTCACTTATTTATGACTTGGTTACCTTCATGTTTGAATTTTTGATAAAATTATGGTCAATTATGCCATGTAAATATTTAATACATTTCATACAATAAATTGAGCCATAAATTTGGTTTAGGGGCTCAATTTTACCCATACTACATAGGAAATTACATAAATTGACTAATTGGATCAATTCATGATAGAAGATCGATCTTTTGATTTTGCCCCAAATCATATCTTGCTTTGAAGGGGTTCAAATTGGCCTTAAATGCCTCCTCAATTAAAATAATCAACTAGTTCCTCATCTTTGGTTAATTAGGTTGAAGGGGCTCAAAATAGCCCTAATTTACTTCAGATGCACAACTAGATTGGTACTCCAAAGGCTAAGTTTTGGCCATAGGTTTAAAAAGTGAATTTTATGACATCTCATGATAAAATTAGTTATATAGTAAGGAATGTATATTTGTGACATGTAGTGGGCATTAGGGTATAGGGATTAAAATTTATGTTTTAGGGATTAGGGATTAGGGTACAGGGTTTAGGTCTAAGGACCTGTATATTAATGTCTAATCACTTTATGCCATGCTTAAAACCTAATTATTAATACAAAGGATGTTATTAGGATGAAATTTAAATTGGTAAATATGGAAATTTTATGGTTTATAATTTAGGGTATAATGTTTAGAGTTTATGGTTTATGGCTTAGGTTTTAATGTATATATGGTTTAGGGTACACAAGGACAATCACAAAGATAATTGAGGACAATTTAAATCAATACTATAGAATGTGTTTTTGGGTTGTCATTATACCATGGAAGTCATCATGAAAATTAAGTGAATTAGTCAAATGGGGCAATCAGTCATGTGATTTAGGCCAAACTGAGCTGTGTGAACTTAATTCTTAATATTAATGATGTTAATTTGGGCTAAAATGATTGGTTCAAGGTTTAAAGAGTTTATATTTTTGGTTTAGAGTTTATGGATTAGGAAATTGAGGGATTAGGGCTTAAGGGGCTCTATGTGATAATGTAGTAGAAGAAAATGTAGCAAGAGAAAACATAGTGGGAGAAAATGTAACATAGACAAAACATCATAGGAGAAAATGTAGAAAGTAAAAAAAATAGTGAAATTGAAAATGTATTAGAAATGTAGCGAGAATAATAATACACCAAATTTACTAAAAATTAATAGATAAAAATACAATTTCATGAAATTAGAGTTGTAATTGAAAGTTGTGTAATACAACAGATCACCTTACTGGTAAGAATGTCTGCTAGTGAGATTTTATTCTTATGTATCATTTGATTTTCTCTTTGTACATATTCCAAAGGGTCATCTAAATTTTCCATGGTCACCGTCATGTGAAAAAATCCAAAGTGATTTCCCCATGGAGCTCCTATCTTGGATTTTGTCATCTCCTCTAGAACCTACACCACTTCATTTTATTTTATCAAATAAACAAGATTTAATTAATTTATTTTATTTTATAAAATAAACAAGATATAATTTATTTTATTCACAAAAATAATAAAAGCTTAACACTATGACATTTTTTTAAGTTATAGAACCTTGATGCCAGTCTACAATCTTGTGTTTATGAGAGTGATAGCTGTTACTCTCAAATTCTCCACTTCTTTTGTATCTGCATACAATTAGATCAGTTCAAAGTGTTAAAAACTATGTAATGAAAATGAAATGTATGAGTCATACCAAGAATAACTATCTATTAGTAGCATCTAAACCCATAAAACTGACACCCATTATCATGACATTCACACTCTGTTACAATGAATATTAACATCACCATGAAATTCACTTGAAAGAATTATTATGAAGGGAAAGAATTGTAAAAAAAGTACCCCTCCAATATGATTCTTGAATTGTCAAACATCATCGAGAGTAAAGGTATAAGAAGCCATAAGTTTTGGAAAAATTTATACTCTAGGAGGTCCTTGAATAGGGAACTTTCTATCCTCCATCCATTTCAATCTTAGAAAACTATAGATGAGGTCATATAAGGTATACCACATTACAAGCAGATGATGCCATATTCCATACATAAATTCTAAGCCAAACTAGACTGGTTGTGATTGGGGCCTTTCATGAAGTAAATCTAAGCTAAAACTAATGTGAGTTCCATTTATTACTATGGCGATCCATAGAAATTACAATGCATTTTTATGAAAAGTTGACCAAAATATGGTGATCCATAGAAATTATAGAAGATGGTGATTTGTAAAAATTATAGAATATGGTGATGAGAATATATTACACCATATGGAGATCCATATATATTAGATAATGGTGATTATATGCTCCACTATATTATCACCCAACTACCATAAATACATGCTATTCTATTTCCTATAACTAAATGTTGATGATGTTATCTTATACGATGTTATCTATCGCTACCATTTCATCGAGTACTAGCTTAGGGTATAGGTTTTAGGGTATATAAGGTACAATCATGATGGTGATTGGGGAAAATTTGAGCTCCTTGAACCTAGATATGTGAGTAAATAATGTGAATTTGGGATCAATTATCCCCCACATCATCACAGATTAAGCCTACGAAGTTAATTATGGTAATGAGTGATGCAATTTTAACCAAGTTCATTCCTGTGAACCTAATTCTTACTATATATAAAGGATTTTAATTGGGGCTAAACTGATCCTAGGGGTCTATTGAACCTCTATGTAAGGAATTTCATCCACATGATATCAATTAGGGATCCAAGTGCTCACCATATTAAAAAAATAAGTATTTTTTAATTTGATATGTAATTTGGTCTAAGTGAGATGTGTGTAAGGAATTACATTCATATATAATTTAAATTGGGGATTACTTGGCATTTATTTCATACCATATTGAACCAATTGAGTATTCAATTTTGGATGATACATAATTAGGGCCAATCAAGGCTTGCCCAAGGAATTATGTCAACATAATTTTAATTAGGGCCCTAATTGTGCACCTTATTCAAATAATTGAGTGTTTAATTCAATATGATATGAAATCAAAAGAAATTAAACCCTCTATAAGGAATTACATCCATATAATAACAATTGGGATTCTGATTGTGCATCAAATTCAACTGAAAGAATATTTGGTTTAATATGATATGAAATGTAATCCAAATAAGCCTTGTGTAAGAAATTTCATCCTTCTATAGTCAACATGGGAATTTGTTGGTCTCAAATACATAACATATTGAATAAACCAAGTATTTAGTTTATTTTAATATGTAATTATTACCGACCAAGGCTCATGCAAGTAACTAAATACATCTAATGTCAAGTATGACTTCGTTGCCCTGATTATGAACTATATTCAGCTAATCATGTATTTGGTTTTATCTTATACATAATTGGGGCCAACTATTGTTAAAAAGGGGATATATTGGTCCCAAATACATAAAATATTGAATCAACCAGGTATTTATTTCAATTGAATATGCAATTATGGCTAACCAAGGCTCATGCAAGTAACTAAATACATCTAATGTCAATTACGACTTCATTGGCCCTGATTGTAAACTATATTTAATTAATCATTTATTTGGTTTTATATTATACATAATTAGGTTAAAATGAGTCCCATTAAATTAATTTTATCCATATAATGTTGGTTGGTTTCCATTAGCCCTGATTGCACACCATATTGAACTAATTGAATATTTAGGTTTAATATGATATTCAATTGGGGCATCTCAATCTCCAAGAAAGGAATTACATCCATCTAATGTCATTTGGGGATCTAATTATACCATGTTAAATCAATTGATATTTTTTACCATACTATACATAATTGGGGACAAGCAAGTCCTATGTAATTAATTTCTTCCACTTAATATCAATCGAGGCATATTTGACCCCATGCAAGGAATTGTGTCCATCTAATGTCCATTGTGAATATTTTTACCTAATTCCACATAATATTTAACCCATCATGTATTATCTTCACTATAATATGTATTTAAGAGTAATTATTCCCCATGCAAGGAATTCCTTCAGTATAATGTCAATTAGGGCTTTGATAACACACCATATTAAGCTAATTAAATATTTAGTTCAATCTAATATACAATCGGGGTTAAATGAGCCCTAAGAAAGAAATTATGTCCATATGATGTCAATTGGGTCTCTAATTACACATCATATTATAAAAAGCCAATTATTTAATTTAGTTTGATATGTAATTGGGGCCAACCATGCTTCATCCAAGGAAATATGTCTATTTAATGTCAATTTAGGATCTATTAGTCTAATTGCACACCATATTGGGATCAAAGGAATAATAAATTGATTCATAGGTTAATACAACTCCAATTATATTTTAATGCTATCAATTATTGACAAGAACATTGGTCCCAAATAATAATCTTAATCAACCAATATTTGATCTTAAGATTACTAGGCCTAATGGCTCCTATTTGGGTTTTAGGGTGTTGAGAATATATAACACGATCATGTTATTAAGTAAAGAGATCACATTGCTAATGCAGTTAATAACATGATTATGTTCTTTGAATTTGAATTCAATTCCCACACCTTTTGGGTTGGGAATGGCTTGGATTCTCAAGCCAAAGGCTTGAATTGTCAATATACAATTGAGTTTTGAAAGGTATGATAAAAACAAAAAAAAGTCAAATTTGATTAAAAAATACACTAATAATTTCAATGAGAAAATTCAAGAACTTAATACTTTCATGACAAGCACGTTCTCCTCTTTCCAAAAATATGATTTTTATAATTTTGGACTAATTTATGGTTTCAAACTATGTTGATTTCTAACTATGCCTTTTTTAGGCCACTACATGTTGTAAACATACATGCCTATACATGTTCATGTAATTTGTCTTTCATTGATCCAAGTGAAAAACTAGTTATATGGTAACAAACTAGGCCTAATTCTACACACATTCAAAAAAAAATTAATTTTCATTTTTTTGAGGTAGTTAGGCATGCTACACGGATGACTATACATTTTTTGTTAGTTTTTACAATCTAATTACTTGAAATATTCATAAAAAAAATTCATTGAAAAAATATAAAAAACTATAGGTGACAAACTAAAAGATCTTATCTAAATTTCCCCAAAGGGTTTCAAATAATATTAAATGCTGCTAAAAAAATGGCACACAACACGACAATCTATCTACTATGTTTTTTGAAAAAAATAGGAGTTATTAAAATTTTAGATGTTTAACCTAGTTATACTTAACCATTTAAAAAAAAAAAATAGTGTTTTGGAAACTTGACTCAAAATGCTACATTTCATGTTCTTACACCATCTTCAAATTTTTAGTGTAGATATCTCAAATTATCTATAGAAGTTTAGATTTCTAAAATTTTAGGATAATCATGTCCACGGATAGACCACTTTTTATCCCCCAACTTTGTGCACTTACGCTTACTTTCTTTACCTATACTTTTTTTACTATTTCTTGATATGATTGTGTTGTGTGAACCTTTTATTGTTTTGAGTTATGCTTTGGTAACCATTTTTGTATTGTTTCAAAATTTGATACTTTTTAAATTTGTAGATGTACCATTGTATGCTATGTGGATGATGTATCACTGTTTGAGTCATATGTATCCATTACCTTTTATATTTTATTTTTTAATGCTAAACATGAATCACTATGTTGCCCATGCATTCTATGATATGTAAAATAATATCTAGATATCCTCACCAGGTGTAGAGGAGGTAGGTTGATCAACTTAGCTTTAATTATTTCCCTTAGTATCTCACTTAAAATCTTATTTGATCTTTGAATGATTTTTGAATCACTAGTTGTATATGTACTTTGTTGTAATTTATAATTTGGATATGAAAGAGTGCTAGGCACAAATTTTCTAGGTGTAGATGCATATACATGGTTTAATCTAGTATATTTTAAATACTTTGTACATGTAATGTGATTTGCCAATAATGTGACCTATTCACTTGATAACTAATTTTGACTTTGTAAATTTGATATTAATTTACTCATATTGATAATTTGATCCCTTAGAGTCTCACGAGTGAAAACCCTAACTGCTTATGATTAGACATGTAGGCACACACCCTATAGGGAAGAGGTGTAAATAGGTTGAGTATGGGGATTAATGATAATGGTTTAGGCTAATTCATCTCATGGAGGAGTGATATCATGGACATGGTTAGAGGGAAATTAGCTATCACCTTTATGGAGATGAGGAGGAGAAAGATATTCTTTCTTGTACATAAGATATGACATTGAAACTTGAAACCTAGTTGTTATATTATGTAATATATCCTTAAATATGTAAGAATTTGTTTCTTAATTGAATTATACATAAGATAAAAAAGAAAAGCTAGAGATAGAATGAAATATGACATACATTTCAATTGATATAAAGCATCATCTATACACGTGTTTATATATTTTATGAGTTTATTCTGAATTAAAGGGTAAAAACATGCAAATGAAATTATTAATCTTTAAAAAAAAAAGTGATACAATTATTATATCATGATTATCATGATTATATCAAATAAAATAAAAAAATATATGGATATGAAATTTGAATGCTAGAAATGTAAACCCTAGGGTTATCTAGGGTTAGGGTTTGCTATAATATTCGAAGTAAGTCAGGTTCACCAAATGTTTTAACCTTTTAAGACTTAACAAGTGTAAATTATATGTTCATTATGGATTTGAGTAGACTAAACTAGGGAAATAATATGCAATAAATATAACCACTAATTATTATAGAATTGACTAGCTTTAACTTTTTTAAACATAGTAATGAATAGTGCAAGTAAGAACTTAGATGAAAAACAATTAAGATGGATGATCTAGGTGCTAGAAACTAAGGTGGAATTTAGTCTAAGTGTTTCAAATTGGATACCAATTTCATAACCCCTATTAGATATTAGTGCCATAATTGGATAGGATCACCATTATTAGAATTTTTTTGAGAGTGTCCTGATATTAGTAGTAGTATCTTCTATGTAGGACTATCTTGGGCTTCTAGATGCACCTGTGTCTAGATCTCTGAGGTCTATTCTAGTTTTCATGAGTTTTAAAACCTTTTATTTTTCTTATAATGACCGATTTAATGAGAAAAATCTAATCTTATATGTATTTAGGGCATCTAGTTAACATGAGTTGAAAAGTGTGTTTATTAGTAGGGTAGGCTAGACATCCTCAACACCCTACTATGAAGAGAGTTACCTGCATACCAATACTCTGAGGAGGGATCAAGACCAATGTAGCTATCCCCACATTGGGATAACCTAAGTGATGGTGAAAGTACAAGTGAAGCTAGTATGAAATGTCCTTGAGTGCCTTGAATGTGCTTAAGATTGGAAATCTAGGTAATCTAAGCTAAATACTGTTGTAGATGGTAGTATGCAAAAGTAGGGAAGAATAGGGATTGATAAATTTAATTGTACACAACTTGTTCTAAGTTTGAATGTGTATTTTGCATCTGATTTCCATCTAGTGGTTAAAGGGATAAAATTCATGTATATATAATGTTTTGATGCTTATGTGGATGATAAAATATGTCTAGGATGACCTCATGAGGTTTTAGTTTTTTAAAAGATATTCATTCGATAAAGTTAGGGTAAAGGACATTAGTACCATTTTTGAGACATTAGAGCAACATGGCACTAGTGTCCTTATTATGGTGCTAGTGTCAAGTTGGTAGAACATTAGGCATAAAGGGTCAAGATCAAGAAATGAGGGTCTGAGATTGCTTTAGGGCTGACTAGGGATGCCTATGGCCTGCACAAAGGTTGGATAAGTATGAAAATAGGCTCTAAGATAGGTCTATGGCTAAGCTAGAGATAATTAGTCTCAATTAGCATTATTATCATTTAGATACCACTTTTAGGTGATTATAAACATATATTACACATTTCTAAATAGATATCAACTGATTAAACTATCAAGTATATTGCCATAAGGGACATACCTTAATGCAACAGTCTGTAATGCCTTTCACTAGTTCACAAGGTCATAGAATACACCTATTATGTAGTCATGAATAATAATTACGAACAAATAATCAAAAGAATAACATATTAAATGTAGTCATCTATCAAAATTGCCTTCATTTGAATTCCATGTAGCCATAATGCACTAGATAATAACACCAAAATTTAATTTTTTTTACAGAACTCCTCCCATGCAATGAGTATCCAATAAGATAATGAAAACAACAAACTAAGGTGTAAAAAATCTAGCTAAATTCCCTTTTATCATGCCCATTTTTAAAAATAATAATAGACATAACACAAACCTTAAATGGACAAACCACCAAAATACATGGGTAGAAACCCAAGTCCATTCCAATAACAAATCATATCAAGGTAAATCTTGATACTATCATAAGTCTTAACAACTACATGCCAAAATTAAAATTCCCATAGTCTTGATTCATTTGGCCAATAATTAGAATTATTTGATGAACTCTCACTAAAAAGGTGATTGAATTTATGACATTGAGATGACTATCAAATTTATTATTGACTGCTACTGATGTCATTAGATTCTACATGTCAGCCTCGAGTCTACTAAAGCCTAAACTATTAGAGAATATGGATGCACCACATATCATGATTATGGGACCCTAGGTCCATCTGCTAATCACCCAACCCTCTGGGATCCCATAATTTAGAGCATTGCCACTCGATAGTTCCTTTCATCTTCAAAACTAGGGAGACATTGAGGTATTATCCCCGCAAAGGTTTAGTCTTCCTATTCTCTGACTTTGAGTGTTAGGATTTGTAGGTCCAAAAAACAACTAAGGTATTGGGGTATTAAACCCAATGGCTCAATCATTCTAAGCCTCCATGCTCCTAGGCACTACCACTTGGTAGCTCTATAGAATTTTGAAAGTTGTATATGAATCTAAGGCTTTAAAGGATTAAGTCTTCTAGCTAAACCTTTGGTCTACTAAGCTGATGCCACATGGCATCATCTAGAAGACTTAAAAAAGACTAAAATTTGGCTAATGTAAAAGCTAAAAGAAAACCTAAATCCAAAAATCTTAAGGAAAAAATCTTAAAAAAAACTCAAAAATTGGGACCTAAGACATAAAACTTCAAAAATTTTGTCTACAACTTTTATTCCAAAAAGATCGTAACAAAACTTTTGAAGACCTAAAAGTTTGAATACTATTTTTTAAGTCTTCAGAAAATTTGTCAATGAGCCTATGTGAAAAAGTTCTGACATTGTTTCTTCCAAAGACCCAAGCCTTACTATTTCACAAAAATCACTTTCACAAATTTTTATTTTGAATACTTTTTAAGACACATGCCTTTGACATTTTTTATCATGACTTTTGTTTTTATAAATTTACAATAATTTCTTCAAAGACCTAAAATTTAGAACAGTATTTTTTTTGAAGTATTTTAAAATTTTATATTTGATCCTTCACACAAAACTTCTAAATACTTTTTTACCAAAAAGAGAGAAGGTGAACCTCTTTTAAAAAAATATGCTAATTTTTTTCTTTTTCTTCAATCAATTACATAGGGTGAAAGGTCGACCTCAAATCCACTAAGTTATATAAGCATCCAACCAAACTAAGGTTTCAAACTAGATAGGTTATCACCAAAATATCTAAGCTTAATAAAACTTCATCTATTTTATTAAATGATCTCATTATTGGGAAGACATAAAACATGAAGAAATACTCAACTACTAAGGCCAGAGGGATCCTTTCAGAAGACCTCTATTCAATCCATAAAAACATCAAAAAATTCAATGAACTATTTCTGTTATTATTCCAACTAACAATACATAGCTTAATGATTGCATTCAACTCAACCTTGCAGAAGCTCGATTTAATAAATAAACTCTACAGAGTTAAAGGAGAGACATATGCATATAAAAAAGATTTAAACAAAACAAATCACTATATTTTATTAGAAAATCCATAAGGCCCAAGATATTTCTTTACATAATGACTCCTACCCAAGGGTCAAAATATAAATATGGTTCAACATAAAGACAACCTTCATCTTTATCCATACTAGAATAGTTCTAAGCCCTTTCTATTATTACATTCATACTAATTGTTAAAGCAATATAAAATATAAAATATTATTCATTTATTACATAAGAAAGAGGTTCATCTCTCAGTTTGGTTAAGTTAATAATGACCAAAATGTCTTCAATGATGTTCTTCATCTACTCCCAATCATCTACTGGCCATAAGAAAGAAAGCTCACTACATAACATTTTGTTATCACTAAGCTTCTATTCTAGACACCCCCAAGCTTGAGAATGCTAACTTTGAGCATGCTTATATCATTTAGTAATGGCATACATGGGTATCTAAGAAAGGGTATCTTATCACAAAGGAAAGACCATGAACTTCCTATAATCTAATTTTGCAATTTTATTTAGAAAGACTCCTAGTCCCGAATACAAGATAAGTAAGCATTCAAATGATCAATCAAGTGAAGCAAATAATTCAAGAATATAATAATAGTAGGCAAGTTATTGTAACATAAAAAATCCCACCAAAATATTAGAGTGACAAAAGGATGTCTCACTATATTGATTCTTGCCAATGGTTATGGGAGAGTTGAACAACCTATCACCATGACCAACATAGGAGGACTTCAACTAAAAGCACTATGATGTCTAATTAAGGGTCAATTAACCTTCTACCATGCCCAACATAGGAGGAATTTGACATGTGGATATCAAGAAAATTAGGTAAGGGTCAAATAAACTTCCTCCATTCCAAACATAGGAGGACTTTGACATGTTACCATCAGGACATTCATGGGAGGATCAAACAACATTCCACCGTACCCAACACAAGAAGACTTTGATACACTACCGACATGAAGATGCATCTCATAGCCATCATCACTTAGTGTAACAAAAACATATAATAATACACATGTAATAACATAGGAACTTTATGGAAATAATGAGGAACAACCTCTCCAAGCTCCTCAAAGGACAAGCACAACATGGTGGCCAATGCTTAACCATAGATAAGTCAATAAAATAGGTAGAATAAACCTAGTGGTATTATTCTTTTGAAATTAAAAAGGACTTAAAAAAAGTGCATAATCATTTCATTATAAGGAAAACAACAAAAAGTATAAGTCAATATATAACCCACATATCGAATCCAAGACCACCTAGGAATTATCCTCTAGGTGTCTTGGCTCAGCTTTCCTAACCTGCTCTTTTCCTAATTCATGTTTCTTCTTCTCTACTTAAATTTTTTTCTACTAATTTTTGGTAAAAATTCCTAAACTTGGGGAATTTTAATACTACAAAACATACATTCAAGAATCAAAAAATTACCAGTTACTTTCCAACCCATGACTCAATTAGGAATTTTATTTTACATGTTCAATTAAGGTGCATTATGGCTATTGTAGGATTCAGTGGTTGATTCATAGATTTACTTAACTCTTTTCCCACTTGATTCTATTCTAAGGAAAAATAATTGAAGATATGTCAGTCAACCAATAGATAATATATACATTGGAAACACGATTAAATGATAAAAAAAAAACAATTTTCACCAACCAATCTTAAAGGCTAGTTGCCTAAAACATACACTAAGTCAAGAAAGGTGATGAATTGTAACTTAAGCAAATGACTACTTAACAAAAGTCTAAGAAGGGTTTAAGGGTAAAACTATTTTATGAGAAAACCATGCTTGGCATAGTCTCTTTACTTCATTGATATTTTTCATATTCTTTCACACTCAATGCACACATCAAATTCTTCTAACTTAATAGCCGAAGCTACATAATTTATTTAAACAAGCAAATTTCAATCAATTAACCATAGCCAATCATTCATGAAATATCAACATACATAGATAATTTCATATGTTTCAATGCATAAGTAGTTGCCATTTCATAAGCTTAGAAGAAATGATTCAACATGATTTGAGTCAATATATTTCATAGACATAATCAAATTTCATAAAGAAACATTACACAATGAAATGTAAGCATCATTCTTTCATAAGTAAGCAATCAAGAAAGATCGATAACATGTCTTTTTCATGGTTCAAAACATATTAAAAGCCTTCATAAATCCTTGCATGCCTCAGTTGGACATGAATTAACAATATAATTGAATAATCAAAACATATTTTATAGTCATATTTATCAAAGATAAGCACTATGAAAAATGAGGCCTTACATCCCCCTCCCCTTATGCAAAATTCCTCATGGAATTCATTGAAAGAGGTGAGGAAACCGAACACTAAAGGTGTAACATATTCCTATTTTTTTTTTATTTAATATATTTTTCCCACTTGACCTTGACTTGATCTAGGTCTCTGCCTCGAAGAGATAGTGTTATGCATGTTAAAATCCTGATAGGATCCAAAACTAAAGCCCCATCGGTCTCGTCCAATGAGGCCATCCAATATAAAACATGAGAAATATCAAAAATATATTATCTCAAAATATAATCATGAAAACATTGTGAACATGATCTAGGCTAGGGGGCAAGGCTAGTTGCTAAGTAATTAGGCCAACAGTTTCTAAGATATGAAATAGCCCTAGAAATTGAGGTGCCAACTTTAAACCTTTTATATAATGGATTGGGATATTTTTGGGTCTCACCCTCAATACAAATTTATCACCAAAATTAAAATGTTGATCAATTACTTTCACGTCCACATATTTATTCTGCCAATCCTTGGTGGTCTCTAGGTACTGTCATCTCTTAACCACTTATTGCTCCATGTTTCTAGCATGATAAGGCCAATCATGACTCTATACTCAAGTCACTCCAAACTTAGTGGGGTTGTATAGGCTTGACCATACAAAGCCTACAAAGGTTCCATATTAATTGAACTATGATAGCTATTATTGTAAGAATTTTCAACAAGATACAATCAGTCTTCCCAACGAGACTATTGGTCCATAACATACATGCACAACATGTATTCTAGGACCTGATTGATTTTCTAAGTTTGTCTATCAATATCAGGATGATAGGAAGTATTAAAACTAAGTTGTGTGCCTAATGCCTTCTACAAAGAAGTACAAAAGTGATAAGTATATACCAGATCTCAATCTAAAATAATCTTACAGGGAATCCTATGCAATCTAAAAACATCATCCAAGAAAAATATTGCTATTGAGGTGGCAAGATAGGTAGTCTTTGTGGGAGAAAATTGAGATAATTTGGTCAACTTATCCATAGTGACCATGATTGCATCATAATGATAAGTGTAGGTTGGTAAGCCCAGAATAAAATCCATGGAAATAGTATTGCATTTCCATTCTAGTGTCTCATGAGGATATAAAAATATTTTTAGATGTCGATGCTTGACCTTAACGCTCTAACATTAAAGACAATGGGAATTTTTATTTATTAATATCACACCTCAAACTGGCCCAATGATATAATTGCCTTAACTCCTCATGCATATTCTTAACTCTAGGGCGCACTTGGTAAGAAGCTCTATGAGACTCAAACATAATTAGCTCATGGAAACCACCAGATAAGGGAACACAAATACACATTTTATGACATATCATGCCATATATATCAAGAGAATAACCTTCAAAATTTCATTTTAGAATTGAACTAGAACTCAATAGCTATTTTACTTCCTTGTAGAGGTGATCCTTTATAAGATGTTTCAAAATTTAACTTTGTAATTTAGTTCACAAACTCATTACTACCAACTCATGGCATCTTTTAATCAAGGCATCAATAACTATGTTTTCCTTTCCTTTGATATAAAAAATATCACAATCATACTCACTCGATAGTTTCATCCAATGCCTTTGACATGCATTTATATTAGGTTGATTTAATAGATTATACAGACTTAGGTGGTCAATCTTTCAAATAAAATGATGACCAAATAAAAAGTGTCACCACCTTATATAAGCATGAATGATAACTAAAAATTATAAATCATGCATGGGATATCCTAACTCATAAGCTTTGATATTCCAAGATTCATATGCTATAGCTCTCCCTTATTGCATGAGTAAAACTCATAATCCTTCTTTATATGCATTTGTGTAAATGAAGAACTCACCAATAGGGTTAGGGATATCCAAAATTGGTGCATTTGTGAGCCATTTCTTCAATAATTGAAAAGATCCCTCACATCCTATTATCCATACAAACATATTAATTTTTTTTCGAAGTGAGGTAATGAGGTTCATAATATGAGAGAAGTGCTCAAAAAAGTATTCATAATATCCTTCCAAACCCATGAAACCGCACACCTATACAATATTTATGGGTGATAACCATTCTATAATGGCCCAAATCTTGGAGGGATCCATATAAATTCCTTTTCCTAAGAGGATATGCCTAAGGTATTCACCTTAGATTTCATTAAAACATACTTCTTCAAGTTAGCAAATAATTTAATTAATTTTATGGTAAAACCTACAAGACTTACCTCAAATGGTCCTCATGCTCCTCTTCATTATATGAATATATCAAAATGTCATCAAGAAACACCAACATGAATCAATCCAAAAAGGATCAAAACATACATTCATAAGACTCATGAATATTTATGGGGATTTCATCAACCCAAATAGTGCAACTATAAATTCATAATGTCTATACCGCATTTGAAACATAGTTTTATGAATATCAGGCTCTACAATATGCAATTGATGGTATCTAGATTTCAAATAAATCTTAGAGAACACCTTAGATCCCTACATTGATCAAATAAGTCATAAATTCTAGGCAAGGGATAATGATTATTAATCATTACTTTATTTAATTGGTGATAATCAATTCACAACCTAAGAGATCCATCCATCTTCTTCACAAAGATGACCGGTGCTCCCCATGAGGACACATTAGGATTAATCAAGGCTTTCTCTAAGAGTTTCTCAAGTTACATCTTGAGTTCACTTAGTTATGGTGTGGTCATTTGATATGGTACCTTTGAGATGGGCTCAACCCCTGATACTAAACTAATCTGAAAATCAATCTCCCATGTAAGAGGCATACCAGACAATCCATTTGAAAACACATCAGAAAATTACCACAACATTGGTTGGTCATCTAGCAAATCCTTCTCAAAATCATATGACCTATCAATCACCATGATAAAAAACAATTGAAAATGCTTCCTTATACTCTTATTGAATTTCATTGTAGTGATCATGTAAAGGGATATAGGACTCTTGACCCCTAATATTACCATATGAGTCCCAAGGTCATATTCAAATTTGATAACCTTGTCATTACAATCTAGCTTGCATTTATGAGCCAAAATCCAATCCATTCCTAAAAATAATCCATATGTGCCTAAATTTATAATGTGCAAGTACATAATGGTGGAAACACACCAAAGTTTAGAACACAACTTCTCACCAAGGAGCTAATGAACATCTTAGCCTCAGAGGCCAACTCAACTGCCCAACTCTATAACTACCTAACAACCATTATCCCATAATGGTCCATTATAGAATGAAAAATAAAGGAGTCTAAAGCTCCTAAATAAAACAAAACTAAAATTAAAACTCCTTTAATAATACATGTGGTCTCAATGACCATCTCCTAATGCTCAGCTTGGTAGTCATTCAATGCTGCATAAATTCTATGTCCTCATCCCACATCACCTAATGTGTGCTCTAATGTTGGAGCCTTCTACCTAATGGAAACTAATGGTTCCAAGGGACATTCACGTGCATAATGATCAAGTTATCCATAAATAAAGCACACACGCTTATATTGGTCTTTCCAAAAGGGCCTCTATCTAGTATTAGTTGCAAGGATGTTATTAACCCTGAAGGTCTTGGCTATTTCAATTGTCAAGTCCACATAATTTATGTCTAATGATGGTTTTGAGGTCCAAACTCACTTTTTATTCAATGGTCTTTTTCAAACCAATTCCTATTCCAACTATGGATAGAATGGTTACTCTCTTAATACTATTGTAGGGTTTGGCGTTGGATTGGATTTATCTCCAACGTCTCCTAGGTGTAGGCTATACACCTTGAAACCTTGAGTCACATTGAGATTAAAATTTTCCATGAAATTTATCTTGGGCATCCTGAGTCTTTCCATAAGACTCCTTAGCCAAATAGGCATTCAACTTTTATAACCAAGATTAATGGACATAAATGTGTATAATGCCATCCAACTCTAAATTTAGGCCTCTAATGAACCTATTCACTTGGACATATTCATCCATGTAACCCTACACATATCTGATAAAATATAGAAAATGGTACTCGTACTAAGACATTATACCACTCCCTTATAAAAAATCATTAAATTCATACACTTTCTTCTGCACATATCAAAGGGAAAGGTAGTGTGATCTAAAATTCTCCTCAAATAATTCCCAAGTGAGGTAAGCTGGTGTCAAATGGTACTTTTACTCCTCTCCTTCCCACCACATCTTAGCTACATCCTTGAGAAGATGGGTTCTCAAATGGGCCTTCCCATTGGAATCACAATCATACAAAGTGAAACATCCTCTCATGTTAACTAATCATGCTTCTGCTATGAATCCTTCTTGAGTACCATCTAATGTAGGAGGATATAGTCTAATGAAGTCCTTTACCAAGTCTCTAGGCTTACACCTAGGATGGAATTATAAGTCTTGCCTCTCTCATTTCTCATTGTGGTGATGCAATTTACCTATATCACCCATATAATGGTGATGGGGAGGAATCTTGGACCTCTATCTTTTAATTGATATTTGATCATCCTAAGAATGTGGTGGAGAGTGCCTCTCTACCTCATGTTATATTACAAGCAATATATCCTATAGAACATCCCTCATTTATTGCATAGATAAGAAGAGTTGGGGTCCAATTTAATTTAGTATCAATTGATTGGTAATCTCACACTCACCAATAGAATTATCACCATTATGTGCTCAATATGCTCTCATTTTGCATACCTAATAGGTAAAACATCAGAACTAATATGGAAAATAATAAGGCTTCAAGCAAATTAAAATATTAGAGTTCACAATGTTGTAACCTAAGATCGAATACCAAAATGTCATGCCCATATTTTCTAAAAAATAATAAACATGACACAAACCTTAAATGATCAAACCACCAAAGTACATAGGTAGAAACCTGAGTCCATTACAATCATAAAAAATATCACGGTGAATCTTTCTATTTCCATAAGACTTAATTGACACATGATAAAATTAAAAATCCCATAGTCTTTATTTATTAGACAAACATTCAAAATTATTTTACAAGCTCACACTAGTAAAGGTGATTGCACTTATGATTTTGAGATGATTGTCAAATTAATTCTTGACTGCTACTGACACCATCAAGTTTCACATGTATTCCTTGGGTTTACTCAAGCCTAAGTTAATAAGAAATGTAGATGCACCATGCATCATGATTATAAGACCCCAATTCCATCGATAATCACCCAACCCTTTAGGCTCCTACACTTTAGATCACTACCATTTAGAGGTTCCACATGTATTTGGAACCATGAAGGCATTGGGAATTTCCCCCCCAATGGTTTAGTCTTCTCGATCTTTAAGTTTGAGTGTTGAGATTCATAGGTCCACAAAACTATGGAGGTATTAGGGTATTAAACCCAATGGCTCAATAGTTTTGAGCCTCTATGCTCCCAAGCCCTACCACTTATAAGCTCCATACAACTTTGGTAGTTCTACAGGACTCTAAGGATTTATAGGATTAAGCATTTTGGTTAACCCTCTAGGCTATCGAGCTGATGCCATGTGGTATCATCTGGCCAAATTTCAATTTTTTTTAATCTAAGGTAAAATTCAAAATATAAGCTAAATCCAAAAATCTTAAGGCAATTTTTTAAAATAAAATTCATAAAATGGGACCCAAGACACAAGCCTTCAGAACTTTTGTCTACGACTTTTATTCTCTAAAAATCACAATAAAAATTTTAAAGACCTAAAATTTGAATAATTATTTTTGAAGTCTTTGGAACTTTTATCTTTGAGCCTATACAATTTTTTTTTGAAGACCTAATTATTAATATTTCATAAAAAAGTCTTTCATGAGTTTTGTTTTAAAGACATCTAAAGACATACCTTTGGAAATTTTGTTGGTGACTTTTGTTCCAGCAAAGTCATAATAATTTCTCTAAAGATTTAAAATTTTATAACAATATTTTTTGAATCCTTTAAAACTTTTGTCTTTGATCCTTTGCATAAAAATTGTGGTTACTCTTTTATTTGATAAGAACCTCTTACACACTAACTAAACAATAACAATCGACTCATATATTAGACTAAAACACCATTACAAACACAACTTTCCTTTTGTGGAAGGAATAACTCTGTATCATGGGCCTCTTCGAGGGGGTAAGCTCCTATTAGAGTAAGCTCTAATTACAAACACTTCTTCTTAGATTTTCAATACTCAACCCAATGCCCTTATTTATACAATGGCTAAACACTATTCCATGAACAATATTCTCCTAATTAATTAGTGCTAAGTGGAACCCAACCCCACTAACATATTATATAAGTACTAACACTCCACTCATAATATAATATACTAGGTACATGAAATATATATATATATATATATATATATATGTATGTATATATATATATATATGTATATATATATGTATATATATATATATGTATATATATATATATATATGTATATATATATATGTATGTATATATATATATGTGTATATATATATATATATATATATATATATATATATATATGTATATATATATGCCTAATGCTACCCCTATAGGTACATAACATTCTATCCCCCTTAAAATATTTTGCCCTTGAAATAAGATAACAAATTAGAGGATGACCAAATGGAGGTACAACTAATAAAATAGGTTGAAGACCCGATGGAAGCTCTGTCATGTGTTCTTTTCTACTTCTATTGCTTTCATCGATGCTAGAATATGAACATGGATGCAAGCACTATAGGATGATATGGAATTACATAGAGAGATCTATATGAACTAACCTCAATGGAAGATATGTTAGCCGAGAGGTTATAGTCTAGCATTGAGAGTTGAAGTGAGATAATCATCTTCTCAAATCTAGACCAAGGGAACACAAAATAGTCTATTGAGCTGGCCAACTTAGGATATATTCCATCCCCATTAACATTATTCCCTAAGGGAGTTGAAGCCTTGATTCCCTTCTTGGGCTCTATAATTATTGGCTTGATCTCATTTGGGGCCTACTCGAGCATGGTGGTTACTTGAATGGGATCATTTAGGGATTGATCAGGTTGAGAAAGTGCCTTTTTAGGATCTTATGGTGTTTTGGGTTTCATCTCAAGCTTGGATAGGCTTGCTTGGGTATTTATATGACCTACTTGGGTGATTCTATTGCTAGCTCAAGTGATACAGATGCATTCTCTAATGCTTCTATGGTCTAGAGAGGGGGTGGTATGTGGAGATGTTGTCGATTGATGTGGTCTTCTGAGAGCTTAGCCAATATCATAATTTCTATCATTATTTAAGGTCTGAACTCAACCTTGGGTCAAATATCATAATTAAGTCCATTGATGAAGAAATGTTAGAAGAAAGCATCATATAAGCCTATAGTCTAGTTGGCATGTTATACAAATGCTACTTGATAGTCATGTACCATGTTGGTTTGATGAAGTTGAGTCAATGCACCGGTGAGATGATTTCCAGTGAGAATGAGAAACCTCATGAGAACCAGAGGATTGGACGTTGACTTCAACTAAAAATGCATCCTTATAATATGACTAATATTTTAATTTTTTTTGACATAACACATGATAAGATGGCTATATGACAAATATTATGAATAATGACTTAAAATTAACACATGAATGAAAATTAAAAAAATAAAAAAAACAAAAAAATTGAAAATTAGGATATCCCTAGGACACCACTATAAATGTATCCTACACACTAGGAGATAATAATAAAAATAATAAAAAGACACACCATAAAATGGGATAAACATAACATACTATAAATTTAAAAAAACCAAACATTAAATATTAAAATCTTCTTGACAATCCAAAACTTAATACACTAATACCTAAGACCATGTAAGACCCAATAAACTACTATCTTACACCATGTAACTTCTATACTTGATTAAAAAACTTTAAATCTAAAAAAATCTAAATGAAATAAATAGAATCTAAACCCTAAAAAATAATTACCAAAGACCAAAATAAAATACCATGAATTGAAGGAGGAAACCATGGATAACATGAGAGGTGGTTTTAATAAAAAATTGTGGATTGATTTGGGATAAATTATGGGGAGTATGGGTACCATTATAGGGTCAGTGCATGGGGCCAATACCAAGAAAGGACTCAATGTGTTTATATGTCATAGTGTGGAGGGAGAAACACATCATGATTTGATGTAAAAGAGAAGACACCAGGTGAGGATGTAGTAGAGATGGAGAATGAAAAGGGAGTAGAGGCCAATAGAGAAGCTGTGAGTGGATGTAGTGGAGAAAATCAATGGTTTAATAGGTGAGTGGGAGGTGTTTGTAGAGGTAGATCCAAGGCAAAGTCAGATGAAGGCCAAATAAGGATGTAGTTTGGTAAGGTAATTTCAAGGGGAAGAAAATGGATTTGGGAGTCAAAACCATGGGAAACATTTTCAAGTATTGGCAAGGTCAGGTTGGCAAAGGTAGATTATGAAAAGAGGATGGATTTATAGGGGAGCTTGACTCAAAGCTAAGTCAATATATGGATGGATACATAGAGGCAATTATAGGTTGTGGGGAGCATGATCTAAGTTGAGGACAACTATCATAAGAAGCTACAGAGGTGAAACCAAGGAAAATTCAAGTGAAGTTCCAGTAAGGAAGAAAATAGATGTTATGAAGATCAATACTCACTGATGGTACTAGAAAGATCAATATTTTTTGATGGTGCTAGATAGGCCAATGTTGGATGAATGGATCTATAAACATTTTTTGAATAAGTCAAACCAGTGTAGTAAAAAATAGATCTAATGGAGTGAGAAGTTGAGACAGTGCATTATAAAATGGATTCAATGCTATGTTGAGCCATGCTTGATAAGAAAAAGATATTGTATGGGTAGTGAGCTGATATAGGAGGTACATGTAATGGGTCATTGAAGGAAGTGATCTAAATAGAGCTATCACATTTGAGATACAATATGTTATCATATAATACTATAGTTCTTAATAATTAAAGTACTATAATTATAAGACAATACTAAAGAGACCTCACAATCTCAAATATTGAGATTGTCATCCCCAAGACTGCGATCTACATAGACCACAATTAGGTAAATCTATACATTAATAACTCACTATTGAATATAATATTCCATACTAACAACTTATTGTGGACTAAAATATTCACTAATAACAACTAAAATATCTATGACACACATTGAGATACTTCATAATAAAAAATACTACAAATTCATAATACTAAAAAATAAAATACTAGAAATCACTGTGATCTTTACTGTAACTAATTGGAAAGAAAACCAAATAAATAAATATCTTCTCTCGAACCTCACAGTATATTGTAATGAAAAAAAATTGGCCCTATAAAGGGCTCTAATACCAAATGATAGGAACTTCTTACTCACACATTAACTAAACAATAAAAATAGACTCATAGATTAGACTAAAACACTATTACAAAAACAACATTCCTTTTGTGGAAGGAATAACTCCGTATCATGAGCCTCTTCAAGGGGGAAACCTCCTATTAGAGCAAGATCTAATTACAAATGCTTTTTCTTAGATGTTCAATACTCAAACTAATGCCCTTATTTATACAATGGCCAAGCACTATTTAATGGACACTATTCTCCCCACTAAATAGTGCTGAGTGGACTCCAACCCTGTATGAAATCAAAAATTCATCATGTCTATAAATTAATCCTAACTCAAAGAAGATATATCATACTTACATTTCCAATTGGGGATACATTATATAATCAAGAACATGACTAATATGGGGATCCCCTAGACCTAATTAGGGGATCTCTTATCATAATAAACAATATTAGGGAGGGTTCCAAAGCTTCAAGTCAAGCATAATCATGTAATAAACCTAACTAATCCTTATGTTTTCATATTCACTAAACAAATAACAAGTAAAGTAAAGTCCAATCTAGTGATCACCAAATCTTGTGGCATAATAAGGGGGTTAGTAAATAAACAAACATGTATAAGAGAATCTTAATTAAGTCATGTATGAGTAAGACCCTAATACATGGAGAAGAAGAGTAATATTATTTGAAACCAATACTTATGCTACTTCTATCTACTAAAGAGAGGATCAAATTTAGAGACACTTACCTAAAATATGAACCCATCGAGACTCAGTCTCTCCCTTGGCCAAAGGGGATTTACAAGAGGTTGTTGTGGTTTGTAAGGATCATTAAGAAAGGCAAAAGGATCTAAGACTTCTCCATAATATTAGATTCTCCAAGTAGAAACCCTAAGATAAGACTCCTCAAGTGAAATGGTGGAAGATTAGATTGTAAAAAAGTGCAAGCAAATACTAACTCTTGTTTATTTGTAAATAATGACAAAATGATCTTGTATATATAGGCGGATTTAAACCTAAGACCTTCTAAAAGTTTTAGATGATAGGGTCAAACCAATCAACCTAGTACACTTATGGATAAAAATTCACTAGGTCATGGGCTAGGTCGGCCTTATACCCTAAATGAATTTCACCCATAAGAGTACTGGGTCGACCCAGTCAACCTAGTACTACAGACTATTGAAAGGAGAATAAGGTGAGGAAATAGGGATAAAAGGTGAGAAATGACTAGAAGAGTGTGAAAAAGAGGTGTAATATCTTAGGGGAATGTTTTAGGAGCTAGTTGGATCGGTAATAAGTGGTAGTAAGGGATAATAATATTTCAAAGCACCAATAGTCTACCCACCCCTTTTTTAGTGTACCCCTGAGGGCGTTTACTCAGAGAGATTGAGTTTCAATAAGTTCATACAAGATAGAAAGCATTAATATTTGATAAAATTTGAAAATATTATGTGTATACATATGCCCCACTCAAATCTCATCACATGTCACTAGGTACAATAGGAGATGGTGCTTTGAGAAAGAACATAGTAACACACAATATTGAGGCTAAAAAAAGGTAGTATTTTAAAGAAAAAATAACTAAAAGAGAAATAATTTAAATATTAAATGTAATGTGTACCTTGACTTACCTTTATCTCTAGATGGTTGTTTAATGTGTTTGCATTTTTGATTGTGGAGAGTGCATAGACTACTTTTGATAAACCCAAGAATATAAAATAAAAGAGCACACATAAATAAATGCAGGAAATCCAAGATAAATGGTTCTATGTAGATGGGATGTATATGGAAATTTGGAAAAGTAGGGTGACAAGTTCTATGTTAGACTAACTAACCAAGGCAAAATTAAGAGTAAATTGGGTAACCAAAAATCCAAGGTTACTAAAGATTGAAAAACTCAAACAAATAAATTTTAAGTAAGAAAGGCAAACTCACCAATACAAACCAAGGGTACATGTCAAAAAGATGGTAATCAAACATAAATGTAGAAGCTATAACAATCCTAACTTAATAAAAAATGGGAAGGCAGAAATGGTGAAACAACATTGATGAGTGAGAAGTAACAATCATTACTCAATCATCAATGGAAAAAGGTGCATAAAAGGGAAAATAAAATTGGTGAGTGAGAAGTAACAAGCCAACCTCAATCAACAATAGAAAAAGTAGAAATGGACTCAGGTGTCCAAAAAAAAGTGGTACAACAATGACAAATGGTAAAAATAAAGCAAATCATATTTAGAAATGTAGAGTCATGGTGTAAAGAAAATGAATCCTAGTCACTCAAACATATTGTTTTGTTCTAAAGATAGATAAAATTGAGACAAAGTAGTGCTATCATGTTTTTAAGATGTGAAGAAGAAGGGAGTATAGAAGAAGGGAAAATAGATTTGGAATCATAATTTTCTTGTTAGGTGGGGAATGAAATGGGTAGAGGGGAGAATGAAGAAAAAACCAAGGTAGATGAACTCTTTATTGAAGTCATGACACTCAAATTAGGTTTTTCAAAATGTGAAGACTTTTAACCTTAAGGACTCTGAAGAACTTCTCTTAGCCACATAAGTCTTAGGTCAACAAATGAAGTATATAGATCATCCCATTAAGGTTATATTCATGAAAATTAAAATGGACCTACCTTCCCACAATGTGTTCCCCATTCCTCAGGACCCCTTAAGAGCCGTCAGTCTACTATGAATATTGGGTACTTGTGTCAGAAAGTAGGTAGCACCATAGAGTTTGTTGAATTTTAATATTTGAATCTACTAGCCTTCCACACCCTAATGGACCTTAGCTCTATTGTGAGGCCAACTATCAAGTTTTAACTTTGAATGGCGATATGCTTGTCATCATGTCTTTTGGTGTGATTTTGAATTTTGAGATTTTTATGTTACCTTTTATATATTATTTCAAATGATTTGGATTTTAACTTTCTTGATGGATTTTTCTATTCCTCTTCTGTATAGATTTGTAAAACTAAAAAATGGGTGTTAAATATAACTTTCATTTGAATTATTGGGACTTGGTTGCTAAGAGAGAGAAATTTAGAGAACATGATGTCTAGGAGTTTCATAAATCTAGGTGAAATAAAAGTGCTATCTTGACTTTGACCTTGTTTTATCCAATGTGGAGCAAAAGGAAAGGAAATCAAGGGGAATGAAACATGAAACAGTTTGAATTAATTCAAATCACAAAAATGTGATAAAGGGTAAAAAAGGGATATAATGATAGTAAAGTGTGGTTTCTTATCATAAGAATGAGGGAAATGCAAGAAAACATGCTAACATAGATTGCTATGTAAATTTTATCTATCAAAAGAAGCAAAATTTAAAGTTGAGAACAAAGTTAAAAAAATTGTAACCATTACAAAATAAATTATAGAAAAGGAATGACAAGATGGTGATTTTATGAGGAAGGCCAAGTCCTATCCATGGTCTTACACTGAAACTCATGAGAAAAAGGGAAAACCAAAAACCCAAAAGGAAGGACTAAGGTTTGTGAAAGTAGAGAACTGCTATAGAAGGAGAGACCATTGTAAGTATCCTACAAAAAGTGTTAAATAAATAGAATTTATAAAGCATAAAAATAATGGAAGGAATAGGGAAAATACTTTTTGAGGAATTGTGCATTGGTAGGCTCTTTAAAAACATGGCCTTCATTAGTTTGAAGGTGATAGGTACTTAGACCAATAATATCTTTGACTAAATAGGGGTCCCACCATTTTTAAGCATATTTAACTTCTTTGTCATGGGTATAGTCTAGTTTAAGGACAAGATCACCAACGTTAAATGTGAAAACTTTAACACATGTATTATGTCATTTGGTAATACATTCCTTCTATTGGTGATTATGTTTTAAATAAAAAAGACAGTGTTCATCAAGGAGATAAAGGGAATAAAGGTGATATTCATGTAATTATTCATCAGGTATGATATCATGAAGATAGATACCAAGAGAGGGAAGTTCAAATTCTAATGGAGGGATTGACTTAGAACCATAGACTAGAGAGAATGACATTGCCCTAGTGGTAGTACATAATCTAGTCCAATAAGCCCAAAGAGTAGGATAGATGAAGGTGCCAATCCATGCGAGTTTTATGAATTGTCTTCTGGATAATTTTGTTAAGGATTTTTTTTGTGGCCTTAGCTTGACCAATACATTATAGATGATAGGGTGTGGAAAATTTATGATTGATCTTAAATTTAACATATTTATTTGACATCCTTATTTTTGAAATTACAACCTTTATCTTAAATAATAGTATGGGGAACATCAAAGTGGTAAATGATTTGATTAAGAATATATTTGGAGATGGTGGTACTAGTGATGTTAACTAGGGGCATAGAATCAACCCAATTGGTAAAGTATTTTATAGCTATGATGATAAAGACATGCCAGTCTTGAGATCAGGGCAATTTGACTATAAGATTTAATCCCCATATGGAAAATTACCATGGATATTTTATAGTTTGAAGCTCAGCTAGAGGTGAATGTATTAAATCATCATGAAGTTGGTAGGGGTAAATTTTTATCGAATGCAATTGCATATTTTTCAAGAGTGGGACAAAAGTATCCTATACATAGGCATTTATAGGCTATAACATGTTTGCTACAGTGGCCACCACAAATTCCCCCATGTGCTTATTTAACAAGAAGAGGGACCTCATCTTTCATAACACAATAGAGCAAGGTACCTTCATTATTGTGATAATAAAGGATGTTGTATTGAAATACATACTTAAAATCTTGTTTACAAATGCAAATATTTTTATGAGAGTCTAAGTTGGGAGGAAAGATTGGATGTTCCAGAAATTGAATGATGTCTTTATACCATAGACTTTGTCGAATGTTGATAGCCTTGATGTGGTAGATAAGTGAATATTATGGTTGGGTAGAAGACAAATATTTTATTATTTGGATAAGAAAAGTGGGATCGAAAAGAACTTGGTGTAGATGAAAAAGAGATGCTAAAGAAGCAAGGAAATCAACAATGGAATTTTAATCTCAAGGGATAGGATCAATAGTGAAAGAGATGAAATATTTAGTGAAAGTAGTTGTAATTTGATGATAAAAAATGAGATTATCACTTTTACATTGGTAATCACCATTGACTTGGTGACAAAGAAGTTGAGAATTGTATACCCATAATATTTTTAACTTTTATCAAATACTGATGCTTTACATCTTGTAGGAACACATTGAGATTCAATCTCTTTGAGTGTACACCCTAAAGGGTGCACCAAGAAAGGGGTGGGTATACCTTTGGTGCTTTTTAGGATTGTTTTTCCCTTATTTACACATTATTATGAATCCAACTAGATCCCAAAATCATTCCCTAAGCTACTTATCCTCCCTTGAGTATTCCTCTAATCTTTTCCTCTTTCCATTTCTCCTTTTTTTTGTCTTAAAACCCTTTTGGATAATTGGCTGTAATGGGTTGACTGGGTTGAACTAGTACATTTTAAGGGTATTTTTCACTTTCTTAGCTTGTTAGCCTTTCGACTAAACTAGCTCAGACTTAGTCATTTGTCCCCAAAAACACATTGGGTTGACTAGGTTGACTCTGTATAGTTGATGCTACTTAAAAGGTTTAGTGAAAGATCTACCTATATATAATAGATCATTTTTGTCATTATAAATATGTGAAATATAGAGTTATTAGTTTCTCACACTTATTCATAATTTGCTCTTCTGCCATTCTACTTGAGAAGACTTAGCTCAGGTTTCTTATTTGGAGAATCTAGTTTTGTGGATAAGTTTTAGATGCTTTGGCCTTCTTAGTGATTTTAAAAAACTAAAACAACCTCTTGAAAATCCCCTTTGTCCAAAGGGAGAGATTGAGTTTCAATGGGTTCACATTCAGGTAAGTATATTCTAACTTTATTCTCTTTTTAGTAGATAGAAGTAGCATTAGCATTGGCTCGAATAATACTTGTTTCAGTGAATTTTAGCTTATATTTGAGAAAAAATAAAAAGAAACTAAATACAAGTATGGATTAAAAACTTGTTTGGTTGTGCATGTATTGAATCAAATGATTGTGAATAACTCCTCTTTGGCTTGGGAGGATGACCTGTAAATAAGACAACACTAAAGTAAATAACTGGTTATATAAATAGCTGAGTGGATTGCCTAGTGCTAGCTAGATCTTGAAAGTAAGATCTTTCTTTGGGGATATCAATATAAATGTTTTAAATAATTAAGTTCAAAAAATAAAAGATAAGGTACTTGTATCATTAATCAAAAAGTACTAAAATTGAACACAAGAAATGCTTACTAAAGAAATAAGATAAAAATAAATAATATAGAAATAAGTAAGTCAATACTAATGCTAAGTGGCTTAGGTTAGTCTCAAAAAATTAGGTAGGGGTTTGTGAATAGGTAGGAACATAGAAAATTGGGTTTGGTTGAGGGTAAGAGGGTGAAAATAACTTACTGTTATTTTTTACCATAGTGACCATTGGTGGTTGGTGTGACCATCGATGGTTAAGGTGACCATCAACAGTGGGACAGATCATCAATGATCAAGCTAACCATCAATGGTTACTATGTATAGGCTATAGGTAAGAAGTGGCCAATTGATGAGATCAAAAAGTTGGATTTTAAGAGATGGGTTGGTGCCACATTAATTTTAAAATGAAAATAAAGTAAATGAATATTAGAAGATAAGTACTTATCTTGCAGAAGGTTGGTTGGATGAACGGTTGGGGTGGTTATCTCATTGATAGAGTCTAACATGTTTATAACAAAATAATGGTACTTAGCTATCGACTGAGGGGTGGTAGCAAGTTGGCTCTCTATCATGATGGCTAGATCATTAGATTGCTAGAAGAACACCTGTAAAATAAAAATTTAGATGTAAAATCTATTGATAGTTGTGGATATAACTTCTTCCACCTCCTGACACTTTCTTCTTATAGGAAAACAAGGAAAGGTGCAATAAGATGTTAACTGGGCTTTTTAATAATAACTCATGCATGCAATGGCTCACATGTGGATTTAGACAAGTTAATTTTAGAAAATCAAGGTAGTTGTTTATATGTTAGCTTTTGAGATGGTGGACACTGATCATTGATGGTCAAGGTGACCATTGGTGGTCAAGGTGACCATCAGTGGTCATCCTAACTATTGATGGTTGAGGGTCAAGGTAAAGAGTGGGTAAAAGGGTAGGTTAAGTTAGATGGTCAAAATAACCATGGTTAGGCTTAGCTAGGGGTGATAGGGTCAAATTGGTCCCAAGGGGGTCCTAGGTGGTCTAGAGGTGTTTTGACATGTATAATTATGATGTGAAAATTTTTGGTGTCTATATTGTGCCCCTTTTTGTTATGCAGCTATAAATTAACAAGCTATAATACAAAAATTAACTATTTGTAGAAGGTCTGGTTGCACTAAGTATGAGAGAAGGTGTTCCCCTCAAACTAAGAGTTGATGAGGTAAAACAAAATCAAGTACATGTTTGATGACGTGGATGAAGGTGATGATGAATGTGGAAGTCATGAAAGTGGGTGATAGGGTAGGAACTCAAGCATAAACAAGTACATAAAGTCTGACAAAAGTGAGATAACCAAGATTGTACATAGAATAGGTTGTCATAGCTAGTAAAAATAAAGTTTAGTGCTTAGAGGGATAAGTGACAAGTGGATCATGTGTCTGAATTTTGGTGTGGTGGTTAGGTACACTCATAAAGACAAGTCTCCTAGGTAATATTTGTTATTTTGGTGGGTATCCAAGGCAAGGAGTGCTTCCAAGAAGACATAAGTGGGTCTAGTATGCATGAGGTGGTGCAAGTTCAAAAAGTGGTCAACATGGTAATGTTGTCACTATGGTCAAAGGACCAGGTAAAAGTCATTGCAAAATGCATGTTAGTTAGGTTGAAATGGACCAATGGTGAGGTGATGAGGTAGTGAGGGTGGGTGTAGAAGGTAGTCTCCATGGGTGGGTAATTGATTGGGTTTTGCTAAAAAGTTATGTGGGTGAAGAGGTAACTTGCAAAGAGTTAAACCCCTGATCATCAATGATCAGGGGTCCAAAGAGTGATCATTGATGGTCACCTTAACCATCAATGGTTAGGGTAAAAACCCTAAAGCTATGAGGGTTAAAAGTGAAAAGTAAATCATTTTAACTCATTGTAACATTGGCTTTTGTTAATGTTGAAGCTTTAGATTTGGATGTGTTAGGTAAGAATATTGATGATGATCACTGTAGAGGAGTTGATTGATAGCTGAGGTGGAGAGTGGATCGAGTGAACCAATGAGGATGTAGGGTGTGCTGGGGCATGGATGAGGATGGGTGGATCCATGGATTACTATTAAATGATGGTTGAGGAATGAGGTAGGTGTCACTTTTGAATTGATAGATGTAGGTTGAATTGCATTTTTAGTGAGTGTTTGAGGTTTATTTAAGAAATTGGTTTGTTGGGCTAGGTGAGGGATGCCCTAATTAGGTATGGTTGTTTATGTGAAAATGGGTGAGTGAAATTTAAATTAGGGAGGTAGGAGAGGTAGGGGTGGGTAAGGTGACCGCAACATTTGGGTAATTTTGTTATTTTGTGGTAGTGTGGGTAGGGTTAGGGTTAGGGTTTGGGTGTTCTGTATGACTATCGATGGTCAGGTCTGACCATCGATGGTGAACATCCATGAAAAGTTTCTATATTGACCATCACTGGTCACCATGATCATCAATAGTAACTTAAGAAAAAAAGATTTTTTGAAGTTATTAAAGTGTGTTATATGTAAATGGGTTGGTAATGGGGTGTCAAGGTCTAGATAAGTCATAATGTTAGGTTTAGGCTTGATATAGGTAAATTTTAGCATTTGTAGGATGATAGGCAATGGTAAAATGGGTAAGGTCAGGTGGGTTTGAAGAAGTTTTGTAGGTAGGTTAGGTGGAAATGTATAGTTCATAGGCTAAGTGTGGTTGTGAACTAAGGATGCTCGCTGATGGACTATTATAGGCATGAGAGCAAATTTAGATGTGGGACTAGGTGTCATGCATCTTTATAAAGATCCTTGAAGGGATAACCCTAGTTGAATAGGGGTACATAGAGAAGGTGGGTCTCAGAGTAATTAGGCATTATTAGTATGTGATTTTAGATGTGTCCATAATCATGGCCCTCATCAAGAAATAGGATTTGGCCATGGATACATTCCTACTACCCATGGGTGAGATGATGATCTTACCAAAGGGCGTGCATAAGATTACATGGTTTCCCATGCAAGGTGATCTAATCTACCACATAGAGTGGGAGGAATGTGATGAGCATTTAGAGTTAATATATGGTGATGACTATGATCATGTGAGAAGGCATACTGGGGGCTTTAGTTACTCTATGCTATACAAAAGGGCATCAAGAAAGAGGAGACTTATGACTATGATGCTGATGGTTGTTTCATGTTTTTAACTTCTTGACTTGAGTAGTGGGAGGTTTATATACTTGTTACTGGGGGTATTGGTTGAGTTTTTTCTAGGGTGGACTATATTTGGATGGGTATCTGTACTTTTAGTTCAAATCTATAGGGAGTTGTGGGGCTTCAAGGCCTAAAAGAGGTATAACATTAGTTTCAGTCTTATGATACATTGTTGGGTTTATGAAAACATCCAAGAGCTGAGGCCAATGAGATTAATATGTATGGGATATGTGCAAATTGAGTTCCCAATTGGTTACATGAGGTGGAGGTCTAACTTTTCTACTTTATGTGTAGGAAGAGGCACACATGATGTTGATTGGTTCAGAGGTGCACTAGATGTGCTAATGATTGGAGATATTACCCAGAGAACCTAAGTTTAGTTTCTAGTATGGCCTAGCTATAGGAAGTAGACATTATCCTTATAGAGTTATAGGTGGATCCTCAACAAGATAGATGGGGAGGTAGAGCTTATTCCTTTTGATAGGGTTCATACGTAGTTTGACCTGATTTAGGGTATTTCAAGTATGCTCCATAGATATATGTACAAGGACTAAAATATCTTATTGCTTAAGCCACATACCATGAAGACATTGTTAGATCATGAGGAGTTGACAACCAAGCCCCAAATAGATGATACAAGATTCATAGATGGCTACATGGCATGGTACTAAGCTCTCTACATGGCTACAAATTTTGGTGATGGTGATAGTGGTAGGAGGATGATGGATGTGTACCCATTTGGGAGAGGGGGATAGAGGGCATAGGTGTAGGGAGGTACCATACATGGATAGGTAAGAGTGGTTTTAGCCATGGCACAAACACACGTCATAAATTTACAAGGGCAGATGGCTACCTTATAGTGTTAAGTTTCTACTCTCACAAGTGATAGGGATCAAGCTAGAGCTTCACTACCTTGGTCACATAGGAGAGAGAATCCTTGAAATAAAGAGGAGGGGTTATGGCATCTATAAAACCACCCAACACCATCCCTATAGCATGTTACCTAGCTAAAGTGGAGGAGTTATGGTACTATGAGGCTATAAAATTGAGGTAGTGTCTTGATGAGCCTTGATAGGGTGAGTACAAAGCAAGTTTGGTAGGTGGTGCCAGTGTGGTGACACTAAGTGTTACCTTTTGAGTCACCCTTATTCAACTTTTTGTGAAATTTCTAAATAATTGAACCTTTGAACTTGAACCCATTCTCAAAGTTCAAGAGTTCAATGGTTTAATGGGTTCAATGATTTAATGTTTTTCAAAGTGAATTATTTGTCCCTTTGTGTATTTCAATTATGTCTTTGAACTTTCTGGTTAAACTTGAACCCTTTTTTGAGGTTCAAGAGTTCAAGAGTTCAACATTTCACTATTTGAAAGTTCAAAGTTTCTTGAAAACTTGTGTGATTGTTGGTTAGTCTGTGTAATTCACTTCATATTTTTGAACCTTCAGGTTGAACCACATTCCAAAAGTTCAATGGTTCAATGACTATACTCTCATTTCACCTTGAGGCTTTCTCTAAGTCAAAATTACTGGGAGATTTAGAGGAGAATATATCTGAAACTCATTATGAAGTGGAAAGTTTTAACTTTTCACGAAGTTATGGATAATCATTATTTGTCAAGGTCACATGTGAAGGATGCTTTCCATTAATGCATATGTCTTAGTTCATGTCTTATCAAGCATTTTTAGAATGTATTATTTCAGTTGATAATTATTCAACTTGATTAATATCTATATCAAGAGAGAACAAGCCAAATTTAGCAAACAAACATATTGGTTGATGCAAATAGGGAACAACACAGAGGTATAAGATTTTTGTTGCCAAATTTCATAATTATTTTAGATACATTGAAGGTGAGTTCTACTCTTCTTGTAAAATTTTTCCATTTCTTAATTGAAAATAAAAATCCTTTTGAGTTTTTGACATTATTTAAGAAGTTTGAATCATTCTTTTTCATTATATCCTCTGATCTATAGCTATGAAGTCATCTTGTCTTGGCTACGAGCATAGTTCTGGTCTCATCTGCTCTCTCCCTAAATTAGGGGATACCTCTTTGGTTTAATATGACTTAGAAGATTTTAGGGAGAGGGTTAAAAATACTATACCAAATCCTATGATGAAGAAGTTAGTAGAAAGTGGTTTGGTCGAAGCTGCAACCTTCCCCATGGTTGTACAATGCCCTGAATTAGTTCTAGAGTGCATGAATAGATATGATCCCCAAAATAGGTGCATTAGAACTACAGATGGTAATGTGTTACTTCATGTTGATAGATAAACCTTAATGTCTGTGATGAGAATTACACCCAAAGAACCCTATTCTAATCTCAATATTACTTCTTCTTATGGGCATTTCTCATTAAATAAAATGAATTATAAGAGTGTGATCGCAAGGAATTGGTTATTGAAATTCTAAAAAGGGGGTTCATGACTACCCAAACCATTGAAAAGAAATCACATGATTCAGGAGGTAAAGGATATTATGGTATTATTACACAGGCTAAAGGGTAACTCCTAGCCATATTATTGGGAAGACTAGATGTATTTCTTCATCCAAGTGATCTTCCAAGGGGAACAATATTTGGATTGGGCTGAAATTATAGCCAAATGTTTGCATCTGAATCTCAATAATTATTTGGGAAGTAAAGATTTTTGTATATCTTCATATCTTTTCTATTATCTAGCATCTACGAGACAGTGGTTAGGGATACCTCATGCACCCTTGGTCAAAGACATCAAAATTTATGACTATTATTCACAATTATAGATGCATAATTTCTATGAGAATTATAAGAGGGTTAATGATATTTTAACTAGAAGAATGACTTATGAACTAGCAAGAAATATAAAAAAGAGAATGTCTGATGAAGAAATACCACTAATCAGTATCTATTGTAGCTTCTTTATCTAGTTCCCCAAATTTACTTATATCAGAGTTGGGGGTTTTGATGGTGAACCTGTGAAGTTGCCTAGGTACATTTTTGATCATTTTGTATTGATAGAAGTCTACATATAGCTAGCCCATGTGGATAAGTTCTCAAAGAAGAAGGAAGATGGTATCTCTTTTCCCATTGAACTTGGACATTATTCTTGTCAGTTAATTTTTGATGCTTTGAATTTAGAAGTAGATCTTAAAAATTTTAATTTTTAGTACTTCACTGCTAGATCCCAATTTGATAGTAAAGGCTTTGCCAGGGATAACTTGGATTTTGGAACAGGGTTTTCACATATCCCTCAAATAGAGGATTATTGGGAAGACTGTCTATATGAAATAGAGGTTAGAAAGAGACTTTGGTGTAGATTATCCTTGGGGAAAATAGTAACCCTCAATTTAAATATGAAAATTTATAGAATAGTTGACAATGAAGAACAACTGATTGATCCTTAATTTGAAAAGATAAAAAAATTACCTATCCAAAAAATTGATTGGGTTAAAGATGAAGAGGATCGAATTGAGGTTAGAACTCTCCTAGTAATAAAGAAAACTGAGAAATGGTTGAGGGAATGTAAGTGGGAAGAAGTTCAAAATAAAGGTTCCCTATAATGTGCATCAATGGTTGAACCATCATCCTCAATAAGCTCTCCTAATCAGCTTATTTCTATCTATGATGCAAGTAATTCCAAGCCTAAAACTAGGAGTCTCATCAGAGAATCCAAGAAAGCCCTCACAACTATTCTACCCCCTCGTGCCACAAGATCAAAAACTAAAAGTAAGAGGAAAAAGTAGATTTTTGAAAGGATAGTTGTAGACTTGAATTCTGAAGAAGATTTAGGAGAAGAAATAGGAGATAAAGAGTCTGATTCACCTATGGTAGAGGAGGTTAGTGAAAAAAAATAGACATAGGTTGCTTTAAAGTCTACTAACTTGATGATGATTTCATATGTGCCTTCTGATTAGTTAAATCCTAATAAAGAAGTCTCAACCTTTGCACCCAAATGGATGAAAATTTTGATCAGTGACAAAATAAAAATAGTCCCATTTTCATTGCCATTGGAAGACATGGTTATCAAGTGCCTAGTGAAGACTCCTAAATCTAAAAAGTTAAAAAAAACATCCAGGGTAGATGTCAACCCTAACATAGGGAACTAGAATGCAAAAATTGCCTAGCCAATAACTAATGAAGAAGTTTAAGATCCTACAGTTTAGGATTTTACAATTGAAAAGATAGATCTTGGGACTACATCACGTGCTGTGGATGTGCATCACCTTGAATCATCCACCAAAAGGATAGTCAATCAAACTTGTAAAGATGAGAAAGACAAAAGGGAGTTGAAACAAACCTTGCGGTCAATGATAGAGTACATCAATGCCATCCATAACTCAAATCCATAACCTATTACTCAACTGCCCCTATCTTTTGATCCAAAATTGCCAGTCAATCAAAAGATGTTGGACTAGATTAAAAAAAACAAAATGGTTGCTAGGGTATTTGATGATTGGTTAGATGGCATCATCCAGAAAGGTATGAAATACATTCATGAACTGAAAAATATATATGATCAAACCAAAGATACCATCAAAGACATGAAAACACAAAATGCTTCATGGATAAAAGATGAAGGAAAATGGATGAATGTAATAAATCAAATTGATGAAGTACAAAAGTATGGGATAGCAAAATTTTTATCAGAAAATAATTTGATAGGTCTGAATGAGAATATGCTTTATGTAAGTAATAAAAACATCGAATGGAGGAATTCAGTATCGTGACAAGGGAAAATTGAACTCACCAAAATGATCAAAGAAATAACTAAATTCACCCAATCATTACAACATGATCTACATTGGATTGATGTAAAATACATAAAGGATGATGGAGAACTAGAAAAAGTTGTTGCTACTGGGATTCAATCCTTCAAGGAAAAGATTAGCTTTGTTAAAGAAAGTGATAAATTATTAACCAAAAAATTCTCTTGAATTTCAAAGGTGGAGTCACTTTTTTATCTCTACATTGACACACTCCCAGAGCACGTGGAGAAGATGGGAAAATTTTGGAGGGAAAAATACATCTGGAAGGCAAGAATGAAACGCATTAGCATCCCTAATTTCTTGAAAATCCAAGAACTCATTACAACATCTCAGGAGTGGAATGTGTAACTTATCTCCTCAACTAAGCAAAAAAAATCCAGAGATTCTAATCCATCTCCCTAGTCTTAATCTTACTTGCATAATATTATATTTAGTTATTCAATTTGTTTTCTATTTAAAACTTGTTTTTTTAAGTGAGTTTGTAAAAAACTAAAATCCCATATGGGTCAGATTTACTTTAACTCTGGGTTTGGTTTAAAAGATCGGGTAATTGGGGAAACTATATATATGTGTTTTTAGTGGTTGAAAGATATAAAAGAAGAGGAAGGAAAAGAAACAATAAGTTTTAGAGTTAAAGATTACTTATATGTGATGTTTTATCTGAAATAATTTTCATCTGTGAATGAAAAGGAGAAACAATTACTGCATACTTAGATCTGTGTGTTTGAGTATTTTGAAATTGGATTTTCTATGCGGGATCATCTTTCATATGGTAATTGCTCTTATATTGGAAAACTCATTGTATAGGTTTTATTGTTTATTGGTTCAACAATTTGTATGTCTATATCTGGTTATTATTGAAGATGGAATCTATGTATTCTATTACTAAATGATGTTATAAAATCTTGCATTCATAACATAATGATGTATGGATGTTAGTTTGCCTTTAAGCATTTTCTGGTTAAAAGTGTATCTAAATATTTAGAATAATTCAAATTCATTGAAAATCTTAAAGGGTGTTGTACCTTAATTCAGAGGGGAACTATTCTTGATAGTTTACCCATTTGTTGATTAACTTATTTGTTCTTGAAAGAAAATATTATAGAGTTAGAAGAAATTAGGACAATTCTATTAGCCAACACTAGGTCAGTGGGAAACATCTATAGGTGGACATATAGGTATTATAGGGGGATAGGTATTAGGTTCTAGTGGTACACCAGGAGACAGTGGTGCCCCATGGGTATATACATGACATAATTTGGATATAGTTATATATTTTTGTATATCATTTTGATTTTGGCATGTGAGCTGATGCGGTGAGATGTAAATTTGAAAGAGAGACATGTATATTGGTTGTATACATTATGATGTTAGACTCATGATTTATTGCTCATGGTATATGGTTTACTTTGATGTTATGGGATGATGTGATGTTTATATTGATTATGTTTATGCTATGGATATTGGATACTGATATAGACTCACCTAGTTAGGCATGCAATGAGATGTATCTTATTTCATTCATGGTTATGATTTTTGACATGTATGTTTATTTCATGCTAAATTTTAATGAGGATATGCTTCATTGTTTATATTTAGACATGTTTGTGGGAAATGGTTGGTTGTTTTATTATTCATGGATGCTATGATGTTATTATAATTATGATGGTTATGATTATGGTTATGAGTTTTCTTATTACACACATTGATATGATATGATGATTATGGTTGTTATTATTCTACTTAGGGTAAATCATATGAAGTAAGCTAATTAACAACACTAGATGTGAGAACAAAGAATATAATCAAGATACAAATGTCTTTATTGAAAATATCAACCAATTACAAGAGGATAAGAAGAGGGTATGATTATTATTCTTTGCTAAGGGCTAAAATAAAAATGAAAGTTAGGTTATCTTAAGGAACATAATCCCTTAAAATGCTTTGCATGAGCATTCATTTGTTGGTTAAAAAGGCGTCTTAACCACATAATGTCAAGTGAGCTCAAAATCCCTTGTTTATAATATATAAAAGGGAGATGGATGAAAATAGAAACTTATTGTGAGACTAGCATGCCTCTTCTATAGGTTTTTTAAGAGTCAGTATAAATAAGTCTATGTCAAATGCATAGATTGATTGATGTGGGAAGTCTACTTGTGAAAGCTGATTGTGGCTGCCACCTTATTTTTCTATGTGAGAGCTGATTACAAATTTCAAGATTATTTTCTTTTATTTTGATTTTGATGATGGGTCTTTTGCTTTATTGATGTATACGGGAAGTTGATTGATGTGAGAATATTCCAAAAAATTTCTATGCTTTTGACAAATGCTTTACTTAGCCATCCTTCAAGGGAGTGGTTTTAGTTTATTTGCTTTGTTCAAGGCTTTTTGATAGTTATCTTTCAAGGGAGCAATCTACCTTATATTTATGTAATTTTAGAGTGCTTATGTAGCTATCCTTTAAAGGAACAGTCTGTGAATGCTTAGGAATGACCCATGATTGTTTTGGTTTAGATTTTGATTTTTTGCATGCTTGATTTTTCTTGACATAGACATGCTTATATAAGATTAAAGGGTTCACCTTTATGAAAGAAAAACTAAAAGTAAAAGAAGGTTGATTAGGTGTAAAGAGGTTAGGTGACAACAATCATGGGAATCCATCTTGAAAAGGGGAAGAAAGTACCATGAGAATCATGCCATGGGTAGAGTTATGGTACCCATTCTTCAATATTAGTCTATGATTGTGATGGATGATCACATGATTTAACTTTAATCAGTTACCCCTAAAATAGGGAGATGAATGTCATGTGAAAAAAAGGGATGAGCTTATGTTAGATAGAAGGTGAATTTTGATCTATCTTAACAAAAGAATGCATGTAAATATGAATAATTGAGGGGCTTAGGCTCTGGGTTTCCCTCAAGAGAGGAAAATTGGTAAGCTCCTGATCCATATTTATGGGTTATGATATAGGGTCCAAGCCAACTAAAAGTAAGATTGCCCCACTTGCTTTTATCCATATTGGTGACATGTTGATTTTCCTTTAGGATGAGGTCTTTGATGTTGAATTCTTGTAATCTAAGGTGTCTATTATAGGCATGTTTGATGCACTCTTGATAAACATGAAGATTGGTAAGGGAGGCTAAGTGACACTCATCAAGTAACTCAAGATGGGCTAAATGGTGCTGATGATAATCATTCTTAGTAATAAGGTCCTAAAAATATATGCAAAAAGAAGGAATCTAGACTTTGAGAGGTAAGACTGCCTCTACTCCAAACACAAAGAAAAAATGGTAGCACCTATATGGGTTTGAATGTTAGTACAATATGCCCAAAAGGTGAAAGGGATGTGCAAATTCCAATCTTGACCAGATACATTGACCATTTTAGTTAGCATATTATTAAGAGTTTTGTTAGAGGCCTCTGCCTGTCTATTTGATTAAGGGAAATAGGGAAAATAGAAGCTTAACTTAATGCTAAATACACCATATGGACCTTGGAATTATTTATTATTAAAATATTTACCATTATCAATGATAATCTTATGAGGAACACCAAAGTGATAAATGATGTGATGGTTGATAAAGTCGACAATATTCTCCACTTTCATTGAGACTAGAAGAATAGCCTCTACCCATTTGGTAAAATACTCAGTCATAGTGATGATAGAATGGTGTCACTACAAATAATGGGGATTAATTTCACTAATAAGGTCTATAACCCATTATGATTAGGGCCATAAATCAAAGGAAACATGAAGACTATGACTAGGTGCGTGATGTAGATTGGTGTTTTGTTGACACTTACACACTTTTTCACATAATCGTAATAGACTTGGTTAAGGGTAGGATAATAATATTTAAGGTGAAGGATGTGTTTAGCTATGATGAGGAGACTGAAATGTCTAACACAGATTCCATCATGCATTTCCCTGATAGCATGAGAGGCTTCTTGATTGTATAGGCAACAGAAGAGGAGACCATGAAAACCATGCTTGTAAAGAATTCCCCCCATAATGGTGTAACATGAGGTACTATGGATAAACACTCTTAAAATGTTCTTTGAGATCCCATAAGGAATGATGGAAAGGTTAAGATAGTCGAAGGTTTGCTGATACCAAAGGTCAGGTTGGGTCTCTTCCACATTGAAAATGGTGGGAGAATCTTATTTGACATAAGATGGTTGGGTAAGTCTATGGATAATGATAGATAGCCTAGAGTCAGAGGGTGAAGATGGGATCTGAGAGGCAAGAGAAGCCATGGTATCAGTGAACTTTTTGGTCGATTGTGGGGTTGACTAGATGTGGTAGTGTTTAAATGACGCTAAGAGTTTGTCAACTAGTTGTTTGTACTATTGAAAAACATCATTCTTATATTGGTAAGATCCATTTATTTGATTGACCACAAGTTTGAATTCACCAAATATATTGATTTTTTGACTCCCAAGGCTAACAAAGTTTGAAGGCCTATCACTAGGGCTTCATACTTAGCCATATTATTAGTATATTCAAAGTCAATATTGAAGGATAAAGGAAGGGGTTCACCATCAAAGGGAATACAAATGTTGCTATATCCCCCACTATGTTGACATTTTGATCCTTCAAAGAACATGGTTACTTGGTATGTGAAGTTTGCTTGAGAGAGGGTCATGATAGACTCATTGGGGAACTCAAGAGGAGGAGGTTGGTTATCTACTAATGGTGCTTCAACCAATTAATCAGTAATGACTTTCCCCTTAATTAATTTTTATTGAAGGAACTCAAGATCAAACTATACTAAGAGCATGAGCCACTTGGCCATACATTGGTTTTGGTATGGCTTGGAGTGCATATACTGGAGTGGGTTAGTATTGGTTATGACATAGGTTTTGTGGCTAAAAAGGTAGTGGTGAAGTTTGGTGGCCATCTAAGAAAAGTTTCTCAGTATGGGTGTAGCAAGTATCTTACTCTACAATCATGCAAATAATGTAGTAGGTGACTTTCTCTTTGTGTTATTCATCCTGATGAATGAGCATTGCCCCTAAGGAGTGGTCAGTGGTAAAGATATAAAGGTAGAAAGGTTGGTTGTCCTTGGGAGGGGTGAGGACATGTGGAGACAAAATGTACTTTTTGAGTGAATCAAAAGCCTTTTGATAGTCTCTATTCTACTTGAAACACACATTCTTCTTTAGAAAGTGGTGAAAGGGTTGGCATCGGTCTAAAATTTGGAAGATAAAGCAATGATGGATTGGAAATTCCTTAAAAACTACAATGTTGCCTAAGTTTTACTGGAGGAAGCATGTTAAGGATTGATTTTATTTTGGTATGATTGACTTTGATTACCCAAAGGGAAATGATAAATCCAAGGAGCTTCCCTAACAAGCCCAAAAAATGCACTTCTTAGGATTAAGATAGACATGGTAATGGATGAGGTGCTCAAAGACAATCTTGAGAATGACCAAATGGCCCTTTTAGAGCTTAGATTTCCTAAGAAGGCCATCCATGTAATCTTTGACAATCTTATGGATAAGGTCATAGAAAGATGTAAGTCATGGCACATTAGTAGGTTGCACCAGTATTTTTTAGTCCAAAAGGCATGATTCTATAGCTGAAGGTTCCCCATGGTATGGTGAAGGAAATTTTATGCTGAATATTTATGGGTAATTAGGATCTAATTATAACCTAAGAATCTATCCATGAGAGATAACATCTTGTGGCCAGCTATAAGATCAACTAGCTAGTTGATGCTTGGTAGAGGAAAGTCATATTTTGGGCAAGCAAGGTTGAGGTCATGAAAGTCCATAAAAATGTGTAGTCCCCCTATGGCTTTGGTGATAGGCACTAAATTTGAGACCTATTAGGGATAGTCAATGGGTTGAATGAAATTGACAAATAGGAAGTGCTAAAGCTTTTATTTGATTAGAAGGGCTATGTGAGGGTGCATTCACCAAAGTTTTTGCTTGATGGGATTTTCATCATAGTTGATGACTATGTTATGGGTGGTAATAACAGGGTCAATTCCTAGTATATTGCTATAAGACCAAGTAAATGCTATGATTCAATCTTGGAGGAAGGAGGGGAAATCTCAAAGTTCTCATTATTTAGTGATTGGCCAATTTTGACAATGTGGGGGTTATTTGAAGTGTCCAAGTTGATATCCATTATGGATTCATTTAACATGGTCAAAGTTTTGAGAGGAAGATATTTGTGGATTGAATAATCTAGGGCACCAAAGTAGGTGATTATGGAATCATCATCCTGGTACTAAATAGTATAAATGGTAGGAGAGTCATCTCCTATCATCCCAAGATGGGTCAAAGGGATGGTTATAGTTTCCCCACACTTTTGATAAGTCAAGGGTCTAAGGATGATCATGTTGACAAAAAAATTTAGGTGGGATAATGCCATTATCCTCACATGCAGGTGGAGGAGAGGTTAGTGAAGAAGGGGTGTCTTCCTCTATAATGGGGATGATACCTAGTTTGGTTTGCTTTTTAGTGGGTAGAGTGAAACCAAAGCCATGTTTCTCATGAGGATTTTGGGTCTCAATAGAAATAAAATCATGTGAACCATGCTCATATCATCCAAGACCGAATACTTTCCAAGAACACCTATGAAGGTATGTCTTGGTGAAACTTAGTTGGTCTAGGTAAGAGAAGCTAGAGGTATAAGGTGAAGAGGAGGTGTTAGAAATGCCAAGTGGTTTATCAAGTCCCCCATAAATGAAATAAGTTTAACAACGTGAAGGTCCAAAGAGAATAATGGATCTACATTGGGGTCGTATACAGGTTAGTGGTCAAGTTTCCCATACTTTTGGGTAGTAGAGAAAGCATCAAGGGTGAGAAGGTGATATTCCCCTAGTGAAAGATGTTGGAATGTGGATTCTAAGTGGTTAGAGGTGGGGATCTGATCAGAGGGGATGGATGAGCTAGTTGATTCCTCATTGGTAGAAGAGGGCATGACTTCTTTCATGGTTGAGGTCTTGTCTTTAATTGAGGGGGGTGTTTTAGATGAAGGTAGGAGGATGTCATTAGGTTGATAGGTCATGTTTCATGTTGAGAAGGGACTTGGGTTAGCTTGGATAGTGATGACCTAGCCTTCATGCTCAAATTTAATGAAATGATGAAGGGTAGAGGGGATGTAACCCATAGAATAAATCCAAGGTCATCCTAGAAAAACATTATATTAGAATTTGCCTTCCACTACATAGAGGATTCTGGGAAGCATGTGAGGTCCTACATAGATATGAAGGATAATAGTTCCCAGGGTAGTGGTCATGGTGTCATTAAAGGATTGGAGGATGGTTGAGGTCTCAGACATAACATTATTCAATAGGTTGAGTTGGTTATAGGTATGTGAGGAGATGATATTTAACTAGCTCCGCTATCAATCATGACCCATTTGATGTGGGTTTGGTTGATGCAAGTCATAATAAAGAGAGGGGGATTTGAATCATCATGATGGATAGAAGGTATTTTTGAATCCTTAAAGGTGAGAAGGTTGGAAAATTAGAGAGCACCAATAAAGGTTGCCAGAGGTTGAGGGTTTTTATGTTGAACCTCTACTGATTATAATGCCTTTATCATTTCTTGGTGATGATGAGGTGAATTAGTAATCAACTCATATAAGCTCACCTTCACTAGGGTTTGGTGAAGTTATTTGAGCACCACTCTCCTGATAGATTCATAGGGGTTAGATTGGGAGGTGCCTAAGATAGATACCTTGGGTTTGGATGAAGGTGAAGATGTTTGGGTAGGGTTTGGTTGGGTGGTAGAAGATGGTTATGTCTATGGAATGGACTCTTTGGCCTTCCCATTATCCTTCTATTGTGCTCTCATAACCACGTGAATGGTATGGATAAAGGGAGAAATTGGGGTAGGAGAGTTGTTTGGTTTCTCATCACTCTGAGGTGAGAGTGGGGGAATAGGTAGGTTTTAGCCAATGGTTGTTGGTTTTTGGATTGGTAATGGGACTATGGGAGGTTCTTCCATTAATATATCATCATAATTATAGAGCTTATGGATAATGGTTTGGAGAGCTTTATAGTTCTCTATGTCATGGCTTGGTGTCCTATGATAAGAGCACACTTAGTAGTCATTATACCATATGGGTTTTGGATTGAGAGGGTTGAATGACCTAATAGGGGGTAGAGTTAAGCAAGAAGATTGAAATAACCTTTGGAAAATAATCGATTAAGATTCAACTAAAGGTGGAGAGGGTTTAGAGGTTTTGGTCTTGGTTGGTGAGATGGAAGTCTTTTTGGGAGTGGGCTTAGTGGTAGAATGTTTGGGTAAGGTAGTGATCGTAGTTAATGGTTTGAGTTTTAGTAATGTGGAGATTGATAGGTTAGAGGTAAGAGGTAGTTTGGTTATTTATGGCTTGGTGAAGATAGGGGTGTCTGAAAATAAGTGTGTTGGTGTAACTGACAACAGTGGTTGGGTCTTGGTCAAGACAACCAACTTCCCAATCAAAGTGGAGGGATGAGGCCCTAAGATAGAGGGTAAGGTTGAAGGAGGTAGAAGTTTATCCCTCTTTCCTTTGGGTAGCTCTACTCCCTTGGTTGATTTGGTTTTGTGTTTGGTTGTTGGGTTTGGTGAGGTAAGCTCCACTTTCATAGATGGGTGATTGAGGCTTTGTGTAGGGAAGGTGCCAAAGTTGTTGGTTGGTTTGGTAAATTTGTTTGGAGAAGGTGATTTGGTTTTTTGGATTTTAGGTGCATTAGATGGTTTAGAAATTGTTGGATTGGGTTTTATTGGTTTGGTTGGTAAGTTAGGGGTTTGGATAATAGGAGTGGTGGGTTGGTCTATCGAAGGTGTGGTTGGAGGTTCTTGCTTGGTGATATAGGGGATCCCCAATTGCTGCCAAAAGGTGTATCAATACATGTCAGGGTTGGAGACAAATTCCAATTTTGAAATAACCTAGAAAATGGATTCTAGACTAGTTTTGTTCCCTAGATAGTGGATTTGAAAGATAAGCCCATAGATTGAGAAATGGGAATGGTAACCTCATCCTTTTCCTCAATCAAAGGATGCAAGGTTTGGGTGGGTGAATATTCTATGGGAGGTGTAAACATGGTGGATTTATCTTTGGGAATGATCTCCAAAGGGGTATTAAATTACCGGATGGTTGAGGGAGAAGGTAAAATGGGTTCTTGTTCTAGTATGTCAGTGGAAGGAGGGGTTAATGGATCCACTACCTCAATAACTGGAGGAGGAAAAAGGGGTGATTCCTCAACTTGGGTATCCAAAAGAGGAGAAGGTAAATCCATTACCTCAATAAGTGGAGACGGTAAAAAATAGGTGGATTAAGACGTAGGTTCTTAAGTAATGAGCATGTCAAGAACCATGTTAACAGTATGGGCATCATGAGATCACTCAACCTTATTGCTCTCATTTTTGGTAGGCACATGATTGGGAAAAGGTTGCTTGAAAATGTCAAAGGCTTGGTTTTGAGGTGAATTTGGGTTGTCCAACACAAGCTCCCCCTTATCAATAAGGGATTGGATAATGATTTTGAAGGTATTACACCTAATAACATCATTCTTGACTACTCAATGGAAAGCACATAGATCATTCTCATTGTACCAAATAGGTACAAGATGAGATGAATTAAATTTTTGAAGAGGCTTGATAGGAGGAAGTCATATGATATTAGCCTTTAACAACTTCTCTAGGATTGAAGCACAATATTCTCCAAGTGGAGTAAATTGCTTTTGGTTGTTCTAATTTTGGTTTCTCATGTTTTGCTTTGAAGATTTAAAGGAGTTTAGTTGATTGATAGATGGTGGAAAAGTAGCCTTAAGGATAACTGCATTCATAGTTCCCTTGCTCTTGGTATTGGTGTGGTTGCTCAGTTTAGAGGAGGAAGCCTTATTGGTTTTATAGGTATAGTTCTTGTTTTTTAGTTTTAGATTTCTTTTGTTGATGAATTTATTTTATATATTATGCACCATGGTAAAAGCTTCATCAAAAGTTTTGAAACTCTGGATATGTAATGTAGAAGAGATATGCTTGGCACATGCTTGAGCAAAAAGTTCTATTTGTACAGGTTGAGGTAAAGAGAAGGAAAGCTAATTGATTAGGCTCCTCAAATGAACTACAAAATATATAATAGATTCATCATTAAATTTTTGAATAGAGTAAAGGTTAGTGATGGAAACCTTCTTGGATATATTTATCAAAAAGTGATAGAAGAAATTTTGGGCCAATTGGGTGAAGGAGAACAAAGAGTGTTTGGTTATGACATTATACCAGTCTAATGTTAGATCAAATAGGGACATGGGGAAGGTATGAACAAGTAGGGCATCATCTTAGGCAATCAAGTAACATGCATGCCTAAATGCCCTGAGGTGTTGTTGGGGATACTCCTTACTCTATAACTTAGAGAACTTGGGGAGTTCCCACTGAGGAGGATATGGTCTGATAGGGACAAGTGGGTGAATGGGCTCATTATAAATCTAATCATATGATAGGATGTTATGAGCCCCATATATATATGAATCTAAGGTGGTCATCTTATCCATTATCATTTTCATTATATCTGTTTGGGGTTATGCACTTGAAAGGTTATAAGGTGCATATTATGGCTATGGTTGGGTGACATACTGATAATTGATAGGAGGTTGAGAAGCTACCACATGTTGGTATGTGGACATTGGTGGTTGAGTAGAAGCTATGTAAGGGTAGTTAAAGGTGGGTGGTTGGGTAGTAGGTAAAGATACATACCCTTGTAGGTTAAGGATTTAACTTAGGTTTGGTGAAATGGGCACCTGTTGAGTAGAAGCAGTGGTTGGATTGGTAATAAAAGGAAGGGTAGTGGCATTTGTGCTAATTGGTGGTAAGGTAGAAGGTATAGACACCACAATATTTTAAACTAGAGTATTGGTTGAAGGAAGGTTGGCAATGCTAGTGGTAGGTATTCCCATGTTGAGGGGAGTATAGGTGGCTAGTGGTTGGGTTGCTCCCAAGGTAGAGGATTTATTGGTGGGGGTGGAAGGTATAAGGGTGTTTGTAGGTTGGACAGGTTAGTTTTACATAGTTGTATTAAAGGGATTATTGGTTGATGAGGAAACTCAGATAGCTAATGGTTGGGTGGTGATTATGGAAATATAAGTGTTTCTTATAAGGTGAGAAGGCATGCCATAGGGTGGGTCTATAGGTAGAACTGAAACAGGGGTACGATGAGGCATAGTGTTAAGGTAATTCTAAAGGGTCATATGATTATTATCTAAGAAGGTGGTAAAATTTTCATCTCCTTAGGGAACTTATCAAGGGAAGACATGAATTTTATAAGGGTGAGGAGAGTATGTTGGTTTAGAGATGTAGTCCATGGATGAGGAGGTAGAAGAGGCGGATTGGTTTGGTGACAAGTTTTGTTTTGCTAGGTTCCTTCGATGCTGGTAAGTTAGAACCATCTAAGGTAAGGGAGAGAGAATACATAAACAATCTCACAACTCAAATATAGAGAAGATAAGAAATGATCAATAAAATCAATCACACTCTAAAATGTATGCTAAGTCCTAAAGGTTATTTTTAGTCTCTATTTTGGATTATGCCTTAAGATTTCAAGAAATTATGTGACTAAAATTGGTTTGTAAAGTAGGTATTAGAAAATAAGTCTATGGTTGGTTTTAAGTTATTTAGGATCTAAAAAAGAATATGTATTGGAAATCAATATGTGGCTTGGTATTGGGTTCTACCCCCTCACTTCACACACTGCAATGATAAGGGTGTCAGGTGCTTAGTCAATATATACTAATTTTTAGAGTTTATACTCAACCAGAGAGATGAGTTAGTTCTCCCCTTGAAAATGACCTCCAAGTAGGATTGTCAGGAAAAATTAAGGTGACCACTAGGTGATGAAATCCTAATCAAGCCTTGTCTCAAGTTTGTTTGATGTTTAATTGATGAAAGTGGTTTGGTTTAGTGTGTGTAACCAAAGTGATGCTACGATTGAATTAATTTGATTTTCTTTAGACTATGTGAGCTAAATTTACAAGCAATCAATGTATGTATTAAATTATAATCCCTAAAGAAAATTTAATGTCATTTATGAGCACAAAATAGGGAAGACATATAGATGTAAAATAAATAAAAAATAAACTTGAGTAAAGACTCAAGGTCCCATCAGGCATGCCAGAATGTTTTAGTGAATTTTGGCTTATATTTTGGGAAAGGAAGAAGAAAAAAACCAAATATGGGTATGGTTGAAAAACCTATTTGGTTGTGTGCATATTGAATCAGATGATTTGAAGAACTCCTCTTTGGCTTGGGTGGATGACCTACAAAAAACATCACTAAAACAAATAGTTGGTTAGATAGATAACTGAGTGGCATGCCTAGCACTAACTAGATCCTGAAAGCAAGGACTTCCTTAGGAGTTATCAATCCACACGCTTTAAATAATTAAGTTCAAAAAATAGAAGATAAGGTACTTACATCAATATTCCAAAGGTACTCAAATTGAACACAAGAAATGCTTGCTAAAGAAATAGGATAGAAATGACCAATATAATAATAAGCAAGTCAATACTAATGCTAAGTGGCTCAGATCAGTCTTAAAAAATTAAGTAGGGGTTTGTGAAATGGTAGGAACATATAAAATTGGATTTGGTTGAGGGTAAGAGGGTGAAAATAACTTGCTATTATTTTTTACCATAGTGATTATCAGTGATTGGTGTGACCGTCAGCGATTAGACATACCATAAGTGATCAAGCTAATCATAAATAATTACTATGTGTAGGCTATAGGTAATAAATGACCAATTGACAAGATCACAAATTTGGATTCTAAGAGATGGGTTGGTGAAAGGTTAATTACAAAATGTAAATAAAGTAAATGAATATTAGAAGATAAGTACTTAGCTTTCATAAGATTGGTTGGATGAAAGGTTGGGGTGGTTGGCTCATTGATAGAATCTGGCATGATTCTAGTAGATTAATAGTACTTAGTTGTTGACCAAGGGGTGATAGAAATTTGGATCTCTATTGTGATGGGTAGATTACTAGATTGTTAGAAGAATACCTACAAAAGAAAGCTCTGGATGTAAAAGCTCTTGATAGTTGTGGATGTGGCTTCTTTTACCTCTTGACCCTTTCTTCTATAGGCAAGGAAAGAAAGGTGAAACACAATGTTAATTGGGCTTTATAATTATAAATCATGTATACAATGGCTCACACATGGATTTAAACAAGTTAATTTTATAAAATCAAGGTGAATGTTTGCATATTAGCTTTTGAGATGGTGGACCCTGACCATTGATGGTCAAGGTGATCATCGATGGTCATCCTGATCATCGATAGTTAGGGGCCAAGGTAAAGAGTGGGTAAAAGGGTAGGTCAATTAATTTAGTCAAATTGACCATGGTTAGGCTCAACTAGGGGTGAAAGGGTCAAATTGGTCCTAAGGGGGTCCTAAGGCGGTCCAGGGGTGTTTCAACATGCAAAATTGTGATGTGCAAATTTTTGGTGTCTACAATATTATATTTCATATTTTATGTATTAGGGTATTAATCATACTTTAATTAAAGTTAATTATACATGATTTTTTAATTTCTAAACCCCCACTTTGTGCCATAAGCTTTAGTGTGCATTAGATTAGTTTTACTTTTTTGTTATTAGAATAAGTGAAATGCTCTAAAGCTTAGGACTCCATTAGGGTTGTTGTGTGATTGTGTTAGATTATAGGCTTTAGAAACCTTCATAGCATGATATTTTATGACAACTGATCCCTTAATTAGGTATAGCAGATCCCATATTGGTCATGCTCCTAATTAACAAGTGTATCTCCAATCAAAGGTGTAGGTATGCTCTATCTTCTCCAAGCCTGGATTGATTTATAGGCATGATGCATTTATGATTACATACATTTTGGAGAACATCAAATATACGAGGTCAATTGGGTCAACCCAATATAATTTAGGGGTATTTTTTACTTTCTTAGCTTGTTAGCCTTTTGGCCAAACTAGCTTAGACCTGGTGATCTGTACCTAAAAACACACTGGGTTGACTAGGTCAACCTTGTACAACTAATGTTCACTAGAATATATGTAATAAAAAATGCATCATGTATATAAATCAATCCAAGCTCAAATAAAATAGAGCATAACTACACTTTTGATTTGGGATACACATGTTAAGCAGGAGCAGGACCAATATGGGGATCCACTAGACTCGATTAGGGGATCACTTGTCACAACATATAATGCAAAGAAGGATTTCAAAGCTTATAGTATAACACAATCACATAAAAACCCTAATGGAGTCCTAAGGTTTAAAGCATTTCACTTATTCTAATAATAAAAAAGTAAAATTAATCTAATGCACACCAAATATTATGGCACAAAGTGGGGGGTTAGAAATAATAAAACAAACATGTATAAGGAACTTCAATTAAAGTAAGTATGAGTAATACCCTAATACATAAAATATGAAAGATAGTATTATTCAAGCCAACACTTATGCTACTTCTATCTACTAAAAGAGAGGATAACAAAGTTAGAATATACTTACCTAAATGTAAACCCATCGAGACTCAATCTCTCCCTTGGCCAAAAAGGATTCATAAGAGGTTATTGTGGTTTGTAAGGATCACTAAGAAAGGCTGAAGCATCCAAGACTTATCCACAAAACTAGATTATCCAAATAATAAACCTAAATTACCTCTCCTCAAGTAGAATGGTGGAAGAGCATATTGTGAAGAAACACGAGTGAATAATAACTCTTTATTGCACATATGAATAATGACTGAAATGATCTTGTATATATAGGTGGATCTTGCCCTTAATATTTTTAAGAACATCAGCTATATAGGGTCAACCCAATCAACTCAGTGTGTTTTTAGGGACAAATCACTAGGTCTAAGCTAGGTTTATCGAAAGGTTAACAAGCTGAAAACGTGAAAATATACCCCTAAACTATAATGGGTCGACCTAGTCGACCTAGTATAACTAACTATCCAAAAAGGGTTTAAGACAAGAAAAGGAGGAATGAAAAGAGGAAAAGATTGGAGGAATACTCAAGGGAGAATAAGTAGCTTAGGGAATGGCTTTGGGATCTAGTTGGATTGGTAATAATGTGGTAATAAGGGAAAATAATCCTGCGAAGCACCAAAGGTCTACCCACCCCTTTTTTGGTGCACCCCTTAGGACATGCACTCAGAGAGATTGAGTCTCAATGAGTTCTTGCAAGATTTAAAGCATAAATATTTGATAAAAGTTAAAAATATTTTATATACATATGCCCCACTTGAATCTCATAATGTGTCATTAAGGTGTAATAGGGGATGGTGCTTTAGGACATAAGGACACACACAACACTAATGCTAAAAAAAATTGTAGTATTATAAAGCAAAAATAACTGAAAGTAAATGACTGAAAAGGAAACTAATCTAAAAATTAAATGACCAAAAATTAAATGACTAAAAATTAAATGCAATGCATACATTGACTTACCTTTATCATAGGATTGTTGTCTATTGTGTTGTTATTTTTGATTGTGTAGTGTATAAAAACTATTTTTGACAAACCCAATAATAAAAAACTCAAAAGCAAAAACAAAAAAATGCAAGAAAATCCAAGATAGCTGATGTTATGAGGATAGGATGCACTTGGGAAATTTGGCAAGCTGGGTTGATAAGTGCTATGTTAGACCAAATGACCAAGTCAAACAATAAGAATAAATCAAGTAACCAAAAATCCAAGGCTACTAAAGACTGAAAAACTCAAACAAGCTATCCTCAAGTAATAAAGGCAAACTCTCCAAGTCAAACCAAGGATACATGTCAAACAAGATGGTAAAAAAAAAATGAATTAATGGTAAAAGACAAAAAAATGGTAAAAAAACATTGATGAGTGAGTAGTAACAATCCACATCTCAATCAATAATGGAAAAAAAGGCACAAAAAAGGGAAAACAATATTGTCGAGTGAGAAGTAACAAGCCAACCTCACTCAACAATGGAAAAAGGGGTACAAACTCAGGTGTCCATAACAACAGGATATAAAAATAATGATAAATGTTAAAAGAAAAGTAAAGTAAATATAGGAATGTAAAATCATGGTGTAAAGAAAGAAGAAATCCATAGTTGCTCAAACATGTTGTTTCACTCTAAGGATAGATAAAACTGAAATAAACTAGTGCTAGTATGTTTTTAAGAGGTGAATTAGAAGGAATTAGAGAATAAGGGAAAACAAATTTGGAATCATAATTTATCTATAAAGGGAGGAAAATGAAATGGGTGGAGGGGAAAATGAAGGAAAAACCAAGGTAGACTAACTCTTTATCAAAGTCAAGACACTCAAATTAGGTTTGTTAAAACAAGAGGACTTTCAAACTTAAGGACTTTGAAGAACTTCTCTTAGCTACCCAAGTCTTGGGTCAACAAATGGTGTATATAGATCATCCCATGAAGGCTATATGTATGAAAAGTAAAATTGACCTTCCTCCCCATGATGTGTTCCCTATTCTTTAGGACCCCTTACAGAGTCATCGATCTACTATGAAGATTAGGTACTTGCATGAGAAAGTAGGTAGCACCATAGAGTTTTTTTGAAATCCCCTATTCCAATCTACTAGCCTATTACACCTCAAAGGACCTCATATCTATGTGAGGCCAACTGTGGAGTTTGAGATTCAATTAGAGATAGGATATGTGCTTGTAATCATGTCTTTTGGTGTGAATTTGAATTTTGAGATTTTTATGTTACCTTTTAGATATCATTTCCTTTTGATTCAAATGATTTGGATTTTAAATTTTGTGATGGATTTTTTAATTCCTCCTCCATATGGATTTGAAAAACCAAACATGGGTGCTAAAGATGACTTTCATTTGAATACTTGGGACAAGATTGGTAAGAGTGAGAAATTAAAAGAGCATGGAGTCTAAGAGTCTCATAAATATAGATGCAATAAAAGTGCTATCTTGAATTTGAACTTGTTTTATCTAATGTGGAGATGAAAGGAAGGGGAAATCAAGAGGAATGACACATGGAACAATTTAAATTACTTGAAATTGAGAAAAAATGTGACAAAGGGGAAAAAGGGATATAATGATAGTAAAGTGTGATTCCTTATCAAATGAGGGAAATGGAAGAAAACATGCCAACATAGATTGTTGTGTAGATTTTATCTAGCAAAAGAAGTAAAAGCTAAAGTTGAGAACTAGGATTAAAAACATTAAAAGGGTGGTAATTTTATGAGGAGGGTTGGGTCTTATGTATGGTATTACACTACAACTTCATAAAATAGGGAAAAGATAAAGCAAAGAGATGGAAATTTTGTGAGGGACATCGGTTCTTATTTACAATCTTACAAAGTAGCTCATAAAAGAGAAACCCAAAGGATGCCAAAACAACATTGGTAAGCAACAAAAAGAACCAAGAATGCTTAAGAAATGGTAGTTTTGTGAGGAATTCTAGGTCTTATCCATGGTATTAATGAAGAAACTCACAAAATAAAAACCCAAGGGGTGCAAAAAATAAGATAAAATGTAAGAAGCTAAAGAAGACTATGGTACATCAAGAAACCAAAAGACCAAAAGGGAGGACTAAAGGTTTGTGAAAAAAAAGAGGGACTGCTGTAGAGGGAGAGACCTATGCTAATAACCTAAAAAAAGTGTTAGATAGATGTAGATAGAAAATATGACATACTTAAAATCTTGTTTACGAATGTGAATCTTTTCATGGAGTCTATGTTGGGAGGATAAGTTTGGTGTTCTAGAAATTGAATGATGTTTTTATACCATAGACTTTGTTGAATGTTAACAACCTCAATGTGGTAGATAAGTGAATCTTGTGGTTGGGTAGAAGATAAATATTTTATTATTTGGATAAGAAAAGTGGAATTGAAAATAATTTGGTGTAGATGAAAAAGAGACGCTGAAGACGCAAGGGAATCAACAATGGAATTTAGATCTTGAGGGATATGATCAATAGTGAAAGAGATGAGATATTTGGTGAAATTAGATGTAATTTGATGATAAGAAATGAGATTATCAATTTTACATTGGTAATCACAATTGACTTGGTGATAAATGAGTTGAGAATCACTAAAGGCATATAAGTATTGTATATTTAAATTAAGAGCATCTTTCATGCCTAATATTAGAGATTCATACTCTACCATATTATTAGTGATGTCAAATTTTAAGTGAAACCTAAAGGAATGATTTTTACAAGATGACTTGTAAGAATACAACATACCCCAAATATTTGAAGGCTTTTAGCACCATCAAAGTGAAGGGTCTAACTATCCTTGTGTAAGTTGACATTAATTTTAGGAAGTTATTTGATAGCTAATTTTGGTTTAGTGGTATCAGGGAGGATAACTGATTCATCAAGATTACTTAGTTCAAGATCAATAGTGAAGTTATGGAAGAAAATGGAAATGGCTTGATTGAGACCTTCAATGTAGAGAATGTTATCATTAGGAAGACTATCTTGAAGGTGATTGGTAGTTGGCATAAGAACTATGACAAGTTGATCGACTATGATTTATCCTTTTATAGCTTTTTGAGTAACAATACAGAGATAAAATTCCATGAGACCATATATTTGCCAATTATATCTCTATGAAGAAAGGATTTGGAGAAGTGATGAATGAGTTCAAAATGAATGATGACATAAGTGGTCTGGTATAACATGTAATGTCAAAGATTTTCAACTATGAAATAAATGGCAAGACAGTCACATTCAACTTTTATGTAATGTTTCTCATAATTAACGAGGCCTCAATTGATGTAATAGATGGAATACTCTCTTTCAATATCATCTTATTGGGCAAGCATTACCCCAACTAAAATATTTTTGGAAGAAGTATAAAAAATTAAAGGTTGATCATTTAAAGGAGGATGAAGCATTGACAAGTGAAGTAATGATTCTTTCATGTTGTCAAATGTTTTTTGAAAAGGATCCATCCATTATAAAGTATTACCTTTCTTAAGAAGATAATTTATAGAGTGGATACGGTAAGCCATTTCAAGGATGAATCATCTAATTAACCCAAGTTTACCTAGATAAGTGTGAATTTAATGAATGGAATGAAGAATGGGCATGTTAATGATAGCACTAATTTTATTAAGGTCAATGTCAATGCTACGAAGAGAGACTAAAAATTCTAATATTTTTCCAAATGTGACACCAAAGACACATTTGAAAGGATTTAGTCTAACTTAGTATTTAATAAGATAGTCAAAGATGATGGAAAGATCAGAAAGATGAGTTTTATGACTTTTGGACTTAGTGATGAGGTCATCCACATAGGTTTCAACAATTTTATGGATAAGATCATGAAATATGTGAGTCATTTATTATTGATAAGTGGTTGTAGAATTTTTAAGGCCAAAGGGAATTTTAACATAGTAATAAGTACCCCATTCTATAGTGAAAGTAGTCTTATATTGGTCCTCAGGGGCAATGTGAATTTGATTATAAACCAAGAATCCTTCCATAAGAGATAACATTTCATAACCAACTATGGAATTGATAATGACATCTATTGAAGGTAAAGGGAAATTATCCTTGGGACAGGCAAGATTAAGATTATGAAAATCAATGTAGATGCAAATAACCATAGTGAGATTTTTTTGAATGGGAACTATGTTAAAAAACCATTCAGAATAATCTAATGGTTTGATAAATTTAGCATCGATACATTTGATGATTTCCTTGTGACATAAAGTGGAGACTTTGGGTGGAAATTTCTGCTATTTTTGATGCACAGGGTTGGCATCATGATAAGTGATGATGTTATGCACCATAATGCTAAGGTCAATATTAGGCATGTCCTCATAGGACTAGGTGAATATCTCATGATATTTATCAAAAAATAAGTTAAATTTATTATATTTGATAGGTGAGAGTTTGTGAGAAACAATAATTGGTAGAGGCCATGATGGAGTACCATATTCAATGCGAGTAGTTTCTTTGATAAAAATATCATTGAAATCTTGGAAGTGGTATGGTACATTATGTAAAGAATAAATTGGATTAGCTTTAAGATCAATGCTAGTAATGAAATTGTTAAAATAAGGGGATTTGGTTTTGAAATTCCCAAGTTTGTGATGTTGTCAAAGAAGTTGAGGTTCTTGGGCATGAATCATTTCAAGAATAAATTCATTGCTAGGCAAGGTAGGAATCAGACAATAATAATCAACATCTAATTCAATATATATAATTTGATTACCATGGTGATCATATTCAAAACATTTCTGATGGACATTGATAGTATTGGCATCTAGTGTAATATTGGGAGTAGGAGAAGTAGATAGATCAGATGGGATTGGTGTGTCATTAGTTTTATTGATGGGGGAAGGATTAGATAAAAATATTGGATCCGTAGGTTGTAGAAAAGATGTAAGAATTTTTGGAGATTCAGAAGGTATGAGTTTTTCTATCACTGAAGGAGTATCAAGAAGCATAAAATTAGCAGGAAGAACATGACCTTCAAGATCTAATTCATGATCTATAGAAATGGTATGAACATATCAGTTAAAAGCACATATTTGAGCTAAGGTTTTTTGATAATTTTTAATATCTAAGTGTTGATATTGAGCTTGGGCCATTATGTAATTATCACCATATGTTGGAGAAATTATATGTGCTTGAGATTTAGGGGGAGTTTCAAAAGGTGAAATTCCAATATTAATGAATGTACATGGAGACATGATGAGAGGATCTTGAAATAATTTGGCCACTCCAAAGTCATTACAATTGAATGCCTCTTTAGGTAAATAAGGCTCTTAAGAATTACATGGAGGGGGAAAATTAGTGATCTCATTAATGAGGGGAATAGTATGGTCTTGAGGTAATAAAGATGGAGGAAGCCACTCTGAAATGTAGGGGGTATCTTGGTAATGTTGTAAGTATGTTACAAATCATTAGGTTCAACATCATATGAATCAACAAGAGTGACTTGTAAATTAGGATTGATGCTGATGAACTTGAATAAAGGAGCACTATTGATATTAGGAATGGTAGGATTAGGATACTGAGATTTTGGATTTTGAAGTTGAATAATCCAAAGGTTGGGATCAAACTCATTCTTATATATTTTTCCATTATGTAATAATGTAATGCATTGGCTATCAAAAGAAGCAATGGCCATCATTCTATGAGTCCATGGGTGAACAAGGAGTATGTTGTAAGATAAGGGTAAATCAAGGACCATAAGCTTAGTTCGAATATTATTAGGTGCAATGGTTAGGGGAAGCAAAATATAACCAAGTGGATTTTGATTAGTCTTATCAAAACCATGATAGGTAAGGTGGGTTTGCTTTAGATGACACTTGTTATAACCAAGTTTTTCGATAAGCCATAAAGATGTCACATTAATACTAGAGCCTTCATCAAGTAAAACTTTATAGATAAGGGTAGTATTAATGGATATTTTGATGAACAATGGTGGATCATATGCACAAAAAAGGATTTCATCATTAATCATGTCCTCTTCAAGAAATTCAATAGAAGGTTTGGAAGAAGGACACATGGTTTCAATAGTATGGATGTCTGTAGGTTGAGGTTTAATAGAAGGTGGTTATTCATCTATAGGATATTGATCTTCAATTTATTTTAATTGTTTCATAAGGAATTTATGATGATAAGGGGAAGTAAGAACTAACTCTATAAGTGGAATCTTGCAAGGCATAGATTTAAATTCTTCAAGAAAGTTCCAATGAAATTTAGAAGAAGAACTAGCATGATGTTTAGGAGGTAAAGTATATTTTTAAGGAGTTAAAGTGGTTGAGGGTTTGGAATGAGGATATATTTCCTTAGGGGATTATGAAGAGAGATTAGTTGTTGTAGCATCTTTGAGAAGTTATTATTCTAAAGATGGCTTCTTGGGTTTCGTAACAGGATCTTTGTGAGCCAACTTATGATGATAATTGACCTTAGTAGTGTTAACATATTGAGAATTATTGTAATATTGGTCATAATCAAATGAATAGCAAAAACATCCTTGGTATTTTATTGATTATTATCTATGGATTTATTTTTGGTTATTCAAGGTAGAAGCTTTGAAAACTTTTCATTTTTGAGAAGTAGTGGTGTAATATTAACAACGAAGGTTGATCATAGATTCATGATTAAATGAATAACCAAGCATATAGGAGACAAAAAATTTAGTGATCCATTTACAAGATTTATGGGAATGACCAATGTTAGTATGGAACCAATAAAGTTGATTGGGGTCATACTACTTAGGAGGATTGTTAAGATAAGTGAAAGGTTTATAGGGTGGTAAAAATTATTTCATTTATTTCACAGTGAGTGGTGTGTAAGAATATGAAGGCATGTTGGCTTTGGAAAATCATCATTTGGTTTGAGGAGTATTACCAGTGATAGCATTAGTAGATGTTTGAAAATATCCTTTAATAAGTTTAATATTATGTTCAAATTGATTTACTAAAAAGTCTTGACATTTATCTTGGTCAAGTGCTTCATTAAGTGTTTAGGGAGCAAAATTTTGAACCTTATATTGAAGAGGAGTTAAAAAAGTTATAAAGAATTTAAATAAATTATCATCAGTCATGTTATGATCAGATTTATGGGCCAGATATTTCCATTATTTGATTAAATCATAATTTGATTCAGTGGGAGATTGCTTAACATTGATGAAATGAATAAGACAATTTTTGGGAAGATCATTATATTGAAACTCTTTAACTAAAGGATTGACCAAATCCTCAAGTTTCCAAATGGAATGTTGTAGAATTTGGTTATACCATTATTATACATCACCAGTGAAGGTTTTGACTAAGAGTTTAGTTGTGGTGAAAGTATTAGTTTGGATCCACTCTTTGTAAATATTGCCAAAGGCTTTGAGAAATGAGGCAGGGTCTTTATTCCCATCATAATTGATAGTTGGAGATATGTTTCCAATATCAATAGACATAATGAATGGAGTTAAAGGCTCATTTTGAATGTTTTAAAGAGTTTTTCTATTCATTATAGGTTAAGGAATAATATTTCCTGAGGCATCTCTAAGAGGTGGAGGAATATAATTGGGATTGGCTTTAGGATAGATAGTAAGAGGTTGATTGGCCATATTGATCAAATGGAGTTATAGTTTCATCATTTGAGAGGTGCTATAGGTTTTAATTATGTTCATTTGATGTATGAATTGTGTAAGAAGTTGAGTCATATCAATAGGTGGGTTGGTGTTTATAGGATCACTCCCCAAATTGGTATTAGGGGGAAGGTTATTATAAGATGGATTATTAGTGTGATTATTGATTAAAATTGTGTTAATTACTCCCACAATAGTTTTAAGGGTTTAAAGATGGGAATTGTCTTGATAGATATAGAAATGATTAGATCCACCTACTTCATCTTGAGATGTGATTTACACCATGTTACAACCAAAAAAAAGGAGGGGAAGATTTACTCCAAGAGTGATGGTTATCTTGAGAGGAAAAGAGAGGGAGAAATGCACATCCCATATAGTATCTAAATGGATTCAGGTTGTCTAATAATATTTTGATAGGGTAATTCATGATGACATGAGAGAAATAAAAAAAATGATGAGGAGAAATAGAGAACTGAGTCATATAGACAAGGAAAAAATTATGAATATAGAGTTGATTAGGTCGACCTAGTACTGAAAACTAAGAAAATAGGGGTACAAAGTCAACAAGATTGACCTAGTACTATAACCTAGGATATAAAATAGGTAGATAAGGATACAAAGTCAACAAGGTTGACCTAGTACTATATCTTGAGGGGTAGAAAAGAATATTATGTCAATATGGTCAACTTAGTACTATAGGTAGGGGAAACAAACAGTCTGTAAGAGACTGTATCAAATAAAACAATAGTGTACTAAAATAAGAAATGTTTTGCAATTAAATTTGAAAGAAAGAAATGAAAAGAAACACACAATCAATTGGGTCAATGAGGATGATCCAATTGAGGCATACAACACAAAACATTGCACCAACTCTAGCCAATGCAAGTTTTTACAATACAACATATAATTGAGCAAAGAGTAAGTAGTCAACTTGGAAATTAAATGCTAACTAAGTGGTTATCCTAAATGTTGTTAGATTATTAGAGTATGATTTTAAGTGTGATAGAAAGTTGGATAAAAGTAAGGAATTAAAAATCAATCTATGGATGGTTTTAGGACATTTAGGCTGAAAGGGATTTGTGTTGGCAATGGCACTAGTTTGGTATTGGGGCCTACCCCCTCACTTTACACACCATAATGATAAGGGCGTTGGGTGCTTTTACAATATATAGAATTAACCACATGTTTGTACTTGGTAAAAAAATCAATTTGACTACCTCCTTAGTGATGAAATCCAAGTAGATAGGCCCTGGGTAGACAACTATTTAAATTAATTATAATATGATGTGATTTGGTAGTGTGTGCAAAAAAGAGAAAAATAGTGCAACTAAATGGTATATTGAAAAACTATGTAATTAGACTATGTGATCTATTTTAAGCATGTAAGTAACTAAAAGTGAAAGTGTGAAGTAATTACTAACATATAGATATTAATTCCAACTTTAAAACACAATATAGTGTCAGTTTAGATGACAGTGTATGCATAGATTATAGTATAAAGTTGACAATGTCACTATTGTACTATTGAAGCAAGGTTCTGTTAACAATTATGTCGACAATGTCGACCTAGTCTTTTAGACAAAAGACAAAATAAAAAACTAGGTTGACCTAGTTTATTGTATAAGGGCAATTGTAAATACTATAAATTGTAAAAAATAAAACTGTAATGAATAATATAAATGATAGAGAAAGAGAAAAAGGAACCTTGGTGGGTTGGAAGATGTAGAGGAAATTGAGATTGCTATTGAAGTTCCCTAATTTTTACTTGCAAATTCTACCAATTGTGTTAACCTAGTTTTGTAGTTCCCTATTTGATGAAACCTACGAGGATGACTATATCAGGAGTGTCGACCTAGTATGTTTTTTGGAAGTCTAAAAGTGTACTATGTTGACATGGTCTTTTGAAGGAGACACAGACCTAGTAGCCTATTTGTAAGTGAAAACCTATACTGTGTCGACCTATTTGACCCAATAACCTATATCTGATGAAGACCTACACAAACATAGTAGAGTCATTTTGGTGTGACTGTGTGTTAAAGCTACACATATAAGTTAGAAACTATACCAACATTGTTGACCTTGTATCACAAATATAGAAAAATAATAAATAAAATGATAAAATAATAAAAATGTGAAATAAAACCTACAAGGGTTAGATTCCTATGAGGTTCACCATAATTTATGTAATAAGAAATGCATCATGTCTATAAATCAATCCTAACTTGGAGAAGATAGATCATACTTACACTTTTGATTAGGGCTACATTAGATAATCAAGAACACAACTAATATGGGGATCCGCTAGACCCAATTAGGGTATCTCTTATCATAATAAACAATACTAGGGAGGGTTCCAAAGCCTCCAGTCAAGCAAAATAATATAATAACCCTAACTAAGACCTATGTTTTCATATTCACTAAACTAATAACAAGTAAAGTAAAATCTAATTTAGTGCTCACTAAATCTTGTGGCATAATAAAGGGTTAGTAAATAAATAAACATTCATAGGAGAATCTCAATTAAGCTATGTATGAGTAAGACCCTAATACATGGATAAGAAGAGTAATATTATTCGAAGCCAATACTTATGCTACTTCTATCTACTAAATAGAGGAATAAAGTTAGAGAATACTTACTTGAAAGATGAACCCATTGAGACTTGATCTCTCCTTTGGCCAAAGGGGCTTCACAAGAGGTTATTGTGGTTTTTAAGGATCACTAAGAAAGGCCAAAGCATCTAAGACTTCTCCATAGGACTAGATTACCCATGTAGAAACCCTAAGTTGAGACTCTTCAAGTATAATAGTGGAAGATCAGATTGTAAAGAAGTAAAAGTGGATAATAAATCTCATTTATTTGTAAATAATTACAAAATTATCTTCTATATAGGCACATTCAACCCTCATCCCTTATGAAAGTTTTGACTGATAGAGTCAACCCAATCGACCTAGTATGATTATGGATAGAAATTCACTAGGTAATGGGATAGGTTGGCCAAGAGCTAACCTAGACCCTAAATGAATTTCACCCATAAGAGTATAACATCAACCTAGTCAACCTAGTACTTTAGACTATCTAAAGGAGCTTAAGGTGAGGAAAAGAGAGATGGAATGTGGGAAATGATTAGAGTGTACAAAAGAGGAGTAATAGCTTAGGGGAATGTTTTAGGAGATGGTTATATTGGTAATAAGTGGCAATAAGGGATAACAATCCTGTGAAGCACCAATGGTTTGCCCACCCCTTTCTTGGTATACCCCTTAGGGTTTGCACTTAAAGAGATTGAGTCTCGATGAGTTCTTATAAAATAAAAAGCATCAATATTTGATAAAAGTTGAAAATATTATGTGTATACAAAACCCACTAACATATTATATAATCACTAACACTCCACTTATAATATAATATGTTATCACTAGGTACATGGCATACGTACATACATATGCTTAATACTACCCCTATAGGTACATAACATTGTAAAAAATTGTGAAGGTTAACATATTTAAATAAAATGCCAAGTCTTTTGCTTTTAACTTATTCCCCCATTTTCACCAAACTAGTAAAACATGAAGCTTCAATTAATTACATAGGTTAAAAGGTCAACTCAAATCTACTAAGGCATATAGGCATTTGACCAAACTAAGGTTTTAGCCTAGATAAATTAATACAAAATATCTAAACTTAATAAAACTTCATCTATTTTATTAAATGATCTAGTTGTTGGGAAGGCATAAAACATGTATAAATACTCAACTACTAAAGTCAAGGGGATCCTTTCACAAGTCTCCATCGATCCATAACAACATCAAAATATTCAACAAACTATTTCTATTATTATTCTAACTAACAATCCATAACTTAATTATTATGTTCAACTCAACCTTTCACAAACTCAATTCAATAAATAAACCCTATAGAGTTAAAAGAGAGACATATGCATATAACAAAGATTTAAACAAAACAACTCACTATCTTTTATTAGAAAAGTCATAAGGCTCAAGAGTTTGCTTTACATAATGACTCCTTCTCAAGGGTCTAAATATGAATATGGTTGAACACAAAGACAACCTTAGTCTTTATCGATACTGTAATAATTCCAATCCCTTTTTATTATTACAAGTAGACTAGATACTAAAGCAATATAAAATATAAAATTTCATTCATTTATTACATAAGCAAGAGGTTCATCTCTTGGTTTGGTTAAGCAAATTAATGACCAAGTGATATTCAATGACAATCCTCATCCGCTTTCAAGCATCTACTGGCCATAAGAAGGAAGACTCACTGCACAACCTTTTATCATAATTAAGCTGCTAATCTAGACACCCCCAAGCGTAAGACTCCCAACTCCAAGCAAGTTTATATCACTTGGTCAAGGAATGTATGAGTATATAAGCAATTTTATCTTATCATAAAGGAAAGACCATACCTACCTACTATCTAATTTCTTGATTTTACCTAGAGAGACTCCCAATCCTAAATACAAGATAAAAAAGCATTCAAATAATTAATCAAGAGAAGTAAATCATTCACAAATATAATACTAATAGGCTAGTTATTATAACATAACAAGGCCTACTAAAATATTAGAGTAACAAGATGATGTTTAACTCTATTACTTTCTGTCAATGGTCATGGGAGAGTTGAACCTACCACCATGACCAACATAGGAGGATCTCAACTACTACCATGTGATGGCCAAGTAAGGGTTAAACAACCTTTCAATATGTCCAAAATAGTAGGACTTTAACACGTTACTATCAAGATAATTAGATAAGGGCCAAAAAACCTTCCACCATGACCAACATAGGAGGACTTTAACATGTTACCATCATGACATTCATGGGAGGATCAAACAACCTTCCATCATGCCCATCACAAGAGGACTTTGATACGCTACCAATATGAAGATGATGCTCATATAACACCATCACTCATAATCATAACAACATATAAAAATATGCACATAAGAATCTAAACACTTCAATCATATAAGGAAGAACAACTTCTATAAGGTCCTCAAAGGACAAACACAACATGGTAGCTAATGCTCAACCATGGATAAGTCAATAAAATAGGTAGAATAAACCAGGTGGTCTTATTATTATGAAATCAAAAAGGAGTCAAGCAAAAGCACATAATCATTTCATTTTAAATAAATCAATTTAAAACATAAGTCAATATATAACCCACCTATCAGCTCCAAGACCACCTAGGCACTCTCCTCTAGATGTCTAGGCTCAGGTTTTCTAACCCACTCTTTTCCTAATTCCTAATTCTCTTTCTTTGCTTTCTTAACTTATTTTCAATTGATTTTTGGAAAATATTCCTAAACTCAGGGATTTCAACTACTACAAAAAGACATTCAAAAATCAGCCAACCATTAGCTACTTGCCAACCCATGCCTTATTAAGGGACATTATTTTACATGTTCAATTAAGGTGCATGGAAAATATTGTAGGCTTATATGGTTGCTTCATAGATTCACTTACCTCTTTTCCCACTTGATTATAATCTAAGGAAAAATAATCAAAGATCTATCAGTCAACCATTAGACATTATAGATGTTGGCAATAAGATCAAATTATTAGAAGACAAAAAGTTTCACCAACCAAACTTAAAGGCTAGCTACCTAAAACATACACTAAGTTAGGAAAGGTGATGAATGGAAACTTAGGAAACCGACTAATTAACATGGTTCTAAAAAGGGTTTAGGGGTAGATATATTTTATGGTAAAACCATTCTTGGCATAGTATCTTTCCTTCATTGGCCTTTTTCCTATTCCTGTACACTCGATGCACACATCAAATTCTTCTAACCTAATATCCAAAGATACATAATTTATTCAAATAAGGCAATTTCAATCAATTAACCACAACCAATCATTCATGGAATATCAACATCCATGTAGATAATTTCATATGATTCAATACATAAGTAATTACCATTTCATAAGCTTAGAAGCAATGATTCAACATGATTTAAGTCAATATATCTCATAGACACAATCAAATTTCATAAAGATACATTGCATAAAGAAATTTAAGCATAATATAATTCTTTCTCATGGTTCCAAACACATGATAATCCTTCATAAATCCTTGCACACCTCAATTAGACATGACTTAACAACATAATTCAATCATCAGAACATATAAGTCATAATTATAGTCATCTTTGTCAAAGATAATCACTTTTCAAAATGGGGCCTTACACCTTCAATGATAATCACCATCACACGCAAGCACTATAGGATGATATGGAAGTACATAGAGAGGTCTATATGAAATAATCTCAATGGAAGATATGTCAACTAAGAGGTTATAATATAGTACTCAAATTTGAAGCATGATAATCAAATATAGAACAAGAAAACATAAAATAGTCTATTAGGTTGGCCAACTTATGATATATGCCATCCCTTAATATTATTCTCTAAGGGAAGTGAATCCATGATTCCTTACTTGGACTCTAATTATTAGCTTGAGCTAATTTAGGGCCTACTCGAGTATGGTGGTTGCTTGAATGGGTTCATTGGGGGATTGCTCAGGTTAGGTAAGTGCCTTCTTAGGCTCTTCTAGTGATTTGGGTTCTATCTCAAGCTTGACTGGGGCCTGCTTAGGCACTTTTGTGACCTACTTGGGTACTTCTATTACTATCTCAAGTGCTAAAGGTGCATTATCCAATGATTCTATGGTCTAGAGAAGGGGTGATATATAGAGATGTTATCGATTGATGTGGTCTTTTGAGAGCTTATCCAAGCCCATGACTTCCATCATTGTTTGAGGTCTAAACATTTCAACCTTGGGTTGGATCTCATCATTAAGTCTATTGATGAAGTAATGTTGGAAGAAAGCATTAGATAAGCATACGATCTAGTTAGTAAGTTCTAAAAATGCTACTTGATAGTCATGTACTATGCTGGTTTGATGAAGCTGAGTCAATACACTAGTGAGATGATTTATAGAGAGAATGGGAAACCCCATGAAAACTAGAGGTTTGGAAATTGGCTTAAACCAAAAATACATCCTTATAATAAGACCAAAATTTTAATTTTTTTTAACACTAATACATGACAAGATGATTATACGATAAATATTACGAATAATGACTTAAAATTAACACAAAAATGAAAATACAAAATTAGGATATCCCTAAGACACCACTATAAACGTATCCTACACACTAGGAGATAATAATAAAACTAATTAAAAGACACCATAAAATGGAATAAACATAAGATACTATGAATTTAAAAAAACCAAACATTATATATTAAAATCTTATTGACAATCCAAAACTTAATACACTAATACCTAAGACCATGTAAGACCTAATAAATTAATACCTTACACTATGTAACATATATGATTGATTAAAAAAAAATATATCTTAAAAAAATAAATGAAATATATAATAATCTAAACCCAAAAAGTAATTACCACTAAAGAAGAAAATACCATGAATTGAAGAATCAAATAATTACTAACATGAGTGGTGGTTTCTTTCAAAAATATGTGGATTGATTTGGGCCAAATTGTGGGTGGAATGGGTACCATTGTAGGGTTGGTACATGGGGCCAAGGACAAGAGAGGACTCAATGTGTGTATATGTTATAGGGTGGATGGGAAAGCTATGTCATGGTTTGATGTAAAGGAGAAGACACTAGGTGAGGATGCATCAGAGATAGATAATGGAAAGGGAGTCAAGGCCAAGAGAGAAGTTGTGAGTGGATGTAGTGGGGAAAACTAGCAGTTTAAGAGGTGAGTAGGAGGTGTTTATAGAGGTGGATCCAAGGTAAATTTAGATGAATCCAAGTAATGATATTATTTGGTAGGGTGATTTCAAGGGGAAGAAAATGGATTTAGAAGCCAAAACCATGGGCAGTGTTTGCAAGTGTTGGTAAGGTCATGTTGGCAAAGGTATATCATGAAAATAGGATAGAGTTTAATGGGAGCTCGAATCAAAGCTAAGTCAATATTTGGATGGAGCCATGAACATGGTTATAGGTTGTGGGGAGTGTGATCCAAGTTGAAGCCAACTATAGTAGCAAGTTATAAAGCTAAAACTAAGGCAAAGTTAGGTAAAGGCCAAAAAAAAAGTGACTAGATGTTATGAATATAAATACTCATTTATGGTGATAGAGAGATCAATATTTGATGATGGTTCTAGATAGTTCAGTGTTTGATGAATGCATCTACAAAAAAGTAGCCAACAAGTCAAATCAATGTAGAGTAATATAGATCTAATAGAGTGAAGGGTTGAGACAATGCATTGCAAAATGGATTCAACACTGTGTTGAGCCATGTCTAACAAACAAAGGATATTGTATGGGCAGTGAGCTGGCATAGGAGGTGCATGCAATGGGCCATCAAAGGTAGTGATCTAAATAGAGTGATCAAATCTAAGATATGTTATCCTAAAATAGATAACTATAAATCTCAATAATTAAAGTACTGTAATTATAATACAATACTAGAGAAACCTCATGATCTCAACTATAGATATTTTCATCCCCAAGACCAAGATCGACATAGACCAAAGTTGGGTAAATTTGTACATTAACAACTCAGTATTGACTACAATATTCACTACTAACAACTCACTATGGACTAAAATATTCACTATTAAAAACTAAAGATCTACGAAACACATTAAGATACCTCACAAGTAACAATACTGTAAATTCACAATACTATAAATTCACAATACTAAAAAATAGAATACTAGAAATCATTGTGATCTTTACAATAAATTAATTGGAAAGAAAACCAAATGACTGAATATCTTCTCTCAAACCTCATAATCTATTGCAATAGGAACCTCTTACTCACACACTAACTAGATAACAATAATCGACTCATATATTAGACTAAAACACCATTACAAACACAACATTCCTTTTGTGGAAGGAATAACTCCATATCACGGGCCTCTTCAAGGGGAAACCTCTTATTAGAGAAAGATCTAATTATAAAAACTTCTTTTTGAATGTTCAATACTCAACCTAATGCCCTTATTTATAAAATGGCCAAGCACTATTCAGTGGACATTGTTCTCCCCACTAAGTAGTGTTGAGTGGACCCCAACCCCACTAACATATTATATAAGCACTAACACTCCACTCATAATATAATATGCTATCCCTAGGTACATGACATACATACATACATACATATGCCTAATACTACCCCTATAGGTACATAACATTATCAAAAATAGTGAAGGCCAACATCTTTTTAAAAAAATGCTACGTCTTTTGTTTTTGACTTATCCTCCCCCTTTTTACTAAACTAGTAAAACACGAAGATTTAATCAATTACATAAGCTGAAAGGTCAACCTTGAATCTGCTAAGGCATAGAGGCATATGACCACACTAAGGTTTCAACTTGGATATATTAACACAAAATATCTAAGATTAATAAAACTTCATTTATTTTATTAAACAATCTAGTTGTTAGGAAGGCATAAAACATACAGAAATACTCAACTTTTAAAGCCAAGGAGATCTTTTCACAAGATATCCACTCAATCCATAAAAACATAAAAATATTCAATGAACTATTTCTATTGTTATTACAATTAACAATCCATAACTTAATGATTATGTTCAACTCAACCTTAAACAAACTTGATTCAATAAATAAACTCTTTAGAGTTAAAAGAGAGACACACACATAACATAGATTTAAATAAAATAGCTCACTATATTTTATTAAAAAATCCATAAGGTCCAATATTTTTCTTTACATAATGAATCCTTTCCAAGGGTCTAAATATGAATATGGTTCAACACAAAGATAACCTTAGTCTTTATCGATATTGGAATAATTCTAAGCCCTTTCTATTATTACAAGTAGACTAGATTCTAAAGCAACATAAAATATCAAATTTAATTCATTTTTTACATAATCGAGATGTTCATCTCTTGGTTTGGTTAAGTAAATAATGACCAAGTGGTATTCAATGATGTTATTCATCTAATTCCAAGCATTTACGGGCCATAAAAAGGAAGACTCATCGCCCAACCTTTTGTCATAATTAAATTGTTACTCTAAACACTAAACACCCCCAAGATTGAGACTCCCAACTCCAAGTATGTTTATATCACTTGGTAATGAAATTAGTGAGTATATAATCAAGGTATCTTATCAAAAATAAAAGAACATGCACTATCTATAGTATAATTTCTCAATTTTACCTAGAGAGACTCCTAGTCCCAAATACAAGATAAATAAGCATTCAAATAATCAATCAAGTGAAGAAAATCATTCACAAATATAATACTAACTAACAATTTATTATAACATAACAAGGCCTACTAAAATATTTGAGTAATAAGAGGATGTATCACTCTATTACTTCCTACCAATGGTCATGGGAGACTTGAAAAACCTACCACAATGACCAATATAGGAAGAATTCAAATGCTACCACTTAATGTCCAAGTAACTATCAAACAACCTTCCACCATGTCTAAAATAATAGGAATTTAACATGTTACTATCATGATAATCAAGTAAGGTTCAAACAACCTTCAACCATGCCTAACATAGGAGGAATTTGACACGTTACCATCATGACATTTATGGGCGGATCAAATAACCTTCCATCATGCCCATGATATGAGGACCTTGATATGCTACCAATATGAAGATGATGATCATAGAACACCATCAATCAGTGTCACAAAAACATATAAAAATATGCACATAATAACATAAACACTTCATTCATATAAGGAGGAACAACCTCTATAAGGTCATAAAAGGACAAACACAACATGGTAACCAATGCTCAACCATGGATAAGTAAATAAAATAGGTAGAATAAACCAAGTGGTCTTATTCTTATAAAAAAGAAATGAGTCAAGAAAAGCACATAATAATTTCATTCCAAGGAAATGAACTGAAAACATAAGTCAATAGGTGACCTACCTATCAACTCTAAGACAACCTAGGCACTATACTCTAGATGTCTAGGCTCAATTTTTATAACCCACTATTTTCATAATTCTTGATTATCTTTCTTTCCATTCTTAATTTATTTTCTACTTATTTTTGGAAAAAAGTCCTAAACTCAGGGAGTTCAACTACAATAAAAATACATTCGAGAATTAGCCAACCACCATTTTCTTTCTAACCCATGCCTCATTAAGGGACATTATATTCAATCTTTAATTAATGTGCATGGAAAATATTTTACCCTTAAATGGTTGATTCATAGATTCACTTACCTCCTTTACCACTTGATTCTAGTCTAAGGAAAAAGTAATCAAAGATCCATCAGTCAACCACTAGATATTATAGATGTTGGCATCCAGATCAAATGATCAGAAGACAACAAGTTTCACCAACCAAACTTAAAGGCTAGCTGCCCGAAACATACACTAAGTTATGAAAGGTGATGAATGGAAACTTAGGCAACTGACTACTTAACATGGGTCTAAAAAGGGTTTAAGGGTAAAGTTATTTTATGGTAAAACCATGCCAGACATAGTCTCTTTCTTTCATTGACCTTTTCCCTATTCTTGCACACTTGATGTACACATAAAATTCTTATAACCTAATAATTGAAGCTACATAATTTATTCAAAAAAGGCAATTTTAATCAATTAACCATAACCAATCATTCATGAAATATCAACATCTATGTAGATAATTTCATATGATTCAATACATAAGTAGTTGTCATTTCGTAAGCTTAGAATTAATTATTCAACACGATTTAAGTCAAATATCTCATAGACATAATCAAATTTCATAAAGAGACATTAAATAAAGAAATGCAAGCATCATTATTTAATAATTAAGTAATCAAGCAAAATTGATAATAAGTCTTTCTCATGGTTCCCAATACATGAAAAACCTTCATAAATCCTTGCAAACCTTAGCTAGATGTGACTGAACAACATAATTAAATAATCATAACATATAAGTCATAATTTCATAGTCATTTACGTCAAAGATAAGCACTATTTGAAATGGGGACTTACACCTTCAATGATATCACTATCACACATAATAATTTTTCTCAGTTGACAAGAACTAACATATAATACAACTAGAATAATGGGAAAACAATGACAAAAATTAACAAATTAAAATTCTAGGATTTGATACCAATGATAGGTCAGATTTCACACGAAATGAAAATGAAATTATATTTCAAAATTGAAGAATAACATGATGAAACATTATAATAAATAATCCAAGGTGGATTTTCACATCACATTCCCAAAATAACCTTTATTATTCCTACGAGAATGGTGAAATTAAGGAATGAGATAAAAACATGACACCTAAGCTAGACACCTAGGATGAATAATACCTATGTACAATATTTTTATGTTATACCTATATGATACATGATTTACACACACACACACACACACACACACACACACATTGCTCATGTGTTTGATTCTTTCTAGTCATATCTTGGATGATTCTATCAAACTTACCTCAAAAGGATAAGATGTGTGTGTGTGTGTGTGTGTGTGTGTGTGTGTGTGTGTGTGTGTGTGTGTGTGTGTATCATTTTGAGGTAAGTTTGACATAATCATCCAAGATCTGATTGGAAAGAATCACACACATGAGCACAAGCTTATGAATGTGGAAGAAAATAGAAGCCAAACTCTATTATTGAGAATGAAATCAATCAAGAGTAGAACTAGATAATCTTGTATTCAAAATTGCCTTGATCATATTGATAATTGATTGAATTATATTACAATAATTTTAGTAGAGGTACATATATAGGTGGAAGATAAACATGACCCAACATCCTCATGTATATGGATTATCTTCCCAAATGATTTGATAACACTTAAGAAATCTAAATTAAATGTGTAGGGAAAAACCATTAAATAGAATAAAAACTTACATTAACACCCCCATTGAATGTAACTTAGGTGAGTATAATAATTAGGTTTTGACAACTAGGGATAATAAAGTACCTAAGTACAAAATAAATCTCATAAAATAGAGAAAAGGAGAATAATCATAAGAAAAAATACCCCCAAAAGAGAGAAAATAATAAGAGAGATCTAAAACTCCACTAGAAGTTATAATTGCTTATTTCCACACCATGTATCTTACAGAGGAGCTCTCTATAGTGATTGTGGATCAAAAATAGATGCAATGAAGAGTGGATCACCATAGAATAACGAATGTGTCTTCCAAGTGCCTAAGGGATATCCAACCAAAGTTTGTATCCTATACAAGAAATTATACTCCTCATGCATAGTAAATGAGTCAACTGCTCCATATAATGATGGTGCATAGAATCATAGGCGAAGAAGGAATACAAAATTCCCTGTAACTGTGTATTAGACTACCTAATATCTAATGAGTTCTTGATCAATGTACCTACTCCTTGTAATGTTTAAAGTGGATCAAAAGTAGGTAGATCAATAAATAAATCCTCAATATAAAGAAGGTGATAAGGAGATGGTAGAGGTGTGTCCCCATCACTAATTTAGTCATCTATGTTAGAAGAGGAGTATTTATCATCAAAGATGTGCTTAGGATCATATATGTCATCAAGTCTAGGTGAGTCTGATGAAGAATAATATGAAAGAGAGTTAGGTATAAAGTGCATGAAGGTATATAATCAAATTTTATGATTAACTATTCCCACTACCATTGTACTACGTAACTCTATGACACACATTAAATCTAGAGTGAACTCAATTCACATGCTCAAACCAAGGTGAGTAATCTAGTAGAATAATAAGAGATTAGTTAAAAGTGAGGGAATAATTATAACATTATTAAATGTTATAACACTTCAACAAATCCTCTCTTGAAAACTTATGTAGAAGTGTCATCACCCAATTAAATAGTGGACATGTCACATGGTTCCAAGGATGTGAACTCTACTTGTGAAGAATCTATGTGATGTGATATACCAAAGTTAATAATTGATGTAGGAGTTTGAGGTACAAGTAAAAATAGGGCCCTATATTTTAATTTCTCCTTACCATATTATTTTTCCTTTTCTTTACCATTCTATTTGCCTTGGAGGATTTTAAGGTTGATGAACTTGGTTTGATAGACTCAAGAACACCTATATTGTTCTTCTCAAGAAATATAGTTAGGTGGTCAATCTAATTTTTTAAACATTTGATTTCATCATGATTTATTGATAAATATACATATTTTATCCTCTCTTTCTTATTCTTAACACTATAAAAGGATGTTTAATTAGTTTATTTGGAGGTGAGAGTATTTTGATGCTTTTCCTCTTGATCCTTTTTTTTAAATTTCTTCTCCTTATTATTTGAAACCTTCAATTTCCAATTTATAGCAATTATATCATGTGGTTTTTATAAATTAAATGTACCCATATATATTAACTTATCTTGTTCCTAGGTCAATTTTGCAACAAAATCATTTAAAAAGGGCATTTTCCATGTAACTCCAATAACACTTTTTATGACATGGAAAGTAGAGACAAACACATAATAATTTATACCTAGTTTGGAGAGTATAGAAAGAATGATTTGATCATATTTATTATATATTAAAAATTCTTTAAATACAATATCAAAGACTTAAACTTAGAGAATAAATCTTATAGGGTGTCAAAACTGCTAGGACTCAAACTAATGAGTTTGTTCCCTAGTTCATGACTTCTCATCGCATCTAGCTTCTCAAAGTATTTTTCAGTGTGGTCCATAATTCATTAATTTTTTTTTATAGATTTATCATCAAAGAGTATATCAAGATACATATACAAATACACCAATATAAAGGCTTTGTCACAATAGTTAAACCATTAAAATTTTTCCACAGTGGCATTTGGTTCAATCTCAGTGCCCATAGTTATGTGATGTAAACCCTTACTCATTAGAATGATTTACATTTTATATTTACATTCATAATAGATAAAAATCATGTGAGGAATTATCAAATTAACATTCATAATGTATAATTAAGTTATTAAAAATGAAAATAAGGCACATACAAAATGAAAAGAGACAAATAACACCCCCTTAAAATTAATTCCAGTCAACTTTGTAGATTTTAGAATTTTATATAATTATAGTGAGATTACAAAATAAATAGCTCCAATTTCACAAATGTAAAAAATTGATCACTTTTTAAAAAAACGGCATTCCAATCTAAGTTTCCTATCAAAAGTTACAATAGTTTCTATTTTCCACCATTAATAGCCTAGTTTGAATTAAGCTTGTACTAATTTTTTTACTGTATTAAATAAATATAGAAATGCAAATAAGCTAAGAAATAAAATTAAATCTTAATATAAACTAACTCAACCTATGATAGAGCTACAAATGAAATAAACAAAACAAAATTATACCTTAGCACAAAATGAATCTTCTTTCATTGTGATGTGAATTTGATTTGCTCTGTTTGGATTATGGTTGCTCACTCTTCCAACATAAGAGTAAATGGGCAACATCATGATATGCAATCTCTTATATCTCAGCATGATAAACCTATAATGAAGAAGCTTGGAGATATAATAACATAAAAACTTTGTAATGAAGAAGCTTGGAGATATGATAACAAAATAACTTAGGAATGAAGAAGTTTTTTTTAAAAAATCAGAGGAAGAACCTCTAATTTATATAATTTAGAAATGGATGTGAACCATCCATATTGAGATGAAGTTCAAGGGATGAGAATAAAATGTAATTTCTAATTCATAATATAAATTTTGAATTACAAATTGGAGTGGAGAACATGCGGGACTCATAATTGAATATAAAATTCATTTGGGAGGAAGATATGATATAAAATTGGTAAGTGAATGTGAGGTGGATTATTAAATTGGAGAAAATCTAATCATGGAAATAAAGGTGGATTATTAAATAGGATCATGGAAGACAATGGGAATAAAGGTGGATTATTAAATTGGATCATGAAGGATAATGGGAATAAAGGTGGATGTGAGGATAATTTAATTTTTTAGATTGATGAAAGTTATGAATTTCTAAAATCCAAGGAATTTTTAATTAGAGAGAGATTAGTTAATTAATTTTAGATTAATTTAGGAATAATAAATTAGTGAATAGTGAATATGGAAAATTAAGGATGACTAAAGAGGATTAGAGATGATTAAGTATTTAATGCAAAGAAGGTTAAAATTAACACAAAGTGTTTGATTTTAAGTGTCTACATTTTGCCCCTCTTTGAGAAGTTGTTACGATACATTATCAAAGTAATGATTTTTTAAAGAATAAAAAAGTCAATGAAAAGGTGAGAATAAAAAATTAGATTAAGGAATAATATATGTTATTCTTTTATCATTTCTAACCAATAGATGAAGGATTTTGGATAGAAGAATAAGATAATGATGGCAACAAAATGAGGGACCCATGATGATGCCCCCTCGAGTGTTCATGTGGTAAATTAGAGGAACACTCAAAATGATGTAGGAGGAAAAATGAAGTGGTGACAATGAATGTCATCAATAAATTAAAGCACTAGAAATCAATATTATACTTACAAGATTAAAATAGGTGTAAAATGATTTTCCCCTAACTAAAAATTAGAGAATAAATAGGAAAAATAATATTTCTTGCTCAAAAGCTGCATGTTTGAACGGTGCTTGGGAGTCAAGGGTCACATGATTAGAGGTGGAAGTGATATATCCTAGTAAGCTATGGGCCTGAAAACAAAAAATATAGATTTTTCAATTTGAGAGGAAGATTTTATATAATTGATAGTTGCAAGCAATTGATAATGATTGATAACATTTCAATTACTTAGGGCTTGAAATTGTGGAGAAAAAAGATTACATAATATGGAATTTATGGATTGGAAAAAAAATATTGGAATGGGAAGTGATAGGCTATAGAAAAAGGATGGAGATTGTATGAATGGTTAGACAATTGCCTTGTGTTTATTTTTGCCTTGCTTCAGAATTCCAACATGAATAAGTGAGGAAGAGTTGATCGACCTAGGTTTTAATTTAACATAAAACAATAATCAACAATGATATAAAATTACCATGATGAATATTTATGTTTGATTCATAAGGACTAAAATTATTATAATTTGTGCAAAATAGAGTGCATCATGATATGAAAAAATTATAATTACACTATAATGTAATACATAAAAGAATCTTGACTCAAAACATGATAAAAAAAATAAGTGGAAAGAAGATGAACACAATAAAGAAAATATACATAAACAAAAATTATGAGTGTAAAATAAAAGAAGTAAATCACAAGACACATGAGAAGATAATCAAGAGTTAAAAACTTTAATGAAGACAAGTTCAACAAAATCACAACAAAACATAGGTGAAAACAAAAATTAAAGCAATCAACACTTGAAAAGGAAGTAAATGACATGAATAACATCCTAGGCCAGGGTTTAGACTTTGGGTATCTAATATTTATGACAAGATTTAATGACAGATGAGGAAGCCTTGAGATAACCATATTGTTTTAGATAGAAATGAGAACAAGTGAAATCACATTTTGGATGAATTGAGATGATGGAGATAGTGGCCAAACTAACCCTAGGGGCCTTATGCCCTTGAGCATTACGTACATAGTCTAAATGCTCTTACCATTGAAAATAGTGTGGACACCCATGATAATAGGGATATAATTCAAGCCACATGTAGTTCAACACATATGGGAAGTGATTAGAAAATAGGTTGGTGGATGAAGGGTTAAGATTGACCCACGAATGTTATTAACCCATTTAATCTAATTATTGCACATTATTATTGGTTGAGATGATGGATTTATTTTCCCAAAATAAATGTAAGGAGTGAACTATGAATGATATCTCTAAAGATAAGCTATACATTTTTAGGTACCCCATGAATTAGGTTTCATAAGAGCAGATATGCAAATGATATATCCTATTAAAAAGCTATGAACTTAGCTCAATTGAATAATTTAATGACTAATTGAGTGAGTAAGTGATGGAATGATAGAGAAAGGGTGGATATTATGATGGTGTAGGTCACAATCAATAGGTGTGGAAGATTTAGTGGAAATAATAAGGAATGAATGTGGATGATTGATGTGTAAACATAAACAAAGAAGTTAATTGACAACATGGATTAATGAGGATTAATCATAACATAGATTGGATATGTATGGGTGGAAGAGAGAGGTAATTATGGGATGAATGGGGCAACAAATTTGGTTTTCAGCATGATACTTTCTCAAAGTGCCAGTTTACTGGTTTTCACTCGTGGATGAACTATTTTTTTGTTTCTTCTCTTTTTCTTATTTTTTTTGTTTTTTATTTTTTTGATTTTTTTTTGTTTTTATGAAGATGGATTTTACTAGAGAATTAGTATACAAAATTGACATTAGAGGACCAGACATTGAGAATATACCATGTATCTCTATGTTTTTATGATAATGCTATGGAAAATGATGATATATGTGAGAATAAAAATGTATGACTTAATGATGGAAAATAACGAATGTTTTTATTTTGTATCTCTTTGTTCTTATTTTAAAAAAAAATGTAAATGATGGAAAATGCAATGCAATAAGGGCAACATGAAATGTAACTATAAATGGGTTTCCCCCAAGTGTCAAGGTACTTGTAGATAACAAGTTATTTTATTTCTGATTTTATAATTTTTTTGGCTTTATTGGAATCTAAACCCAATGGAGGGTCATGAGATGCATAACTTTTTTTTGATGTTTTTTTCATTTTTTTTTTTTTGTCATCTCAATTATAAAATGGTTTGACATGCATGATGTTGATCCTTATTAATCATTCGGGTATGCACTCCATAGATGTCTTCAATAACATCTTTGATTTCTAAGTTTGATTCTTCTAAATTTACCAAGATACTATCATAGCCCCTACAATAGAGGGTGCTACCAAATAGGGTGAAGGAGAAGGTGTGTTCAATTAAGTATGTGTGTTGAGTGCATATAATATTTTTAGGGATGAAATGATAGTGGGGATAAGTATAGGTTTCATGATCTGAAAGGTGATTGGGACCAACAAACTCATGTATAGCAAAACTAGGAGTAACTATAAGTCGGATGATTTGGGAACTCATTATTGCTTCAATAATGTATTTAATATGTGAAAGAGATATATAAAAAAATGGTGCTAATGCATGGGGTAGATTAATTTTTTCATCCATTGGTGCTTTAGAAAGGTTTTCACCAATGGATTATTCATGCTTGTTTTAATTGGGATGTAGATTTGGATTTTATAATAAATCTTCAAAGAAGTTTTCAATAAGGGACTCATATTTTTGATTTTTTAGATTTTGATTTGGTTTGGGATTGAAATTTGGATTTGGATTATCTAATAGTGTCTCAAAGAGGTTTTTAGTAAGGGATAATAATTTTATATTTGGATGGTAGGATTCATATCTATCGAGGAGTGTTTATTGTTCCTCAGAATATACAAATGTTTCTTGATGTTCTTCTAATTGGAGGCAAGCTAGGAAGTATATAATTATTATTTTTATCTTTATGGAGTAATATAATGGTAAGTAAGATTTTTAATCCCAGTCAATGGGTGTGGGAGATGGACTTGTAATATGGGAAGAAGGATTGGTGGTGTTGATGAAAGGAGTGACATGATTAGGTTTAGGGAAGAAATGTTGGCATATCCCTAAGCTATGATTTTTGGGCATGGATACACTTGTATCTACCAAAGAATACCCTTTGTCAATCAAATCATGGATATAATACTTTAGTCTAGTACAATTATTTGTGGAATGACCTTATAATTTATGATAGTCACAATATTCATTATCTCTATACCACTCAGGTTTTGGGATGTTTTTATCAAATTGTTTGGTGTTTGTAAATATGACTAAGCTTGTAGAAACCAACTATAGAAAATACACGTCATAAGGTTATCCCAAAGGAGTGAATTTGTGTTTATGATTTTATTGAATAGGCTAACCACTAGGCATGATAATTTTGTTGGGAGGTTGGGTTTCAAAATTAGGAGGAAACTTGGTTCCTAGACTTAAAGCTTGTAGTAAGATGTGATTTTTGCTCTCTTTTATGTATTTAGTGACTTGGGAATGTGGAATATGGGGTGGAGTGTTTATGAATTTATTTGTTTTAAAATATGGATTTGTTAGAATGAAGAAGGGATTTGGGTTGAAGGTCATGTTTGGATTTGATTGGATTGGGGGTTGACTTATGATCGGGGTTTGGTTCAAGCATAAATTTGAAAGTGTTTGTGAAATTGAACCAAAGGGTTGATTTTGATTGATACTAAGGTTGAAACTTAAGGAATTGATAAACACAGTTCAAATTTTAGTGGATGGATTAAAACTGGCAAAATAATTTGAATAGATTTGATTGGTAAAGCCTAAAAATTGATCAGTTGTTTCCATAAAATAAAATTTGGATGTTAATTGATGGGTAAACTTGAATGATTAAAATTTGATTGATTATCTTTGGATTATATTGATTGATTGATAAACATGAATAACTATTCAAGTTTGGATTTGAATGGTTGATGTTTGGATATGATTGATGGGTGAGGTTGAATGCACATTGAAACTCGAATTTAGATTTATTATATCATTGATTGGTAAAATTGAATAATTATTCAAGTTTATATTCAATTGGTTGATGTTTGGATATGATTTATTGATGGGTAAACTTGAATAAATATTCAAGTTTAGATTTTATTGGTAGATAGGTAAACTTGAATAACTATTCAAATTTGGATTCAATTGGTAGATGATAAAATTTGAATAGGTATTCAAATTTAGATTTGACTGATTGATGGGTGAGGTTGAATTCACATTCAAATTTAGATTTAGATTTATTAGATGATTGATTTGATGTCGATTAAAATATGCATTTAAACCAAAATTGATTGGATTGAACTCTAGGTTAAGACTAGGATTTTTTGGATTTGGATTTATGATTAGATTGATCAAGGGATTGTCAAAAAATCTATATAGTGATAGATGATATTTTATTAAAAGAAAGGCTTTAACTAAAAAAGGATTAAAAAAAAGACTTGACACTAGACTATAAAAAAAGACCAAAACATGTAAAAACTTAATTGACAACTAAATAGTTTTGAGTTTGAGTGTAAGATTATTAGTAGATTTTTTTTAATGACTCAAAAGAACTTTATTTTCACTTAAGGTTTATTCAGTACATGGTAGAGTACAAGGAAAAAAAATAAATTTCTACTTTAAATAGTCAATAAATTACACATAAAAGGTGAAAAAATAGAATAAGGATTGTGAATAATGTTTGGGCCTTTTGATGTCACTTACTCATCTATGTTCTCAGTTACGACCTAATATTTTGAGAACTAACCATGGAAGAACTTAAAATTTCCATGGAACACAAAGTCTGGTTTTGAGGGTGTGTGGAAGGTAAATTATCGGTGCTAACCACTAACTGATGCATCAAATTTGAATTAAAAAATAAGTTTTTCTAGGCTTAAAATTAAAAAAAGACTATCTAAGGGGAGTCCTCTGAGATACCTTGTGGTACATTGATGCCCAAAACCATGGAATAAATAGATAAAGTAGATGGACACTATTGGTTCTTGTCCAAAAGTGCCCAACAGAACTATAAGGGTTTCAATGTGTTGATAATTGATGATATCATATTTTGAGGCAACTATTGAAACCTTGGGTATTGGAGCATGAAATCCCCTCATGTCATAGTGTGCTAAAAATACATAACTACTTAGACAATTAAAATGATTAGATCTCAATTTATTTACCCCAATAATACATAGGATTTGGCCTACTGTGTGGTGGTAAATTCCATGATCAATAGATCCCCTAGAAAAAGAAATAAAAAGTAAGCATTTATTTTTGATTTCCATGTATCATCACCAATGTGACATCAAGAAAAGAGCATACACAAACACCACTTGGATAACACATAAAATTATGGAATTATTTTTTATTCCCAAGTATCATCACCAATTTGATGCCAAGGGAAGAGCATACACAATTCCATAATTACAAAAAAAATTCTTAAAAAAAATAATTAATTTCAAACCAAATGTGATGTAATTACTAAAAACTTGAAAAAGTGAATTGAAAGCATTAGTAGAAAAAGAATATAAATTGATTTTTGTTTATCCTTTTTGTGAAGTTTATTTGATAAGCATTCTATAAATAATTTGTTAGAGAGTTTTTTTTAATCAAGAAAACTTGCAACACAATTAGAACAAACCACAAAAATAAGAGAAAATAACAAAAATCAATTCAAAACTAATTCTAAATGTAACTATGATAAATATCAGATAAAAAAAAGATGAGGGAAATTCCCATCGAACGTGCCAAAATGTATTAAGAAAATCTAGAAATGCAAATAAGCTAAGAAATCAAATGAAATCTTAATCTAAACTAAATCAACCTATGATAGAGCTACAAATAAAAGAAACAAAACAAAATTATACCTTAACATAAAATGAAGCTTCTTCCTTTACGATGTGAATTTCATTTTCTCTCTTTGGATTATGGTTGCTCACTCTTCTAACACAAGAGCAAATGGGCAACATCATGGTATACAATCTCTTATAATCTCAACATGATAAACCTGTAATGAAAAAGCTTGGAGATATAATAGCAGAATAATTTTGGAATGAATAAGATTGGAGATATAATAGTATAATAACTTTGGAATGAATATTTTTTTTAAAAAAATATTGGAGGAAGAACCACTAATTTATAGAATTTGAAAATGGATGTGAATTGTCCATCTTGAGATGAAGTTCAAGAGATGAGAATGAAAGGTAATTTTTAATTCATAATGGGAATTTTAAATAAAAAATTGGAGTGGAGAACATGCGGGACTCAAAAATGACTATAAAATTTATTTGGGAGGAAGATATGATATAAATTTAATAAATGGATGTGAGGTGGAATATCAAATTAGAGAAAATCAGATCATGGAGGATAATGGGAATAAAACTTGATTATTAAATTGGATCATGGAGGACAATGGGAATAAAGATGGATTATTAAATTGGATCATAGAGGACAATGGGAATAAAGGTGGATGTGAGGATAATTTTGATTTTTTTAATTTATGAAAATTATGAATTTCGAAAATCCATGTAATTTTTAATTAGAGAGAGATTAATTAACTAACTTTGGATTAATTTAGGGATAGTAAAGTAGTGAATAGTGAATAGTGAACAAAGATTAGGGAAAATTAAGGATTATTAAAGAGGATTAGAGATGATTAGGTATTTAGTATATAAAAATTCAAAATCAACACAGAGTGTCTAATTTTAAGTGTCTACATTTATGAAAAAATTAGCAATAAATAGGGATGGGAAGATGTGAAACAAATTTTGGCATTCATAGATAGGCTATGGATTTGGATCTTGTGTGATAGGTCTGCATGCTACTATGGGCTGATTGGCTTGAGGAGGATGGTGGAAAGTGGAGATCTAGGTGGAGAGTAGAGGGGATATTTATAGAAGTGAGTAGGTTGTGAAATCTATAAGATGTACCCAAATTTAGATGTTGCTATTGATTTAGGTTGAAACCTTAATAATGAAGGTGATTCAAACCAAATGTAAGCTCAAATCAAATAATGGAAACAAAGAGACCTAGATTTTACTGATAATGCGTATGTCTCTTATTTGATGGATTGGATAATGTTCCTCATGGCTCTAAACAACTCAACCTATGTGTTGAATATACACAGATCTATAAAAAAAACTTATACGACCAATATAAATTTATACATGTAAATGTTATGCCAAAATAATAAAATTTTTATTTATAAAAGGTTGCTATATCACCCAAACTTAGCTAATAAGAAATAAACAAATGCTAAAGCTAATGAGAGAGTAAGACTATTTATGAACACATATATATATAAAATTGTTTCTTCTTAATAATTTATATCATAATACAAATCAAAATCTACTTAATATTTCAATAAAACAACAAACCAATGTTTATTTTACCAGCACTACTTTGATACCATGAAAAAATCATCGAAGATCTAACTAAAAAGAGTCAAACACATGAGAAAAATATTATAAATGGAAAAGTAAAGAGAATCATAACTCTATTGTTGAGAATGTAATCAAGCAAGATCATAATTATATAATGTTGTATTCAAAATTTAATTGATCAGATTGATAATTGACTAAATCATATTAAAATAACTTTAGTAAAGGTACATATATAGGTAGAAGATAGGCATAACCCAACATCCTCATGCATGTGGGATTATCTTACTCAATGACCTAATGACACTTAAGCAAGCTAAATAAAATGTGTAGGAAAAAACTATTGAATGGAATAAAAACCTACACTAACAAAAGTACCTACCAATTTTTATTTACCTCACCTCAAAATAGGGAATTTCAATGGAGGATGTCATAGAAGACATGACCTCCACATTTTCATAGTATCCAGATTGAAGTGGACACATGTCATAGAAGACACTACATCCATATTTTAATAGTTTTGAGATTATAGTGGGGGCATGTCATATGAACTTTACCTCCATACTTACTCAATATCTTTATATTTTAGTGGGGGCATGTCATAATAACATGACCTGCACACTTGCACAAACTCCAATTTAATTTCATGACTCAGATATATATTTGAGTTAGAATTATATACATTACATAGATATGAAATAAAGTTTTTCATATCTATGACACATATACTCTAGCTTAGACATATTAAATGTGCCTATGCCATGTTATTACACCAAAAATTGTAAAATTTACTATTTATACTACTCACTAGGACACACTTATTACACTAGGATTTACTATTATCAAGCCTTTTCTACTGTAGTAGTTGGTTCATTTTATAGGTTTAAGTGATTAAATACTTCAAAATCACTAAATTTATAGATTAGAGTGATTAAATCATCCAATATCACTAGATTTATAGGATGAGTTGATTAAATCATTCACCATCACTATATTATATATAGTCACACTTGAGTTGTATGAGTAATATAATGATCTCAATGGCTATGTCACGACTCATCCTTATACTAGATTGGGGGAATAATACATTTCAATCTCCTTCTTTATATCTCCAAAGTTTAGGTATGAACATTTTATTTCTCTAATTATTCATAAAAAATCATATTTTCTAAGTCAAAGCATCAAGAGGCAACATGGTTACATTGACACACATGTGTACTCCTTTTTTTCTCTCTTTCTTTTCAAGCATTTCAATTATTTAAAATTTTATATTATATGCATTGATTTATACTATTATATGCTCTTGGTTATAGGTCATATACCATTAAAGCACTCAAAGTGGGTTCAAGTAAAGGCAAGGTGTGTTATAGACACCCAGATATGCATTTATTTTATTTAACTCAATAATTTCATCCTTATGCATTACTATATTAAATGGGGGAAATATAGCTACTGAAATTAAATATTTATATCATCTTAGTCTTGTAAATTTAAAAAATATAAATCAAGGATATACCCTATAGTTCTAAACCACCCTACTTTTGAAAGGCTCACATGTGCCATCTCCCTATAATTAATTGCTTATCTCTTCGTTCGATCTATATTATTTTAATGACCTAGATATCCTATAATATAAAACATATTAAAACCTGATAAACATCATTTAGTGTTAGTTTCAATTCTTTACCTATTTTATAGTCCTCTAAACAATACTAGCCATAGAGGGACACTACCATTGATAATGGTGTCTAGATCCTTATCTAGTGTCCAATAGCAAAAATTCATCTAAATTAAAAATGATTAGAACCTATGGGTCAACCTAATTATCTTATTGAATGATACTATGAGACATTTTTAAAATGTGTGATATAAATACAAGTATAATCCTTCTCACTATTCATCTAGAAAATACCAAACAAACACCTACCAAAGATAAATCAATCAACTACACAAGGACTATATGATTACCTATTCATCTTTATTTATATATCAAGCATAAGAGTAGTCATATTAAAAGTCTTAAGCATTAAAATAACAACCCATGAGTGATATTTATCAAACTAAAAGCTAGATCACTACATGCATCATCATATAATATATTTCACCCTTGTGTATACACTTTTCCATGCATATGATATAACTACATAAGTCTAAGGCCCTCAGATTATTGGATATGTAGGTAATGCCCATATAAAGAAGGGTCTTTAGGGTAGCTCAACATCATGAGTCCACTCACCTATTTTTTTATCAAACTCATTCCAAGGGTGAAGAGTTAGAGTTTGATCGATAGTGAAGAGTGGTAGTCTTACCCTAAATATGAATATATCAGTAGAAAGGAAACAAAAAAATAAAAAAAATGAAGTTGGTCACATCTAGATCTAGTCATTATTGCATATTGGACACTTGTGTCAAGTCAAATACTAGTGTTGATGGTAGTGTTCGCGACCACAAAAGTATAATTTACAAAATCTGATGATCGATCTGATATATTTTATATTTTATATTAATTTCCAGTCTAGATCTATTTACGCATAGTAAACCAACTAGTAACATTATTTATTGCAATATATTTTAATATCTATACTTTAACATTTTTAACAATTTTAGTTGTATAAGTTAATAATATTATTTATCTAATTTTTCTATTAATTAGTCTACTATAAATTAATTTATAACTCTTTTATTGGAATTACTTATATATTTCTTAACCCTAGATCCTTCATAATCTAAATTTATGGTTAAAAAATATGCACTAAACATAATAGAAAAGCAATTTAAATAAGGCAAATGATATACCTTCATCATATGGTGAAGTCATGTCTCAAATTGGTATATAATATAACCTATAAGAGGCACGAGGCAATGTTTTTAAACACATAATATATGTAATCATGTAAGCTCAATGTTTGCCATGATAAAAGCAAGTATATATAGTCAATATGGAGAAGTGAGAAAATAGTATGCTAATTTGAGGTGTGACATATCTAAAATAATGGAGACTAAATTTAGAGTAATGTAAAAAAAGTATGTGTATATGTCATAGTATGATATCTAGTGTGAATGTTTGGATTTGAACAAAAAATCAATAAGAAAGACCCAATAAAATATGATAATCAAATGAAAAATCAAGGGCTATAAGAATGATCAAAGAAACCACATATGTACAATTCAATATAAAATAATGTAAAAATCAACAAGTCAACTTATAATAATACAAACAAGCAAGTAAACAATAAGAAACTATGTACAATAAATTAAGTCAAAGCTAACTAAGGATCCCATCAATATAATTCTCAAGTTGAGGTCTTGTATCAATTATTGTGTCACATGTCTAGGTGTAACTTGTATGTCACTATCATAAATCAAGAAATAATCATGAGTTGTAGAATATCTGAAATCTATCATATAATAAAAATAATCATTTATGGACTATATATGTCTAGTAGTCAAAATAACTTGTGTACTCCATTTTATATTAGGAGAGTACATAAATAATATTTGTGGAAAATTCTCATAAGGCTGATGTAAGATTATGATATGGTGTGATGAACTAGATAATGTATGTTGAAGTCTAATAGGTTGCTAACATAGAGGACATTGACAACCATGCCATCTAGGAAATCAATCACTTGTTTTCATAATTGAGACAAAGCTTATGTAGGTTGTAATATAAAATATCATGGAATCACAATAGGACATGTATTTGGTTGGATAGGGTACTCATATGGAACATATAATATTATAACCATGTTGTCATGATGGATATACTTCAAACATTAATGTAAATAGGATGGGACTACATGTATCTTATGTATCCATGGTCGTTCTAATAGCATGTTAAATGCACAAGTGTTGGTAAAAAATAATAACTAAGTATAAATAGTCATAGGTCATAAGTGGTAACACAATTCCATAAAGATGGTTTTTTCATTGTCCATCAGATATTTTTTTGTGTCTATCATACCATTAAAATATCTATTTGTAAAAAAGACTAATAAGTAATGGCATTATCATATGTTTTTACTTGACCAATTGTCCATCATAACACTCTATTTAAGAAGTGAGTTTAAAAACCACATATGAATAAAGGCACATTATTATAATAATTACCAATAATCTCATGGTCCTCAAATGTAATTGTTGACACTTGGATTTGCACCCTTGAGGAGATGCTCAAATCTTCTCATCCAAGCGATAAAATAGAATCATCTCTATTACTATGGGTGACAATTTCATTGAGATGAATCTATAGATTAGGGGCTAGCTCTCCTTGATGCACCTTTGAATCTCTCTCTAATCTATCAATTGTGTATGAAAAGGGTTTAGGAAAAACAACTAAAAAAACAAGTGGTGATGCACCAATATTTGATATCCACCCAATTAACTGAAACCATTACTTTAAAGACAAAATAAGGTTTTTTCTTGCATATGACTCACAACTCAGGAACCATTGCTACATCAATATTTCATATGCTATATTTGAGAAGGTATATGATTCTTAAGAAACAAATGAATGATCCAAAGAAAGATAAAATCATGAATCAATTTTAAGATATCACTACACTTAAAAAAAAATATTAGCAAAGACTTGAAACAATCTCATTTTTGTAAATTGGTAGACCATCAAGAGTACAAACTAGAAAAGATAATATTTCACTAGACTAGACCAACAATGATTTAATCATTACTCAATATTATAACATATGAGAGGCAATCACACTTGTATATCTCTTCAAGAGTTCTTCGATTACAAATATGGCTAGAGTTTCCCTAATAACCAATAGAGGATATGAAATGAGCTAAGAAAATGCATATATATATATATATATATATCCTTGAGAGGTAGAGTAATCAAAGGAAGTCCAAGGGTCACTGAGACATGTGTCATATTGAAAGGATTAGTTACATTTGCATGGGAGAGAAGTGGGTGAGCTATGCCATGTCACTAAATTGATCAGTTACAATGAGTAACAACTAAACCAAAAACATTAGTTACATTTGTTACAACTGAACCAAAGCCTTAGTTACAATTGAATCATCTATAATTGAATAAGTTAAAATTGAAACAAAATGACTTAGTTATAATTTCCACTTGTTACCTTTTTCCTCACCTTCAGGGTCCCACTGAGCCTTTCTTTTAAACTCTAATGGCTAGTTTTTGCAATCTAATATTGATGTTTTGTGGGTCGTCCCTCTCAGGCATTCCTTTAGACATTTTTCCCATGGTCATTTTTTTGTTTGCCCTTTTTTTTCCTTTGTATTAGACAAGTTTTCTAAAAGAATTCCTTGTAAAATCTTTTTGAAATAATTCTTTCAGACTTTCCATTTGGTCCTTTTGGTTCTTTAAAATGACCCTTTGACAAAGTGAAAAAGGCCTTTTCTAAAATGAACCCTTTAGATTCTTACAAATGACCCTTCAAAAAAGTTTAAAGTGTCCTTTAGCTTTTGGAAATGATCTTTCGAAAGGAAAAAAATACCCTTTGGATTTTTTGAAATGGTCCACTTCCCTGCAGAAACAATCTTTCAGACTTTTTGAAAACATTCCTTTGGGAAAGTTGAAATACCCTTCAGACTTTCTGAAAAGTACCTTTTAGCCTTATTGCAAATGACCCTTTGGGAAAGTTGAAATTGACTTTTAGCTTGAAAAAGTCCTTTAGAAAATTTGAAACATACCCTTCAAAAAATTTGCCTCAAACAATTTTTCTGAAAGAATTCTACCGAATGAAAAGTCAAAAAGAAATACACTTAAGGAAAAGATTCAGACAAAATGTCTGAAGGGATTTATTAAAGGCTTAGAATAAAAACCTAAAATAATTAGGAAAAGGATTAGCAAAGACCAAAAATGAACTTTTGAAAAGGAATAGACTTGTACATTTGTTGGGGATTTGACAAAGAACACTTTTTTTGAAGAAAAGCTAAGTACCAGACCTGACCAAAGATATAGACTTAGATGATTTTTTGCAAATAGGGGTGCCCAATTTTGGCCTAAAGGGCCAAAATTTGGTCAACAGTAATAATATTTCATTGTAATTTTATATTCTTAAGTGTACTAATAAGACTATTAATGAGATAAGCCTCCTCAATTCTAGGAACATATGATGTTGGAGGAGGGTGCACATTACAAGTCATATGTACCTAAATATTAGCCTCAATTTCTCATGTCTCATGCTTTGAAAATAGATTAAAAAATATCTTAAGCTTTGCATTAGGTTCTATAACTAAATCATTAGTAGGTGTGCTATTGTCATTAAGCTCAATAATTTTATTCTCAATTAGATCTTGGATCTTATGTCATTATTCAAAACATCTATTAATTTATTGTCTTTAACATCTATACCAATCATAATATGTATTAATAATGAAACCCTTAGGTTGTGTTCTTGTCATGTCAATCTCCATAGGTGGATTAAGGGATATGAGGATGTATTCAAGTAGTTTTTTCAACACCTTACGAGGAGGTTTTGATAATAATGTAAATTACCTTTATGAAGTAGTAAAAAGGACAAGCCTTGTTAGAATATTTAATATCTAAGTGGTGTTATTATATAATCTTAGTATATTTTAGATAATTAAATAATAATGATTTATTATTTATTAATAGGGATTGAAAACCTCCTATAAATAAATAATAAAACATATGTGTTTATTATTTATCATTTATTTAAAATGTTCACAAGAAAGGTTGGATCCATTTGTTACAATGAACACCTTCCCTCATTTTCATTATCAATAGGGGTTTTAACCCTATTTTTATTCACTAGATACACTCAATGAATCTTGGTGATTGAGGAAATTATATTTTCACATGGAAAATTCATTATAAATGATTATTGAGAACAAGAGAGTTGAAGAAGGTTGTATTGGAAAAATAAGTTTCTCATATATGAATATATTAGTTTATGACTTTTTTAACTCTCAAAAGGTTTCCCCATGTTAAATCATTATGTTCATTAATTTGGTTATGCTTTTCTTTTATTCACTATCTATATCTATATCTTGCATATTATTTTATATATTTTATGCATTCTTTTATGGTATCAGATTTAGGTTCATCAAAAGAATAACATTGAGGAGGTTTCACAAAGGCCTCACAAAAATATTTTTTGAGAATAAAAACAATCATATTATCAATGATTTATATTTTATAAAGATCATACACTCTTAATCCATTAGTTTTACCTCCATAACCTATGAAAATTCAAGAATATGAGGTATGATCAAATTTATTTCTTTTAGGTTTAGGAACAAAGATGGAAGTATGACTACCAAATATTCTAATTTGAGCTAAACTTGGTTTCTTATTAGACCAAACTTATAAATGGGTAGTTTAAGTTCCCTTCTACCTTTACAATCAAGGACTAAATTTTAGCCAGCGCAAGGAAAATATGTAAAGATTTATTAGGGAATCTTTTCATAATTTACACAAAAGTATTCATGGATTTAGCCTATAAAAACTTAGAACATTTGTATAATGTAACATTAATCTAGATATTTATATAATGGTGTGGTTTTTCCTTTCAATAATACCATTTTAGTGTGGGGAATATGAATTTTTTTATTCCCTTTGAATACCACAACTAATACAAAAAGAATCAAACTATTTTCTAATATATTCACCACCATTATCATATCTTAATAAAAAATAGAAGAATTTTCAACAATAGCTTTAAATTATTTGAATTTAAGCAACACTTCACATTTATTTTTAATAAAATATGACCAAATCATATTTATATAATCATCAATAAAATTAACTATATATAAATAACCATTAAGAGATACAACTTTAAGAGGTCCTATAACATCACTATGAATTATTTTCTCCATTATTATCAATGGTTTTCCAGTTGGTTATTTGGGAGTGCTCAAGGACTAAGATAAGAATATCCTATATCCCCTTTCCTCTTCATTCTCATGGAAGGATCTCTCAAAAAAAATATTTTGGTAGCTATAGGATAGGGTTATTTAAAGGTATTTAAAATAACAGATCAAACTAAGCCAACACTCCATCAAAAATTCATGGATGATATGATCATTCTAGGAATGGCTTCAGTTAGGGAAGCAAGACAATTATAAAAAATTCTCAACATGTATGCAATTGTTTCTAAACAAATTATCAACTTAGTCAAAGTTTTTTATATTTTATCAACACTCCTGACCAAAGACAAAACAAGATTACAAATATCATAGGATGACAAATTGAAAATATCCCTATAATTTACTTAGGTATGCCTCTCTTCAAGGGAATAATGACTACTAACTTATGGAATCCACTTATAGACTGCTTTCACAGTAAGCTATCAGGTTAGAAAGGAGTTATTCTCTCTCAGGCTAGGAAAATGATGCTTCTCAAGAGTGTCATGTAAAGTCTCCTAGTATATCTTATATCCATATTCAAAATTCCCAAGAGCATCCAAGAAAAAATCAACAGTATATAGAAATGCTTCTTATGGATGGGAATGAAGGAAACATTTAAATTCCCATTGGTGGCTTGGGATAAGGTGTGTCTTCTTAAATAGTTATAAGGATTGGGAATTAGAAATCTATCCATCATGAATAAGGCTCTGGTGACTAAACAATGTTGGAGATTTATTAAAGAACCTAACTACTGGTCTAACATATTCTATGCCAACTACATGGAAAATAAGAGGCCCTACTCTTTACTTTTTGATGAACTACACATCAGTGGTTCTTACATTTAGAATTTATTTTCCAAAAATAACAACAATTTATTAAGAGGTTGTAAATGGGAGATGGGAAATGGAGTTAAAATTAGATTTTAGGAAGATCCCTGGCTTAGGGACTACCCTTTGAATATTCTAGAACCTTGGTACCAAATAGGTCCTTAAATAAGACTTCAATATGGAGAAAGGGCGGCTCATTACATCCACATCTTAGATGGTAGTAGGAGATAGAAAATTATTACTATTGAAAATGCAAATGATCACATCATTGCCTTAGTTGAAGACCTTAATCTTCTTCTTAGAGGCATTCATATCACTAACCTTTAAAGGGAAGATGAACTTATTTGGAATGACTTGAAGGATGGTAATTACCATGTCAAATTAGTGGATACTTAAAAATATTTCCTTAGAGTGTGGAAATTAGCCCTCTAGCCAAAATCTGGGACAAAAATCTCATACCAAGAATCAACATTTTTTTGTGGCTCTATTTACAAAATAAATAGTTTTAATGGATAATCTCAGTAAAAGAGGCCTGTAGGTGGTTAACAGATGTGTTATATGTGAAAAGGACTATGAATATTCTTTGATTTTTTTTTGAATGTACTTTTACCTTTAATATATGGAGTATGCTTCTTTAGAAATTCCATGTTCAATGGGTAAATCCAAACTCCATGATTAAGGCATGGATGGTTTGGAAGATGCCCATTGTCAACTAGGAAATTAGTGCCCTCTGACACTTAGCCTTTCCCCATATCCTATGGGGAACATGGAAGGAGCGTAATAACTGAATATTTAAGAATAAGAAATGCCCTTTCATTAGAGTTACCAACAAGAATATAGCCCTAATTTTGAGAATTTTAAGAGCATAAAATGGGGGAAAAAATAGTCATTTACAACCTCTGAAGAACACATTGCTAAGGAGTGGTAAATCTCTTTGGAAAATAGGCCCCTGGTTGACCCCAAAATAATCTTAAGAAATAGTGTTATATGGAATTGTCCTTCTCCTGGCTAGGTCAAAGTAAATTTTGATGGTGCCTCTTTTAGGAGGAGGAGGAGTGATTCATGATTACCAAGGAGGTTTAATCTTTAATTTTGAAGGGATCATGGGATTACAAACTAACCATTTCTTAAAAGCACTGTCTACCCTATGGAGTGTTCAACAAGCAATGGATCTCAGTTTTCAAAATGTCATTGTTGAGGGAGATTCACTAAACATTATCAACTACATTAATAAAAAAATCTCTATTAGTTGGAATATTTCTAATATCATTGATGAAATTTCCTATATTAGTAACAAATTTCAAAACATTGTGTTCTAACATACCTACAGGGAAGGAAATATGCTCGTCAATGCCTTTACCAATAGAGGAGTCTTGACCACTCAATTTAGAACTTGAAACATAATGGAGGACTTACTAACCCACATTAATGAGATCATCATTAAATAGAAATCAATAACAAGGCCTTCTATTTAAGATGGTTGTGCACAAGGACCTATAAAAGCTTCACATAAGGGGTAATGATGACAAGCATTATGAGTTAGTGCATTATCATCATTCCAATTTCAATATAATTAGGATAAAATCCAAAGCTAGTTTTAATTATAGATTCATTTATCATTGGAAAATAATAAAGGCTAATTATTTCTCCCTCTCATTTAGTGCATCTCACAATAATAATTCAAATATGGGAGGAGGGATTAATAGGATGGATCCCAGGTCTTTTGATAAAATCAATAAGAAGATAAAGGTGTTGGAGATTCTGCACTCTAGAGAGATTACTACGTGCATCGACTATATTTTTGGTGTGGATAGGCATCTATCCAAGAAATTTATTGAGAGCTAGAATAACAAAGTTGTGACTATTATCAATGTCTCAATCGAAATCAATGAGAGGCTATTATCATCATATAACACTTTTCAGTGTTATTTAATTCTAGTAGGAATAATAATGAGGAGAATAGACCTAATAAGAATATCAAAGGAATTTACATCCAAGAAGTTGAGTAAAACCTGGGAGGATCTTAGGAAAAGAAGTTCAAGGACATCACTGAAGGATGGACCAAAGATTATGAGGAGTGGAAAAATTCTCATTAATTTTATTCTATTTCTTTTCCTATGTTTAGTCACTATTTTTCAGCTGTTTATGAGCTGTTCTTTTTTACTTTTTGTTCCATTATCCTTCTTCTTGAGGAATTCTTGTTTTCTAGGTTTCATACCTTTCCTAGCTTTATTTTTTATGGGTAGGGCCCCTTCAAAACCCACTTTTACCCTTTAATAAAAATGTCACTATGAATTAATTTTAGAGGATGTGAGGAATTCACATCATGATTCTTGTGAAAGAGATTATTATGCTACTTACCATGTAAGTAACTTTCACAAGTTTCATGATGAGAAGAGATAGAAGTAAGACTAACAAAAATATTATGAGAAGACATGTCATGTAAACTTATAAAATTAACATGTACTAATATTTCATGCTATAATTGTAATTCATTCTTACTATGCAATGAAAGACAACATGTAGAAGAAGGAAAATAAAATATAAACCATTCTTTTGAATACCTTTAACAATCAGAGAACCAAATTGATTTCTAATGGACTAATTATATTTAATAAAATTTACAATTAAATTATCATTTGTAAGTTGAGAACAATATAACAATTTTTTCTTAAGTTGAAGTACATAGAAAATATCGTTAATAATAATATTTGTAATTTTTTCCTTTCTTTAGTTGATTCCAAAAATGAATTATCTCCTAAGTAAATATTTTCATAAATATCTCTAGTTTTAGATAAAATATGAGATTAAAAATTCATATGGTGTGATGCGCTACTATCTAAAATATATTCATTCTCATTAGAACTAAACAAGATAACATATAAAACAATAACATTAAAATTATATTCTTAATTATTTGTCTGATTCTGGTTCTTCTAATGGTTTTGATTAGATTTATTCCATTTGTTATTTTTAGAGGTTTTATTATTAGTTATATCTTTATATTTAATATAATTTTTCCTTTTATGATCAAATTTACTACACAAATTACAATTCTCATAAAACTTATCTTTATGATGCTTGTTACCATATTTTTTATTCCTATTTTTGCCATTAACAAAATTAGTCTTAGACTTCTAGTTTTTATTGTTCTTAGAAATAAGATTAAAAGTGATAAGTACCTGAGTGTCATTATATTTAAAATTAAAATTAGGCATCAGTTGCTCTTCTTTAATTAGAAGAGCTGAGATGATAGTGAGGTTAGGGATATCTTAATTTGTTTGGTATTTTGAATTCAAAATCAAAGTAAAATTATGATTTTTTCATGAATATTTCACTGAGTAATGAAATATAAAAATTAATCTTAAATTATATTACAATTGCATCATCTAATTGATCTTTAATATTCTTAATTTTAGCAAAAAAGTTAATAGAATTTTTATCATGTTGCACAAGTGTAGTAAATAATTCAAGAATCAACTTAATAATCTTAAAAAGATGAGTGACATCATGTACAGATTCAAGGAGTTTCTAAGCATCACTAGGAGACTCCTAATTACTAATATAGAATAGGAATTCATCCTTAAAACTTCATAATATAATAGACATAGATTACTATGATTTATGTTGAAATACATTAGTAAGCTCAGTTGAGACATTCTAACTATTAGGGCATTTTCAGTCCCAACCATAATATTCTATAATTTTTGAGCCATAAACTTGACTTTAATGGAAATTTTATAGATAATATAATTATATCTTTTAAGCATTTGAGATTTATCTATCAAAGAATTACGTAAAGTCATTGCTTCCCTTTAAGAATGACACTACAACCCTAGATAAAGCTTAAAAAACAAAAAAATTAATGTGATTTATATTTTATTTGATTGAAAAATAACTTTAAAGTGTAAGTAAACAATAATTGTTCAAAATAATGCTAAGCTAACTAAAAATATTATGAAATATTACAATAAAATAAGGTGCCACAAGTGTCACAAAAATATATTAATGTAAGATTAATTATTAATAATAATGTAAAAATTGTAATAGGAATCTTCAAATCAATAAAATGACCAAAATAATGTGTCTAAAATGTGTCAAAACATAGAAATTGACTGGTCACATGACCATGCTTGACAAAAAAATTTACTAGGTTAAATGTCGAAAAAGGTCTAAGGTTTTGAATATGAGTTACTTCACACACAAACCAAAAATATTTTTCAATTAATTAATTAATTTTAAAAATAAATTTATCCAAGTCAAAAAAAATTATTAAAAAAAATTTTTTTAGCAGGTTTTGAACACTTGACCACCCTAAATACAAGTTTTTAGCAAAATAAGAATCACTAACCTTTCTAGAAGACTAGATTGAATTATACATGCACTAATTTATATTTATACATTTTTTTAATATTAATTTTAATAAAAAAATATAATATATATATATGGTGTATGTAATTTGAAAATGGTGAAACATATATTACTTTTTAACTTTTTGGATAAAAAACACTTAGCTAAGAAAGTTTGGAATCACTGTGTCTAAGAGAAATATATAGAATTAATAAATAAATAATTTATTAAATACTTAACAAAAAACTATTACATACCTATAGATTTTAATATTAATTTTAATAAAATAAAATAAAATATATATGGTGTATGTAATTTAAAAATAGTGAAACATATATTACTTTTTGGATAAAAACACCTAGCTAATAAAGGTGGGAATCACCGTGTCTAAGAGAAATATATAGAATAAATAATTTATTAAATACTTAAAAAAAATATTACATACCTGTAGAATTATCCATGAGGAAATATGATGCTTAGGTGAAAGCTTGGAGATACACAACAAATTGTATAAGCTACCAAAGACCATGAAAATTTATCAATCTTTTTGAAATCTTGCCACAAAGTAGAATAGACCCTCAAAATTAAAATTTTGACTCATAACTTAGTTATTTCAATCTACTAGACCATACTATGACATCTCAGGGAGATTTTAAAAATCAAATGAAGACTCAGAGGATTTATAGAGTTTGACAAGAGTTTTTTCAAGAAAAATGATTGACAAAATAACTTTCAAGGGCAAAAAACCAACATTAGAAATATGTTTAATAATTTTTAATGAATTTATTCAGGTATGGGTTCTATACAAGTGATCCATAGGGATCTTGGAGGATGAAATAAATGATTGAATTTTCCTTTGGTTGCTATGATAAGGATCTAAAATGTTATACTAGAGGTCTAAATGTTCAACTAACCACTTAAATAATTCTTTGAGATTTTTAAACTTTCATATGCTATAGAGAGGGCCATACCAAAGGTCGTACAAATGTTAATGATGTATAAAAATAAAATATTTTTCCTTGAATTTTATCAAAATACTTCTCTCCAAGGATGTAGTCCTCCATAGGTACTCTAATACAACTCTAATCACACTTACCAATACTAAACTCACCACAAGCTTAGATTCCATCTTTGTCCCTAAAACTAAAAGAAATAAACTTAATCCTACCTCATATTATTGCATTTTCATAGGTTATGGAGGTAAAAATAAGGGATTAAGAGTGTATGATCCATCTAAAATATAAATAATTGAGAATATTAATGTTCTTATTCTCAAAAAATCTTCTTGTGAGCCCTATGTGAAACCTCCTCAATGTTCTTGTTTTGATGAACTTGGCTCTCTTATTTATTCTTATGAATAAATAGATGTACTAGAGGAAGTCAATCCATATTTGGATAACTTACATTCATATGAACCCCTAAATTTCATGTTCAATATAATAGACCTAAATGGACAGAATCCCTAATCCACTCTTCTAGTTTTCATAATATTAATAAATTAACTAGAAGTCAACATTCTTATCATGCTCTAATGGCTATGTATGAATGTGAAACTCAATATTTGAAGAAGCCATTCAAAATTATAGATGGAATTTTGTTATGCAAGCTGAGTATAATGCATTAATTAAAAATTATATTTGGGTTTTTTTCCCACCTCAGCCTAAAAGTCATATTGTTGGTTGAAGGTGGCTTTATAAAATTATAATTCAATTGATAAAATTGAGAATTTTAAAACAATATTAGTTGCTCATAGGTTTACTAAAAAACCTAGATTAAATATATTGAAACCTTTACTCTTATATAAAAATGAGTATAGTTAGATTACTTATTTCTTTTTCAGCTCAAAATAATTGCATTATACACTAAATGGATGTCAAAAATACATTCCTGAATGGTGATTTAGAAGAAGAAATCTATATGACTCAGCCTAAATGTTTCACTAACCCTAACAAAGAGCATTATATTTTTACATTAAATAAATCTATATATGGTTTAAAATAAGCTCCTTAAGATTGGTATTCTAAAACCACTAATTATTTTAAAGAACTTGGTTTCTCTAACTATTATTTTGATAACAATATCTTCATAAAAGTTGAAAATGGTCATTTTATTTTAATTGTGTTATATGTTAATGATCTTCTTATTAATGGAGATATAATTAGATTAATTATTAAATATAAATTATGTCAAATATTTAAAAATACTAATTTAGGCATTCTTCATTATTTTTTAGGAATGACTATATTTCAAGATAAAAATTTAATTTTATATCAAAATATTAGTATGCACATAATATTTTTTTTAAGTTTAATATGATTGATTGTAAGCCTACATCTAATCTTATTAAAGTTGGTGTTAAGCTTGATCTAAAAATTACATGTGAAAAAACTAATCCCATACTTTACATACAACTTATTAGTAGTCTAATTTATCCAACCATTACTGTGCTAGATACTTCATATGATGTAGGTGTTATTGCATTGAGTTGTACCCTTTGAAGAGGTGTTTCATGTCTCCTCACCCAATCAACACAATGGGAACACCCCAAGGTTATGGGTCACCTATGGTTGGAGTGAACCTTTGGAGAGGACCAAATTCCCCTAATGGATCACTTAAGACTAACACTAATGCTACTGCACTTACAAAAAAAAGGGATAAGTACATATAAATAAATAAACTAAAAGCAAAAGGGGTGATACACTATAAAATTATGATACCCTCTCCTTGTTTGAACATATATAATGAACATAAAAGAGTTAATAGTATGCACAAATCACAATCTAAAAACCCTTCTACAAAAGTATTTTATAGGAAGGTAGGGAATTTAGGAAATAACTTAGAAGGGAGACGCTCCACAACCAAACACTACCTAAACTCAATATCACACAACCTACAACCTAAAAATGAATATCTTCTTACATAAAGGTGAAGGAACTAGACATAAAATTAAGGAAAATAAACTTCTTCACAAGATAAGATCATCAATCCATGAATTCACATAAGATACAGGGATATGAGAAGGAAAAATCAACTCTATTATTCATTTAAAGTCATTAAATAAAGGTAGAGGGAAAAAGGAGGGGATAATTTAGACAATATTTATGTGCTAAAAAAGGTCCCCTTATAAAGATAATTCTGCTTGTTTAAATAGGCAAAATATTTAAAGCTTAGATTTGATTCAGACTTACCTATTATCGAGGTGGTTACAAATTTGATTATGATCAAGGAAGGTGGCCAAGGTAGTGGGTATCCCCTTAGGATTTATATATCCATGCCTACATAACTACCCACCACATCCCCTCAAGCCTATATCTTATCTTTTGCATGTGTATTCTCCACTCACCTCTATGATGAATAGGTATAGATTCTATTGCCCTCCTGGCATTTTACCAACCTTTATGTTGAGATATGCCATGATTTGCACACCAAGCCACTCTAAGGTTTATTTTATGAATTAATGTAATTACATAGTCTAATCATAGGTTTGACATCTGAACTGGTGAGATGGGCTATTAGATTTACCTCAATTAGTGCTAATGTAGATGTCAACAAACTCTTAAGTGGCAGAATCCAAACACATGTCAACATGTAGTTCACCATGAACATTTTTGATTCTATGAGTATATTCTTTCTTGGGACCTCTTTTCAACACTTAGTCAATTATTTTGACTTGCAAACTTGACTTGGGTTCATGTCTAGATGCCACATGTCAACCCATCAGAACTTCTTGTGATCCTTGGAAAATTATTCATCCTTTTGAGCTCAAGCTCAATACAAACCCCAAGTCAAGTTCATATAATTTGAGATGGGATCTTTAATAAAATTAGGTTCCTCACAATATTTCCATCTGAGCTCAATTTATCTTTACCTCAAGCTCACTAAAATTGGTTCTAGCCATGAAAAACTAGTCAAGCTCATTGAATTCACCCTAAAAATTTTGTCCCACATTCATAAGGGGAAGAAAATAAAAGAACTTTATAATGAATATCAGTCAATCAATTACTTGGTCTTGAAATATTGCTTATGCTCAGAGCTCATTCATTGATTATGCCATATGTTAATACAAGATTGGTCCTCCTATCACACTACAAAGGGGTTGACCTTGCTAATGATATTGATACTTGGACACATACCCATCACCTATTAGATGATCTACCACCATAATCTCACCTTAATCCTATTATATAGCTACCACTTATCATGTTGCCATTTGATCCTAGATCTATTTATTTCACCCAATCAGTTCCGTCAAGTCTAGGAGATGAGTGCATCTAAGAACTAGTTAACATGGCATTCCTTAGTTGAGATAGGCTCTAACAAGTCTAATAATTCTACCACCTTAAGATATTGACAAGTCTATTGACTCTTTATATCATGGTGAAGTGATATTTCACCATGTGGTATATCCACTCACTTACAGTTCTAGCACACTACTAGGCTTACATGGACTACCTTAGGGTTATAGAATATTAGGATTATGCCATGTGGTGCCATACCACTAACCTAATTTCTTATGGATATGACATCATGCATGGGATATACAAAAATATCTAGTATAAAAGAGAAATGGGATTTCACCACATGGAATCATCTTTTATACACATAATACTTTCAACCTTTTATCAAATATTGATGCTTTACATCTTTTAAGAACCTATCAAAACTCTATATCTCTAAGTAAATGAATTAAGGGGTACATTAAGAAAGGGATGGAAAAACCTTTTGTGCTTCATATGATTATTGTCCTTTATTGCCACATTATTACCAATCCAACTAGCTCCCAAAACCATTACCTAAGCTATTTATCCTCCCTTGAATAATCCTCCAATATTTTCCTCTTTCCATCCCTCATTTTCTTGTCTTAAACCCATTTTGGTTAGTTATATGTACTAGGTCAACTGGGTTGACCCATTATAGTTTAGGGGTATTTTTCACTTTGTTATCTTGTTAGCCTTTTGGCTGACCTAGCTCAGACTTAGTGAATTGTCCCCAAAAACACATTGGGTTGACTGGGTCGATCTTGTACAACTAAAATTTATAAGAGGATTAAGGTAAAGATACACCTATAAATACAAGATCATTTTTATCATTATCATATATGTAATCAAGATTTATTATTCTCTCACACTTATTTACAATCTTTTCTTCCACCATTCTATTTGAAGAGACTTAGCTTAGGTTTCTTATTTGGAGAATCTAGTCTTGTGGATAAGTCTTGGATGATTTGGCCTTTCTTAGTGATCCTTACAAACCAAAACAACATCTTGTTAATCCCATTTGGCTAAGGGATAGATTGATTCTCAATGGGTTCACATTCACGTAAGTATATTCTAACTTTATTCTCCTCTCTTTTAGTACATAGAAGTAGCATAAGTGTTGGCTTGAATAATATGATCTTTCATATTTTATGTATTAGGGTGTTACTCATAATTACTTTATTTGAAGTTCCTTATAGATTTTTATTATATTTTAACCACCCCCACTTTATGACATAAGCTTTGGTGTGAACTAGATTGGATTTACTTTCTTGTTATTAGAATAAGTGAATGTTTTAAATCTTTGGACTCCATTAGGGTTATTGTGCAATTATGTTAGACTGTAGACTTTAGAACCCTTACTAGCATGATATGTTATGACAAGTGATCCCCTAATCAGGTATATCAGATCCCCATATTGGCCATGCTCCCACTTAATAAGTGTATCCCCAATCAAAAGTGTAGATATGTTCTATCTTCTCTGAGATATAATTAATTTATAAACAAGATGCATTTCTAATTACATACATTCTAGTGAACTTGATGTGAAAATAACCCTTGAAATATTTATTTCACTTATTTTCATTCTTTTAGTCATTGTTTTGATCATACTGGATCAACTTTATCGACCCAATTTTTTGAATTTTATGCATAGGTTTCCAGGAACAAGAAACTGGATCAACCCAATCAACCCAGTACAAGTTTCTAACCTTTCAAACATCTATTCAGCCTACTAGGTTGACCCATTTGACCTTGTATATTTTTAGTGCTTTGTAATAGGTTCTTGCACAACTTAATCAATCCTGATGATCTAGTTTGCAAGTTTCTCAAGCATACTTCGAGGTTCTTCATTGGAAATATTCCTTCATTACATCTCTAATCCACCAAGGTTCCTTTCTACTTCTCTATTTCTTTATTTTTTTAATTTCCTTTTACAATTTATAGTATTTAAAAATACCCTTACATAATCAACCGGATCAACCCTATTGAACTAGTTCTATGTTCTATGTGCTGTTTGAAATAACTAAGTTAACCCTGGCCGACCTTGTACATTTTTAGACCTTGCTTCCATAGTATAGGTTTGACCCTGTCAACCTTGTTCTATATTTTGTGCATATAGTGTCAACACTATACCTTGTTTCAAATTGGAATTAACCTCATATATTCTAGTAATTAACTCACACATTTTTTTATTGCTTACATGCTTAGAATAGTTCACATAGTCTAATTATGCATTTTTAATTAACCATTTAGTTTTACTATTTATATTTTATGCACACATGACTAAATCAAAAAATATAAAAAATCACTTTTAAATTTTGTCTACCTAAGGCCAACCTACTTGGATTTCATCACTAAGAGAGAAGCTGACTTGATGCTCTAGTCAAGTATAAAGTGTGGTTAATGGTATATTCTAGCTAAAAACCTGATACCCTTATCATTATGGTGTATAAAGTGAAGGGGTAGGCCCCAATACCAAGTCTGTATCATTTCCAATATGGTCCTTTTCAGCTCAAATTACTTGAAACCATCCTTAGATTGCTATTTAGTTCCTTACTTATAGATGTAGTCATATAAAATAAAAAAAATTGGTAACTTGAGCATGGCTAATGACACCCAACCCTTAGGTCCCTCTTGATCATTCTCATGACCCTCATAGTCATATTTTAATTGATTCTCAGTCATCCATATATTTTTAGACTTGATCCTAGATGAGCTAGGACCCTTTTTTCATGACCAATCCATTCCCCTAGGTCCTATCTACTTAGGACAATAGTGCCACACTAGGGCTATAATGCCAATGCCACTCCTATCCACTTTTGGCACTATTGTCTAAGTTTATTTATGGCCCCAATGGTCAATTTATTCTGGTTCCTTATCCTTCTCCTTGTCAACCTAAAGTGAGCACATTCAATTCATGACCAATAGATCCCTATAAAATCCCATTCACATATCATTTAGAAAGGGTTAGTAAACATCACTAAGCAAGCAAGAATACAAGCAAGACTACTCAAACAATCTTCCCTATTCACTGTATATAACCATCCTAAATGTTTTCAAGTCAATTAAAATCCTTACACCAGCCCCTAGCTATCTCAAGCACATTTAGTTTAACATTATTTGCATATTCATACACTCAATTACACAAAGCACATCAAGTGGGAGAACTACATATGGCTTGATCCCTCTTCAAAGTATTGGTATATAGGTAGTGTCCCCATATAAGGGGTGTGTATCCACGTCCAGTGAATCTTACATGCACTAACCCCCCTCTTACTTAAAATTGATCAAAGTACAATGGAAGATAGGGATTGAAGAGAAAATCTACTTTATAGGGAGTTCTATAGACTTCTAGCTACTAAAACTTCATATACAAGGTTACACAGACCTGGAAAATAAAACCTATAAAGATTAGATCCTCAAGACAACAATGATATAGGTGGACTATAACACCAGTGCCACTCTTGTCTAGTTCCAACACTCTTATTCAATTACAAAATGAATTTTAGATCCTAGTTTGTGATAGTGTCCCAGTCCTGCACAATGAATTTCAACCTTTATCTTAGTCAGATCAATCAGTTTTCAGCTAAGTTTTATTTTCTTCCCCTTATTACTATTTTTAGAAAAGTTTGAATTGTAATGAAATTTCACAAATTAGTAACTTGATAATTGCACATTTATTTACTGATTTTACTTCTTAGACCCTTTAAATAAATTAGGAATAATACACTAATATTCTTAAAATTATTAAATCATTTGGTGAACTTGACTTACTTCATTTATGCATAAAAACCCTATAAATACTAGGGTGAAATTTCTACTAATTTTTCTAATAATTTATAAATTTTTACTTGAATATTTAAATCAAAACATTTCAACTTTTAAAATTTAGTATTAAAATTTAGAATAATTTTCTTCCAAACCCTAGTTGCCCATACTAGGTCCCAGTATTTTCCCTGTAATTTTCCAATATTTTTCTAAATTTTTACTAGCATATTTAAATAAAAAAATCCATTCAAAATTTAAAATTCAATAGTAATTCTCAAAAATATTTATTTTTATAAACCCTAGTTGCATATACTAAGTCCTAAAAAATCACTAATTTTCCAATAAATTTTTGATTATTTTACTTGCATATCTAACTCAGAAATTCACTTTCAATTTCAAAATTTCATAGTAATTTGTAAAAATATTTATCTTTAAAACCCTAGTTGCTTATACTAGGTCTTGTTGCTTCTTGAGATATCACCTTACATCTAAACTTAGATTGCACATCAAAAACAAAAATAGATTTCACTTATTTACAATTATTTCTTACATTCCTTGCACAAAATAAGGAGACCATCATTGGTGCTATCATGTACATGCATGATGAAGTCTACTATATGCTAACACAAAGCTTTATTCTTTATTTTTCATGTCTATTTTTCATAATATGGGATGATATTAAGAAAGTCATTGTTAAACATAGTAAGATACCTCTCCTTCAAAGCAAAGTTTACTTATCTTTAATATAAGGTTCTATCTCTTACTTGCTATCTCTCATATGATTTTTTTTTCAAGTTTATCATGCTAAACACATTAGAAATGTTGTAGCACATGTCAAAGTTTCTTATGCATTCATGTAAAAATTCATGATTTTTATCCCAAACTTGCTATCTCTCATATGGAATTTTTTTCAAGTTTATTATGCTAAAAACATTAAAAATGTCATAGCACATGCCAAAGTTTATTATGCATTCATACACAAATTCATGATTTCTATCCCAAAATTGATATCTCTCATGTGGAATTCTCTTTATAAACATATTGATATACAAATTATAACTCCAATTTCATGCATTTCATCCCACATACATGGTTTCTACCTAGATGCATATAAACTAACAACCACCTATCAAGTTTCAATGTCATATCTTATGCACAAGAAAGAAATTCCTTCTCCTCTTCTCCCCCAAGAGGGTGACAACTACTTTCCCTCCAACGAAGTCCATGGTATCACCCCTCTAAAAGGTGAGGCAACCTATACTATTGTTCCTAATGTATACATTTAAGCTATGGATTCTTTAAATCCTCTTTAATATATGTGCTTACATGTTCAATTGAAAGCAACTAGGTTTTGAACTTGTGAGACTCTAAGGGATCAAAGCACTATTATGAGCAAGTTAATTTTAGATTTATAAATGAAAAATTAGTTCTTACATGAAAATATCACAACATAGAGAAATCATATTATAATACAAAAGCCTCAATGGCACCCTAGTGTCAATCATATATATGTACCTTCACCTAGTCAATCGATTGCAAGCAATGTTACATATAAAAACAAGAAATCACAACAAAGTAAATCTACAACTAGTGATTCAAAAAAAATTCAAAGATCAAATAAAAATTCAAGTGAGGTAATAAGAGATATGATTAAATCTAATTTGATCAAACTACCTCATATACATCCAGTGAGAAGATCCCGATATTATTGTGTATATCATAGAATGCATGGGCATCACACAGATTCATGTTTGGCATTAAAAAACTTATACAAAAAATAATTTTTAGTGAGGACCCTATAAAAGGTAAATTAGTCAAGCAATCCACAATGATGTAAGAACACATTCACAGAGGGTCAAATTCAAAAATAATACAAAAGTAGTTACCAAAGCATAACTCAAAACAATAAAAATATCAAAAAGCAAAATCAGATCAATAAACAATAACACAAGCATAGGTAAATAATGAAAAATATGCAAATCTACCTCTCCAAAATGAGGCTCAACTTTCAAAGTAGTATGGGTTTGGTCAAAAATATCTACAACAGTTTGATTTTCAAGGTCAAGGGTTGGGCAAGCATGCTCAAGGCATCACTACTCCTATTCTAGCAGTTGATAATGTTTATCACTAAGGTTTGGGATTTATTGAACATACTAAGGAAAATCATTCACAGACATAATTTATCAAAGGAAAAGACCTAGATACAACAAAAGTCAACACTAGCATTCCATTTGTTCAAGATCAAGATGATAATGATGAATGGAATAATATAAGTTATTGTGATTTCTAAGACACTGACAATAAATCCAAATATTTAGATTCATATTCACATCCATTCCCTTATGCTTCACAATCATGCATGATTCCTTTATTTGATATAGGATATCATGATAGGGAGTATCCCATGAGACTCATTGGTTAATATCATATCTTCTTAGCCTTGTATATAACTTATTTTCAAATTACTTGTACATAGTTTCTTTTGCTTACTTGTACATATTTTATTTTCGCTTTCTTGTACATAATATTCTTATGATTGATTGTACATAGCTTAAAATTTTTTAAAAATTCAAAAACATTCCAATAACTCAAAATTCTAAAACAATACAAAATTTAAAAATACAAAAACATTCAAATACATTAAAAAACATCAAAAATATTTTGATTATATGCATCATCCATGCTTTAAATTTCTACTACTATGCTAGACTTACATTTATTGTTTTATGCTTATTATTTTCTGATTTATCTACATTACTATGATTCACTTGATCTTCTTTGAGTGTGTGCAATGATATCCAGATCCTTGACTACTTCACTGTACCCATTTAAGGGGCATCCTATTTCTACATTCAAGATGCACATCGATATACATACCCACTAGGGGCATCTTCTACATGAATACACCATCCAGGTTATGTCATTACTACACCACACACTCTAGTTATCATGTTGATATACATTATTTACTAGGTTACATAGATTACCCTATCGACACTCACTAGTATCTAGCACTTGTGTATTTCTTAGCATATACCTAGTCTTATACTAACATGTCTTACATACTTTCACTCTTTATTTGATTAGTTAGATGCGATTGTATTTTTTTAGTATTTACATTCTTTATCTTCTTGCTTAACATAGATTGATGTGATTGCATTTCTAGTTCCTGCTTGTCTCTTGTATGTGCCTTAGGACATTTGCTAATGTCATTTGCTTCTATTCATGTGTGTGTCGTAAGGACATTTGCCAATGTATTTTGCCTATACTCTTCTATGTGATTGTGATTGTCATGCCAACCTTTGACTATTTATAATTGTATGTGTATGTGACATTTGAACATGCCTTGTATGCTTGCTTTCAAACTTGAGTGACATGTGCCCTTGTCCCTTATTTTTTTGGCCCCTTGGCCACTCTTGTATGCTTCTTAATTATTGATTTGTATGTTTGTTGTTTGATTTTTTTTTGATTGATTATAATGACATGATCTAAATCATGCATTATCCTAATTTCTTGGATGCCGTGATGGACATAATACTCCATCCCTCCATACAAACTAACAATTAACAAATATCACGTTTGTTCTAGTTTAGTACATTGCACATGATATTATATTGTTATATCTATCTAGGCATACTCATATTGATCTAACAATCTCTTAATAAAAACCATGTTATATCTTGAGATATCTTATCAATTATCATTATTATATCATGTATATTTATAGTATAACACACTTATAGGGATATTTCTTCTGAGGGTAGTATTTGCAGGGTCTCCATTCCTACCCTTAGAAGAGGGGGCAATAAATATGGGTTTTACTACAAATATCAAATTTCTTATCGATCAAAATATCTAGTTTCATAACACTCAAAACAATAACCAGACATCAAACTAGTCAGAATAGATCAAGCAGATAGTGAATATTCTAGAACAATCATCAGTTTTGGCCCAAGTTAATAGTGTCAAGATTAGACTATAGCATTGGTGCCATTACTATCCATTTTTGGTTCTCTTTTCCAAATAGGAAAAAAACCAAATTTCCTAAAAGTAGGCAAAAAAGTAGGTTTAGCTACAGTTTCACACTATTAGACCAGTTTAATAAGAATAGTTTTTAGTACATTTTACTTAAAGAATCTAGATATAGGGGGAATCATACATAGCATGATTGGATCTCACTTCTAGTTTTAGATATGACAATTGGTATAAATTCTAGATTAGAATCCATGTTTCAGATACCAATGATCGGGGGCAATGTGTATGGCACATTTATTTTCTTTTCTTTCCAAGTTTAGCATTACCCAAACATTCTCAATAGTTGCATGCCTTATTGCATCTTCAGGTGGTGGGCATAATTTTAGAGTGGTTTTCATACAAGCCTAACTTACACATTTTCAAATTATTGAGTGGATTCTATATAAGCCTAGTTTCTAGTTTTAGAGTGGCTTTCATACAAGACTAATATTCATCTTTTAAAATGGCTAAGAATGGCCTAATTTATAGCATACATTAATTTATCCATGCCAACATTGTCAGATTATAGAGAATTCATGGGCTTTAGGATCCATCTCATTTGACACACATTTCATATTAATATCAATATATAGTTTCACTTCATGGGGTAACAATGGAGCCAAAGGACTAGCTAGCCTTTGTATTCTTGAGCCACCTATTTAGAGGGATTGGACACACAGTCCAAACATTGATCATCATATGCATGACCACTTATTTTCACTTAGTGGGTGACAATGGAGCCAAAGGGATAGCTTTTTGCATTTTTGAGTCACTTTTCAAGGAATTGAGCACTCAACTCTATTCACAATATTACTCTTGGTATAACATCATCCAACATTACTTAGCATTAGTTAACATCACAACAGATTTTGTATTAGTTCATGTACTTAGTGAGGTGTATTTTTTATTTTCTCTTACCTATATAATTACATTCTTATTTTAGATATAGCATATCTAGTAAGAAATAAAATACTCTTTGTTTTCTCTTACAAATTTATATTTTATAGTGTGTTCTCTTTATGCACACCCAACATCACATAAACTTATGAGCTTCACCCTTGTAGGTAAGTTCAAGTACACTTTCTATTTTTTATTTATCGTAGTATTTTGCTCTGTTACGTCACTAGAATAAAGGTGGGACAAAGGTAGTCATATAAAATGCAAAAATTGTTAACTTGAGCATGGCTAATGACACCCAACCCTTAGGTCCCTCTTGCTTGTTCTCATGACCCTCATAGGCATCTTTTCACTAATTCCTAGTCATTTGTATCCTTCCAAACTTGATCCCAACTGAGATAGGACCCTCTTTTCATGATCAATCCATCCCCCTAGGTATCATCTTCTTATGACAATAGCACCACACTAGGACTATAGCATTAGTGTCACTCTTATCTGGTTTTGGCATTATTTTCCAAGTCCATTTCTAGCCCCAATAGTCAATTTATTCTAGTTCCCTATCCTTCTCTTTGTCAGCCTAAAGTGAGCATATTTAACCCATGACCAATATATCCCTATAAAATACCATTCAAAGATCATTTGGAAAGGGTTAACAAATATCACTAAGCAAGCAAGAATACAAGCAAGACTAATCAAGCAATTTTTCCTTATTCTCTACATGTAACCAGCCCAAAAATTTTCAAATTAATTAAAATCCTTACACCAATCACTAGCCATCTCAAGCACATCTAGTTTAACATTGTTTTCATATTCATACACTCAATTGCATAAAGCAAATCAAGTGGGATAACTACATATGGATTGATCCCTCTTCAAAGTATTGGTATGTAGACAAAGTGCTCACATAAGGGGTGTGGATACACATCTAGTGAATCTTAGACACACTAATCCAACCTCTTGCTCAAAATTAGTTAAATTACAATGGAAAATAATATTTGAATCAAAAATATACTCTACAAGGAGCTCTACAAACTTCTAGCTACTAAAACTTCATAGACAAGGTCACACAGACCTGGCAAAAAAAACTTAGAAAGCTTAGATCTTCAAGATAATAATGCTAGAGGTAGACTACAATGTTAGTGCCACTCATGTCCAATTCCAATGCTCCTATCTAAAATCACAAAAAGAATTTTAGATCCTAGTTTGTGATAGTGTCCCAATATTGCACAGTGAATTCCAACCTCTATCTCAGTCAGATCAATTAGTTTCCATCTAAGTTTTATTTTCTTCCCCTTATTACTATTTTAAAAAGAGTATTAATTGTAATCAAATTTCAAAAAATAGTAACTTGATAATTGCATATTTATTTACTTATTTTACTACTTAGACCCTTTAACTAAATTAAGAATAATACACTAATATTCCTAAAATTATTAAATCAATAGACAACTTACAATCACATAATAATCTAATAAACATTATATGTTGACCAATTAGTTAACTCTTTAATTTTTTTATTACTTTGTCTTTGCTCAATTATGTGTGCAAAAATTTTCATTAGCTAATGTTAGTACAAGGTTTTATTTTGTGTGCTTCAATTAGATTGGCCAGCATTGATCCAATTGACTGTTTGTTTCCTTTCAAATCTTTGTTTCCTAGATTAGTTGCAAAAATTATCTTATTTTAGCTCATAACTTGTTATCATCTTTCTCTTTTTCCCTATCTACTATACTAGGTCAACCCAATTGACCTTGTATCCTTTTCATCCCCTATTCATTGTACTAGATCAACCCAATTGACCTTATATAGTTTGCAGCTCTTTTTACCTCTTTTTCCTACCTTTTTTTACTATATTGGATCAACCCAATCAATCCTGTATAGTTTTTAGGTCCTATTTTTTGTGTTTGGTCAACCCAGTCGACCCTGTACTATTTTTTGCTTTCCCTATTCATCAATCTAGTTCCCTATTGCTCCAATTTTGCATTTTGTTCATCTCTCTTCAATCAAAATGAAGTCTCCTATCAGAATCTTCTTGGATAACTTGAATCCATTTAGATACTATATGGGATGTTCATTTCTCCCTCTCTTTTCCTCCCAAGAGCACCATCACTCTTGGGGCACCTTTTCTCCTATTTCATTTATGAACTATAATATGGTGCAAGTAACACCTGAAGATGAAGTTGATGGATCTAATCCTTTCTTGACCAACCATGAAACTTCTCTAAATCTTTGAATCGATGTGGGAGTGATTGATACAAATTTACTCAACAATCCCACTAGAAATCCATCTTCTTCCAATCCTCTCCCTAATACCAATTTAGGGATTAACCCTACAAATGCCAACCCACCTCATGATACAACCTAAATTTTAGCCCAAGTCATTTAATAAATGAATATTATGTAAAAATCTAATACCAACCAAATGATGCAACTTCAAAAACACTTAATTAACGTGGATAATCAACCTCCAAATATTCATCCTCAAGCTAATCCTAATTATATTCCTCCACCTCTTAGGGATATCCTTAGGTAATGTTATTCCTCAACTCATAATGAATAACAAGATGCTTCAAACCATTCAAAATGATCCTTTAGATCCATTCATTATTTCCATTGATATGGGTAATATATCTCCAACTATAAAATATGATGGGAATATAGACCCTACCTCATTTCTTACAACCTTTGACAACCTTTACAAAGAGTGGATCCAAACCAATACCTTCACCACTACTAAACTCTTAGTCAAAATTTTTACCTGTGATGTATTCGAATGGTATAATCAACTTTCCCAACATTCTATTTGGCAACTTGAAGATTTGGTTAATCCTTTAGTTAAAGAGTTTCAACACAATGATCTTCCCAAAAAATGGATTAGATACTTCATCAATTCTAATCAATCTCCCACTGAATCAGATCATGAATTTATCAAAATATGGAAGTATTTAGCTCATAAATATGACCATAACATGATTGATGATAACTTATTCAAACTCTTTATCACTGCTTTGACTCTTACTCTCCAATATAAAGTTTGAAAGTTTGCTCCTCAAATACTTAATGAAGCTCTTTATCAAGCTAAGCATCAAGAATTTCTTATGAATCAATTCAAACCTAATCCCAAAATTCTTAAAGGATCTTTCCAAATCATGTAAGTTTATCACTAGTAATGTTCTATAAACCAAACAAGGAGTTACCAAAACTGATATTCCTTTACCTTCTCATACACCTCTTATGGTTCAACAAATGAAACAATTTTTACCACCCTCAAAATCCTTCATTTATCCAAATTCCCCTCCTAAGTGGTATGGCCATAATATATTTTTCTAGTTCCATGAAAACATTAGGCATTCTCATGAATCTTGTATAACCCTAATATTGGGCATTCTCAATAAATTTATTGTTTCCTATATGCTTGGTAATTCATTCAATAATGAGGATATATTAAATCTTCATCATCAATAATACAATGATGTTTCCCAAAAATGATAAAATTTTAAATCTTCTACCTCTAATAACCAAAAATATTCTTCAAATAATCAAACTGTCAAGGATGTTTATGCCATCAATGTTGATTATGACTAATATTATAATAACTCTCAATATGTCAACACTGCCAAGGTCAATTATCATCACAAACTAGCTCACAAAGATCCCATTACCAATCCTAAAAATCCATATTTATAAGAAAATCTTCTTAAAGATACTACCACCACTAATGTTTATTTGGAAGCACCTAAGGAACAAATCCCTCCTTCTGATCTTCCAACCACATCTATTACTCCAAAGTCTAATTTACCTTCTAAACCTCATGTTGGTTCTTCTAAATCACATTGGAATTTTATTGAAGAACTCAACTCTATGCTTTATAATATTCCTCATATGGAGTTGGTTCATAGTTCACCCTATCATCATAAATTCCTTATGCAACAACTTTAAGAAATTAAAGATCCATCCTCCATAGATGAAGAACCACCTTCTATTGAATCTCAACCTACTAATGTCAAACCATTGAAACCTTGTGTCCTTCTTCCAAGTCCTCTATTGAATTCCTTGAAGAGGACATGATCAACAATTAAATTCTTTTTTATGTTGATGATCCACCACTCTTCATTAAAGTAGTCATTAATACCACTCTTATCCATAAAGTTATAGTTGATCAAGGTTATGGTATTAATGTCACATATTTATGGCTTATACAAAAACTTGGTTATAACAAGGATCATCTCAAGAAAACCCATCTTATTTGTCAAGGTTTTGACAAGATTAATCAAAAACCACTTGGTTGTATTTGGATTCCATTAACCATAGGACCTAAGACTGTTCAAACCAATTTTAAGTTCCTTGATCTCCCTTTATCTTACAATATCCTTCTTGGTCATCTATGGACTCATCAAATGAGGGCCATTTATTCTTCTAGTAGTCAATTTAATAAATTTTCACATAATAAAAAAAGGTATAAACATGAAGCTGACCCCAATCCATGGAGTATCCAATTACCTAATCCTAAAGCTCAATATCATATTCCTATAATTGCTAAGATTAATAATGCTTTTTTACCTGAGTTTAACATGAATCCTAATTTACAACTTACTCTTGAAGATTTCAATGATGATGAGTATAATGATTTGAAACATACTTGCAATACTACCAAGTTACCTCCCTACATTTCATAATGGCTTCCTCCTTTCTTACCAAGAGATCATACTATTCCTCTCATTGATGAGATTACTAATTTTCCCCCTTAATGCAATGCTCATGATCCTTCTCTACCAGAATATGCCTTAACTTACAATTATTTTAGAGTGACTAAATTATTTTAAGATCCTCTCATCATGTCTCCTCATACATTCAGTAATATTAGGATTTCATCCTCTAAAACTTCCCATGATTCTTAAGCATGTATGATTTCTCCAATGTATGATGACAACTATAAGATGGCCCAAGCTCAATAGAGAGACTTGGATGTAAAAAATTAATAAAAATAATTAGCCCAAATTCATGCTTTTAATTAGGATGTGCACACCATTTATGTGGATCATACCTTAGATTTTGAGGGTTATGTACTTCCCATTAATCCACCTCTTATCAATACTCCTTGGGTGGTAAAGAAAATTATGCCTTCTAAATCTATAAAAGTTCCTACACCTTTGGATCCTATCATTCCATCAGATCCTTTTTCTATCACTGAATCCACCAGCAATCCAATCTCTTCTACTCCATCTACTTCTACTCTAGAAATTACACTTGATGCCAAGCCCACTGATGTTAGTTAGATACACTCTAAGCCTAATCACCATGGAAATAAAACTTTAGATCTTCAATTAGATGTAAAGTATTATGGTCCTCTTATTAATTTTATTAGTGATGAAGCTATCCATGAGTTACTTTATGCTCGAGAACCTCAACTTCCTTGACAACATCATAAATTTTGAAAATTTTAAGATAAACTCTTTGTTTTAACAACTTTGTTGCTAGAGTTGATCCTAAAACAAATCCAATTTTTCCCTTGCCTAATGAGCCATACCACTTTCAAGATGGAAATGCCATACTTATTTAAGAATCCACTCACATTGAATATGGTACACCATCTTGTCCTTGATCGATTACAGTTTCTCTAGAGCTTTCACCTATTGAACATGATAATTTTATCTTATTCTTTGACAACTATTGTGAGGCTTTCACTTGGTCCTATGAAGATATGATTGGCATTGAACCTATCATTATGGTGCATAATATCATTACTATCTTGATGCCAAGTCTATGAATAAAAAATAAAGAAAATTTATGCCTAAAGTTTCAACTTTATGTCATAATAAAATCATAAAATTACTTGATGCTAAATTTATCAAACCATTGGATTATTCTAAATGGGTTTCCAATATTATCCCCATTCAGAAGAAAGTCACTATGGTCATTTGCATTTGTATTAATTTTCACAATATTAATCTTACTTATACCAAGGACAATTTTCCCTTACCTTCAATAGATGCCATCATTTAGTCCATGGTTGGTTACAAAATATTATCTCTTATGGATGGTTTTTCAGGATGTAATCATATTCATATCGATCCCTAAGACCAACATAAGACTAATTTCACCATAGAATGGGGCACCTATTGCTATGTTAAAATGACCTTTGGCTTCAAAAATTCCAAAGCCACTTATCAACAAGTAATTACTTACATTTTTCATGATCTCATTCACAAATTTTTTGAAACCTATGTAGATGATCTTATTGCTAAATCTAAACATCATAAAAATCATCTTTTTGATCTCTCTATCATCTTTGACCATCTTCTTAAATATAAAGTCAGACTTAATTATTACAAATGTGTATTTGGAGTCACATCTATAAAATTATTAGGATTCTTAGTCTCTCTCCATGGCATTTATGTTAACCCCACCAAAATTGTTGCTATCATCAACATGCCCATTCCTCATTCTATTCTTGACATTTGTACTTATTTAGGCAAGCTTAGGGTAATTATATGATTCATTCCCAAAATGGCATATCGAATTCACTCTATCAATTCCCTTCTCAAGAAAAGTACCATTTTAGAATGGATGGATCCATGTCAAAAGGCCTTTGATAACATGAAAGAGTCATTGCTTCATCCATCTACACTTTGTCCTCCTTTCAATGATAAACCTTTGATTCTATATACTTATTCCACACATATTTTAGTTGGGGAAATTCTTTCCCAACAAGATGATATGGGAAGAGAGTATACTATCTACTACATTAGTTGAGGCCTCATCGATTATGAAATACATTATACCTAAATTGAACATGATTGCCTCACTATCTATTTTGTAGCTAAAAAGCTTTGTAACTACATGATTTACCAAACTACTTTGTCATTGTTCATTTTGACCCCCTTCATCATTTTTTTAATGTATTTCTTCTTAGAGATAGAATTGATAAATGGATGGTCTTACTTATGGAATTTGATCTCTACAATCATCACTCAAAAATATGTCAAAGGGCAAGTCATAGTTGACCAACTTATCATAGCTCCCATTCCAACCACTTCTCTTCAAGATGATCTTCCAGATAAAAATATCCTTTACATTGAATGTCTTAATCAAGCTATTTTTGTCAAAGATTATTTTCATATATTTATCACCAATCTTGAAGCCAATCTACTAGATGAATCTTCCACTCCCTTTGGTAATACTAAACCAAAAATAATTATCGAAGAGCTCCCTAAAATTAATGTTGACTTGCATGAGGATACTTGGACCCTCTACTTTTATGGTGCTAAATGCCTTCAAGGATTTGGGTCAGGTTGAATTCTCACAAGTCCTCTTGATAAAATCATTCCTTTAGATTTATGCATCACCTTTGATGTCAACAATAATATGGCCTAATACAAAGCTCCTATCTTAATCATGAGAACTTCTCTTGACTTACACATTCAATACCTTTATGCTTTATGTGATTCTCAACTTATTTCCTATCAAGTTAGTGGTGATTATTAATGTAAAAGTGAAAATCTTATCACCTATCATTAAATTGTAACCATTCTTGCTAAGGATTTTATCTCTTTCACTATTAAGCCTATTCCTAGAGATCAAAATTCCATTGTTGATTATTTTTCCTCTTCAACCTCTCTATTTTATCCTCATTAAGTTCTTTCTGATCCTTATTTTCTTATACAAATATGAAAATCTCCATCCTCTACTCAACCACCAGATTCTCTTATCTATCACATCAAGTCTATTACCATTCAATAAAGCCCAAGGTATAAAGACATCATTCAATTCTTAAAACATCAAACTTATCCTCCTAACATATCCTCTCATAAAAATACGTATTCATAAACAAGATTTCAAATATGTATTTCAACACAACATCCTTTATTATCATAATGTTGAAGGTACCTTACTCTGTTATGTTATGCAAGATAAGGTCCTTCCTTTTTTTGAATAAGCATATGGGGGCATTTATGGTGGTCACTAATGAGCCTTAGAAATGTCCTATTCTTTTCCTCATCTATTGCACTCATCCTTCTTGTTTACCATGCTTTTGATTATTTTTTCATAAGTTTCCTTCCTCAATTTGCCATAATCTTATAAATAACATTATCTTTTCATACTCTTTGAATAGTTAGAATTATGTATTTGAATTAAATATCTGATATTTATCTATTATTTTAAGATGTTTTTTCTATAATGTGTTTTAAGGATGTTTTAGAGAAATAGGTGTATAATAGGGAACACCCTATAGCAAAGAAATCTCATTGTATAGACTATGTTGTAGCCACTATGTGACTAAAGCTGTGAATGAACATATTTTGATTCATCTTTCAATCAAATCATAGAAACAACTTTAAATTCCATGGATCCCAATAATGAATTGGTTAAATAATGAAACAACTTTGTTTCTCCTATAACAATGTTGCAGAATTCACATGAAAGATGACTATAACAAAAGGAGCCAATTTTAGTTATCCTAAATTGAATGTTTCTTAGATTAAAAAAGTATTTTTTGTATAAAACAATATCCTCTGTGGTATATATATGTGTAAAAATAGAGTTGAGACATAATAGATGTTTATTAGAGATTATCAAAAGTACATTTTATCAAGCAACTATTATTGTAATTTCCTGAAATAATTCATTACTACATTTTTTATCAATATAAACAAGCATTTTTGAGTTCAATTAAGTGTTGTGAGAGGAAGGATTTAATCTAGATTCAAAAGGAGGAAGGGTCCCCTTTGGAAGTCTACAACAATAATCCAACCCATTTAAATATCTAAGAATGTTATTTGATTTATTTATGCATTGTGTGTTTTATTTTTTAATTGCATGATTTACAATCTTGCTTAGATTTATTTAAGGATGCTTTCAATATATAAGCATTTATTTCATAGTATTATGTTCATGTTTAAATTCTAGCATTTCATTTATTGCATGACTTCAACATCTTAGATAACAATTAGTAGAAGGTCAAATTAGAAGATTGAGTGTGCACATATAGTGATGTCATCTAATGAAGTCTACATCCTCAGATTGATATTTAAATTAAGTAGAAGGTACATGTTTATGGTAACTCTCCTTGTTCATTTTGATTAAGAGAAGTATATCTGATTGTGAATCAACTACTAGTAATTTTTGTCACCATTGTCAGGGAAATGTGTCACACACTTATAATCTTCAATCTTGATAGAAATTATTTATAGACATTTATTATTTTTGTTTCTAAAGATTTTTGTTCTTTAGATTATTATTTTTTTGTTTTCATAGTTTAAATTTTCTTTTCTATAAGTAGGGTAGTGGAAAATTTCAAAAACCCCCATATTACTAACCCTGTGCAGGTAGGTTGGGCAAAAAGGTAAAAAAAAGTGGTTGATGTATGCAAAGTGAAGGGGAATATATAGAAATATTTTTTCCTAAATCATCAATCATTGCTATAAGATCAGATATTCATCCTACATCAGCTAAGGAACATGAAGGAATTCTTGAAAATCACTCACAATTGTCAATAGAAGAGGTAGAGAGGGAATTTTTTTTGGTTGGAATGGTAGCATAAGCTAGAGACCTTGAGGAGGTTTATGCCCCTGGAAGTGACCCACATATACCACCTTTGATAATTCCCACCTTATCACCTCATACTCAAGAATTTTAAGTTTTCTTCTTTTCTTCACCCAAATTTATTGCTAAGGAAGCATTCACGGCTATTCTTGCTCTTAGAAGAAACACTAGGCCAATAAAATCTTCCAATTTAGAGAGGCTCTTTACCAAGACACTAGCTAAATATTATAAAACATCCAAACCATCCCCATTATATAAGAAGCCATACATTCCTAAGAAAAAAGACAAAGTCTCCATCTTTTACACCACAAGAAATCAAAGAATTGATAGAAATTTGGGTAGTGGGTAGCAATAACCTTTGATCTACCAACATAAAGAGTATTCATGGGGGATCACTAGGAAGAAAACACTACCAATGAGTCTACTTATGTTGAATTTCCCATCTTACTCCTGACAAAAATGTACCCATGAAGAATATCCCTCACTCCGCCCTCCCTATTTTTAGGAGAAAAAAATTTGAGGATCCAAACACATTTCTTTTTTAGTCAACATCTTATGCTACAATTATGATTATAATAAAGATGATAATAAACTCAAATTATTTCTATCAACACTCAAATATGAAACACTTAGATGATTCAATGGAACTTGGAAAGGATGCCATTTATACTTGGGAAGAAATGAAGGAAAAGTTTCTAATGAAATATGAAGACTATTGTAGGGGCATGACTACATGAGAAATGACATATTTCTGAATGACACAAGCTGATGATGAGTCATTGGAAGAATATATGGAAAGATTTTTATTCATATTGAAAAAATCTAAGCAAACTATAATATACAAGGAATCAGTCAAGTTGATATTCCTAAAATGGATTAGAGATGATTGTCTGGAGTCACTAGATCTAATGTCTGATGGTGATGTTTCTACACTTCCCTTTGATGAACTAACAATTCTATGTATAAACTACTCCAAATTAACCATGAAAAAAAGTAGGGGTATTACCCTTCTTACAACATCTACATTAGGACTATCTAAAGGTAAAGTTAGCAACCTACTCCAGGACATGAAGCAAGACATTATCAGCCACCTAGCTACTTAGCTTGATACATTACATACATGAAGGAAGTAAGAATAAATTGAGAAAGCCTTAGCTACCTATTACCCTAAATGCAAAAATAAGAAGGTGGATTACACATGGCATTCTTTGAAATCTTGGGTAGTTAGCATAATCAAGGAAATTCTTGAGATAGTGGAGCTACATGCCATAGGAGAAGATGAGAATCAAGTGTTTTTGGTGGCTCAATGGAAACCATGGGTACAAAGATTAAGTATGACATCAAATTCTATGTTTTCAAATTCTCAATTCTCAAATAATCCTTTATATGGCTCTTGGATGAATATACCCAATCAAAATTGGTCCCAAATAAATTAGCATCTACCCCATAATCAGTTATGGATGTAACAAAATGGACAACAACCTCAAATGGGGCAATTATAAAACTAGAAATGGTTCTTTCCCTCTAATTCATGGCAAAAATAATGGATAGGTAATCAAGGATTTCCCCAACAAATGTAATAATCATAAAAACAATAGGACACAATGCCAAACACTCAGCAACCTATTTGAACCACTCAATTACTTGCCCAAACCATCCCCAATCCTACCAATAAGTTGGTTTAACCAACACAATACACTAAAATAATGCAATATCTAACATATACCTTGGATATTAATCAAGTTCAAATTTTCTTAGGTCATGTTCTTCCATAACCCACCTCACCTATAATCATAGAACACTTTGAACCAGCCCCAATCCATAGCCACCCATGGTCAATCTTGAGCCAAGTCCATCTGAAAATAAAAAATAATATGATAAGCCTCCTTTTTAGAGAGATTGACCATATTAAGTCTTGAACCAGAGCCCAAATTTGATATTTTAGGACAAATTAAGAATGTGTGCATAAAAATCCCACTCTTCAAGCAATACAAGATATTCCTATCTACAATAAGGTTATTAGAGAGCTATGCTTGAAAAAACTGGGAATAAAGAAGAAGGATCCTAAAATAGTCTAGGTCATTAGCCAAGTAGCAAATATTATGTTAGGAAATATAGTTCTCCCAAAATATTATAATTCAAGAAGTTCTGTATTTAATGTTATCATCCATGGCCAACCCATCTCCAATAATTTAATTAACTTGGGCGTATCCATAAATGTGATGACCATGGAGACCATGCAATAACTAAAAAATACAGCTCTCCATCCAACACCCACAATCCTCTAGATGGCTGACAAATCAACTGTTAAGCTTGAAGGGATTATTGAGGACCTTATTATCATTGTGGAATGTTGGAAATATCCTACAAAATTTATTATTTTTCATTCAAAAATTAACTTAGGGGGTTATCCTCTCATCATTGAATACCCATGGTTGGCCACTGCTAATGCTTTTATTGGCTGTAGGTCAGGAAAAATGCCAATTTCCAACAAAAATGACACCAAGAAATAGGTTCTATATCCACTAGCTCAACCTTCCCATAATGATGGCCCAACCCCGTAGATTGATGAATTTGAGGAAGTTGTCTCCTTGTAGATGCTTTGAATAATTTATCAGAGTTCAACTTTGTAGGCACAAGAAGAAGACACTATCCTTACTAGTATCCTACAAAAAACCTATTGACAAGATCCTATAGCCATAAACTTGTTGGAATATATGCCATGCCCTCTTTAGAATACCTTTCAGAAGAATGATCTTGCTAAAACTGCAAGAGACATTTGGACATTCCATCAATTGCTTCCCCATCAATGTATCTATGCTCCTTTAGTCACCAACATAAAAACCATGCTTTCTTTAACAAAGCAAGTAGACATTCTACCAAATAAACCTATCAACATCAATACCTCCTTAACACCCTAACAAGAAAGTCAGTTACTTATAATGCTAAGAAATCACATAAAAACATTTGCATGGGATTACCATGACATGAGAGGAATACCCCTAGATTTATGCATGCATCACATTTACATTAAAGAAAAAATGCAAACCTATTCATCAACCCCAATGATGAATGAATCCTATAGGTAAAGATATTGTCAAAACTGAGTTGTAAAAAATCTTAGATGCAAGATTTGTTTATCCTATTTCAAATATCTAGTGGGTCTTTCCCTTAGTCATTATCCCTAATAAAGGGGGAAAATGGTGTATTTGTGTTGACTACTGAGAATTGTAAGTTTCCACCAGGAAAGATCACTTTCCCCTTCCATTTATTGATCATGTGTTGGATATATTAATAGGGAAAAAGTTCTTTTCCTTCCTAGATGGCTATATTGGTTATAATCAAATATGAATTGCTCTATAAGACCAATATAAAACCACTTTTACTTGCCCTTGGAGAACCTATGCCTATGTCATCTTACCATTTGGCCTTTATAATGCCCTAACTACATTTTAAAGGGTTGTTTTGAGCATATTATTTGATCTCTCCCATGACTATGTTGAAATCTACATGGATGATTTCTCTATCTATGGGTAGACATTCCAAGAAATGCTAACCAACATAGAAAAAGTTATTCAACATTGCTAGGACCACTAATTATCTCTGAGCAATGAAAAATGTTATATGCTGATGGCTAAAGATACTATGTTAGGACATCACATATCACCTACTAAAATTCAAGTTAACCCGACAAAGATAAGTATCTTTAAGGATCTACCCACACCAAAGAAGCAGAAAGATGTTAGAAGATTTTTAGGACATGCTGATTATTATAGATGATTCATCAAAGATTTTAGTAAAATTGCCATCCCATTGTTTAGACTGCTTACTAAGGATGCTGAATTTATATGGACTAATGAGTGTCAAACTGCCTTTCAATAACTCAAATACCTCATAAAAAATCTTGTTATGAGAGGGCCTGATTGGAAAAAGCCTTTTCACATCCACATAGATGCATCTGACACCACTTTAGAAGATGTCCTTGGCCAAAAATATAAATCTCTAAGTTATGCAATCTATTTTATTAACAAAAATATTCAATGGGCTAAACTCAACTACATTGTAATAGAGAATAAATTTCTTTCCATCATCTATGCTATCAACAAATTTTGACACTAAACTATAGGTTAACAAATATTCATCCACATAGATCATGTAGCAATCAGGTATTTAATGAACAAAACTACTATAATAGGTAGGATAATTTGATGGTTATTTTACTATAGGAGTTTGATATCACCATTATGGATAAACCAGGTAAGGATAATATAATAATAGATTTTCTATATTAATTTCAAGATGATGATCACAGTCTTATTGTTGATTCTTTTCCTGATGAACATTTATTTGTAGTTACAATTCAATCTCCTTGGATCGTAGATATTGCTAACTATCTTACTATAGGATCACTACCACAACATTTCTCACCTAGGGAAAAATAACATTTAATCCAAAAGAGCAAATATTATTCTTGGATTGTAGGATATCTCTTTATCACTAGACCAGATTTAGTTATGAGAAGATGTATCCAAGATGATGAAGGTTATGACATTCTTAGAGCTTGCCATGATGAACCCTGTGGGGGTCATTTTACTGCCAAAGGGATTTATATGAAAGTACTCATTACTAGATATTATTGTCCTTCTTTACATAAGGATGCCATGATGTATAACCATAGACGTGATCAATGTCAATGAATGGGAAAACCCACTCACTCTGTTAAAATGTCATTACAACCACAACTAATTATATAACCCTTTAATAAATGAGGACTAGATTTTTTAGGTCCCATTGATCCTAAATCTAACAATAAGTAATATATACTAGTATGCACTCATTATGTTAGAAAATAGGGTAAGATCAAATATTTAACCCATGCCCAAGATGAGAAAGTAGTTGAGCTATTATATAAATAAATCTTCACTTGCTATGGAGTACCAAGAGAAATAGTCACAGACCAAGGGCCATAGTTCACATCAGACCTCATATCTACCTTAGTCAAAGGATATAAAATTAGACACAAAAAGTCTACCCCTTACCATCCTCAGTTAAATGGTTAGGTGGAAATAGAAAATAGACACAAAAAGTCTACCCCTTACCATCCTCAGTTAAATGGTTAGGTGGAAATAGAAAATAGATAATTGGAAACTATCCTCACTAAGACTATTAGCCTACATAGAAAAGATTGGTCAACTCATCTTTTAAAATTAGTTTGAGCTTATAGAATCATCTGAAAAACCACAACTAATTTCACTCCATATGAACTAGTTTATGGTAAAAAGCCTATTCTGTCTATTGAGTTTGAACATAAAACATTAAGGATAATACTTGATTTGGGCTTGGATATTTCCCAAGTTCAATAAGATAGGATCATGCAGATAAATGCACTTGATGAACTAAGAAATGAAGTACTTCATCACACTAAAATAGTGCAAAGACAATGTGTTGGTTGGCATGATAGGAACATCAAAACTAAAAATTTACAACCTAGTGACTGGGCACTCCTTTTTGACTCTAAATGCAAAGATCATAAAAGAAATATGTAGTCTAGATGGCTTGCGCCCTATGAGATCAAATAATTTTTTGATAATAGAGATATAAATCTCATGACCATTGACTCTGTTTGGTTCCAACTAATTTTTAATAGCCATAGGATTAAGCTGTATAAAAAACCATGTTTTAAGGAAACTCTCACTTGCCAACTTCTTGAAGAACAAAATCCATCTCTTCTTCATGAAGTAAATAAACCTATTCCTGTAGCTAAAGGGTATTTATGTCAACCCTTCTCTAATATTTTACAAGAGTAGTAAAGCTTCTTGTATCCAAAAAAAATCCATTCACAATGGTTTATTTTAGGTTGAATAAAATCCTACCTCTTATATTCTTATGATTCCAGTTGAGTTTGGACCAGAAAATCTAAAAAATAAAATCAAAAAATTTAGCAATGAAAACCTTTGGGCATTGCTGGTAGATGTTGTCTTAGAAAACTAGGTCACTGGTTGATCGACATTTTAAAAAAAAAGGAGAAAGACACTAATACAATAATTTTTTTGTTTTCATCTATTTTTGCTAATAGATTCATTTCCTTGGAGCAAAAATACATTTTCCTTCTTACTATAGGAATAAAAACTTGTTGCTATAGGTTAAACTTCTTGCTACAGGATGAAAAACTTGTTATAGGAAAAATTTCTTGCTACAAGATGTATTATTATCATTCCATCCTACATTCCATTGTCATAAAGCATTTTTATCCCAATCAAATGACAACACATGCCAGACCACCTCTTTGACTCATCATTTGCACAATTATGAAAGGTATTCCTACAAGTAACAAGGTAATTATTTTATATTTATTTCATGTCATAAATTTTAATTATTACTAAGATGATCGATCTTAATGCTATTTACACACTGCCATATATTCTCCTTATCATGACAACTCACCATATCTTCTCCTTCGTTGATTGATGCGACCTTTGACACATTATTATCACCACCTTTTGTTATTTCCACAAGCCATTTTGCACATGTCAGCTTCATCCCTTGAAGATAAGTGACAATTCAAGTTAGGGGATATTTTTCATAATTCAAATGGTTTATTTCTTTCCCAAATAAAAAACCATAAACATTTCACCAAAGCCACAAAAACCTTGATGCAAGAACATGGACCTGCAACTCAAATTTCATCTCACAATATGGGACGAGACTTGCTTAAACATGAACCAATTTATATCACTCCTTTAATCAATATCCCATACATCTTAGACCTATTCCATAATGTAGGATTAGCATAATATTTTGAGAGGATATAGGCTCTGGATCAAAGAATTATAGAAGAATTTTATTGGATCATTGCATAACAACTTAGCAATAGTAAGAGGAATGGAAATAAAGTTGACAAAAATCATCATTAGTAGAGTAATGGGATTTCCACAAATAGGGGAGGCATGGAAATAAAAATTTGATATCAAAATAGAGAGGTAAAAATTTATCAAAGGAAATGAAAGCCTGGAAACTTCAAAGCAGGGCACTGTATAGTTATCTTTATTGGGAAGATGGGCCAAAGTTGTTGAGTTCATCTACAAATATTTCACTTGTGAAGGGATGTATTCCATGTTGCATGACATTCACTTCAAATTCATGAATTATTTACAACATGGTATAGAGATAAATTTCCCCAATTTCTTACTCCACATGATCACAAAAATGGTAGAGGCATTTTGAAGAGGTAATTCCAAAGCTCTTTCCCATCATTGTTTAATCTAGTTGATTGTTCAAGACTATTTGTAAAGGACTAGACCCAACATAAGTTGGGAAGAATTTTTCCAAGTACCAGGAAACAAAAAAAGTGATAGAGAGAGAAATGAAATATAAGAGGAATTGGAGGTAGAATAATAGAGATCAAAAGAATTCCTTCTTGTATCTCTATAAGAACCTATAGAAGGAGACCTTCCTATATCTCTACAAGAACCTACATAAGGAGACCTTCTTATAGCCACACAAGAACCTATAGAAAGAGACCTTCCTTTAGCCACACAATAACCTATAGTAAGGATTGAGGAAAGGAATTCCATAAGCAAGGAATCTAGAAGAAAAAAGAAGAAATTCATTCTCTAGCCTGATTTAGAGGAATTTGAGGAGGAACTTCTACCTTCTCCCAAAAAGGCTAAGGTAACCTCTACTCCTCATAGATCCCACCGATTGAGAATAAAAATAAGAAATAAACCTTATTCTATTATTGAAATTAATGAATAATCTAGATAAAAAGAAATTACCAGTAGTGATGAATCTTTAGAGGCTGAAACAAACATGGGAGATTTTTTTGCAGAATATAATCAAAAGGAAGAACAAGTAGAGCATAGTCTTAAAGAGTTGCAAGAGGAACCAATATAGGAAGAAATGAAAAAAATGGAGAAACCTATCATACAAGTGGAATTTCTCACTCTAGAGCAAGCCCTAAAAGAAATTGAGTGAGTAAGAAAGAAGCTATAAGATCAGTTTGGAGGAGGATTGGATGCACTTACTATAGCAACTTTTCAGTTGTATCCCTCTACCTAAGACCATCATGTAGTCATTATTTCACAACCTTCTAAAGAGGTATATCAATAGAAAGCACCTACAACTACCCAAGAAGTTACGTATCATTCCTCATTTATAATATCTTCTAAATTGATGAATTAGATGGATAGTTAATTTGAAAGTCTGAAGGCATTAGCAAAAGAAAACAAGAAATTAAAAGAAGAGAATAGGTTGAAGGAAGAAAGAATCTCCAAACTATAGTAAAAAATTGAATACATGGCTTGTCTTACCCAAGATCTCATTGATTATAGGTCTCTTACAAGAGTATATTTAGTCTATCTTTAGGAGTAATGGCATAAGTTTAAATTTACGAGAACTTACTGTGGCATGCTTTGTGAAGTAATTGATCCCCTCTCCTTTCAAATCTATAAAGAAAGCTCATAGTAAGAACAAGCATAATTGTGTGAGTTCTATCTTCATAATTATGCTGTCCCTTATGATAGGGAATGTAAACCTAACCTATATGTTGGAGATGTCTTTCTAAAGGCATTTTTATCATATCTATTGAATGAGCAAAGAAGAGGAAGAGAAGTAGTTGAATATAAGAAAAAGTAGAATGAAAACTACATGCTTATCAGAAGAGAGTCAATGGCACCTGATGTTATATTGACAAAATGGGATAATATCATGTTGAATAAGGAATTCAAATCTTGGTTTGCTAAGAATTATGATGAATCCCAAGATTTTTACTTAGGATTGAAAAATTTTATTGGTATTTTATCCAAAGAGTCATGCATTGAATATTAGAATGATCTCACTCTCACACTAAGGAAAAGAGAGCCATATTACCCATTTTAACTTAAAGGCAACATTTAATAGGATCAAAAAATATATTTTACTTGTAGGAGAAATGGGATCTCAATTATTGAGCCTCAGGTTCTAGCCCCCTCTATTTTGGTATCTTGTTCCATATTGGTAGGATAAATCCCCATTAGATGAAGCTAGGGAGGTCAAAATCTAAAAACTATTAGAACATAGGCATGGATTTTATGCTTACCTTGCCAGTGGTGCCATAGATCCCATGGATTTTAGATTTCTTTATGAAATAGAAATGAACTAGTTTTTTACTTGTGGTCAAGAAAAATATTAAGTTGGGGGGTGTGATGAGCCCCATAAATGTCCTATTCTTGTCCTCATCTATTGCATTCATCCTTCTTATTTACCATGCTTTTGAGTACTTTCCCATAAGTTTCCTTCTTCATTTTTCCATAATATTATAAATAACATTATGTTTCCATAACTTTGAATAGTTATCATTATGTATTGGAATTAAATATATGATAGTTTTATATTGATTTAGAATACTTTTTCTATAATGTGTTTTAAGGATGTTTTGGAGAAATAGGTATATAACACGAAATGCCCTACAATAAAAGAATCTCATTACATGGGCTATCATGCAACCATTACATGAACAAAGCCACAAATGAATATATTTTGATTCCTCTTTCAACTTACTCATAGAAATAACTATAACCTCCATGGAGCCCAATAAGGAAGTATTTGAAGAATGAAACAATTTTTTTTATCCTACAACAATGTTGCAGAATTCACGTGAAGGATGAATTTATCAAAATAAGCCAATTTTGGTTATCCTAATTGGAAATTTTCATAGATTAAAATATATATTGTTTTATATAAAATAATCTCCTCTATGGTATTAGTAGAAGGTCAAATTAGAACATTGAGTGTGCATATATAGTGACATCATCTTATCAAGTCTATATTCTTGGGTTGACATTTAAATGAGGTAGAAGGTACAGGTCTATGGTAACTCTCTTTATTCATTTTGATCAAGAGAAGTATATCTAATTGTGAATCAATTACTAGTTAGTCACTATAGTGGACATGCTATAATATGCAAATGCCTACGTATGGGTTACTTTTGGACTACTCTCAAAAAGGATGCAATTGAAAATGATAAAAAATGTAATCCTTATTAGCTTCATGATGATCTAATTCATTCACCTCCAAAATAACTTCAAAGTATCGAATCTACATGGCCTTTTTCCACATGGAGATTTGATCTCATTAGTAAACTTCCTCGCTCCCACAATGGACATGTCTTTATCATTATCGCTATCAAATATTTTACCAAGTGGGTAGAAGCCATGCCCTTTGTCAACATCACTAGTCTTACCATTTAAAAATTTATTCTTAACCAAATTATTTACCACTTTATCATTCCCCATATCATCATTTCAGATAATGGTGATAATTTCAAAAAAAAATATGTTAAACAACTTTGCATCAAATTCAAGATCAATTACAAATTTTCCATGCCTTATCATCCACGATGCAATGATATGCTAAGGCCAATAATAAAATTCTCAACAAAATTCTCCAAAATATAATTCATGAAACCATATGGATTGGCATATTCATCTTTACCTTGCACTTTGGGCTTATCAGACTAGTATACGTACTACCACTAGGGAAACACCATTTTCTCTAGTCTATGGTTCTAAGTCAGTTCTTCCTTTAGAATTTGATCTTCCCTCTCTTAGTATATCTCTTCATGGTATTATTATTGATGAATAATTACATTAAGATCACCTTCATGGCCTTGAACTACTTGATGAACATCATCATTCTACCTTACAACATAACTACCAATACAAGGCTTGTATTGTTAGACAACATAAAAATTGTGTTAAAGTTCACACTTTTAATGTTGGTGATCTTGTCTTTAAATTAGACTAAACCCATGATAAAGAAGGTGAATACACCCAAAAATGGTGGGGCCCATATTTAGTTAAAGATATTCTTGGTCCAAGCAGTTACCACCTTCAAACCAATGAAGGCCATGTTTTCAAAGAACCCACCAATTCTCAATTCCTTAAAAGATACTTTGCCTAAACATTTGTTTCTTTTCATGCTTTATATCTATATCTATCCAACACTTTTTGTAGGTTACTTAAGCATGGGTCTCTCCCTCTACAACAAGTTCCCTCTCCCATCACAAACCTTTAGTCCTCCCTTATTGTCATTTGGTTTCTTGATGTACCATAGTATTCTTTATCTTCTTGTATTTTATCTTATTTTTCACACCCCTTAGGTTTTTATTTTATGAGTTGATTTGTAAGACCATAGATAGGACCCAATATTCCTCATAAAACCACCATATTTTACTTATTTTTTTCACATTTTTTTTTGCCAATATTGTTTTGAAATCCCTTAGGTTTTTCTTTTGTGAGTTGCTTTGTAAGATCATGAATAGGACCCGACATCCCTTACAAAATTACCATCTTTTTGCTTATCTCCTTTCACTTTATCTTTCATCTTACTTTTTGGCACCCCTTGGGTTTTTATTTTATGAAGTTTTAGTTTAATACTACAAATAAGACTCGACCCTCCTAAAATTCTCACCTTTTCATGTTCTTAATCCTTGTTTTCAAACTTTAGCTTTTGCTTCTTTTGCTAGATGAAATATTCACAACAATCTATGTTAACATATTTTCCTCCATTTACCTCATTCTTATGATAAGGAATCACACTTTATTGTCATTGTATCCCTCTTTTCCCTTTATCACATTTTTATGATTTGAATTAATTTAAATTGTTCCATGTGTCATTCCTCTTGATTTCCCATTACTTTCATCTCCACATTGGATAAAACAAGTTCAAAGTCAAGATAACACATTTATTTCACCTATATTTATGAGACTCTTAGATCCCATGCTCTTTAAAGTTCTCTCTCTTAGCAACCTTGTCCCAAGTATTCAAATGAAAGTCATCTTTAGCACCTATGTTTGGTTTTCCAAATCTATATGGAGGAGGAATATAAAAATCCATCAAGAAAGTTAAAATCCAAATCATTTGAAATAAAAGACAATGATATCTAAAAGGCAACATACAAATCTCAAAAGTCAAATTCACACCAAAAAATGTGATTACAAGTACATCTCTTATCTCTAATCAATTATCAAACTCCATAGTTGGCCTCACATAAAGCTGAGGTCCTTTGGGGTGTGGTATGGCAATAGATTAGAATAGGGGAATTTAATAAACTATATGGTGCTACCTACTTTCTCATGAAAGTACCCAATCTTGGTAGTAGATCTATGACTCTATAAGGGGTCTTGAAGAATGGGGAACACATCATGGGGAGGTAGGTAAATTTTAATTTTTGTGCATATAGACTTCATGGGATGATCTATATACTCCATTTTTTGACCTAAGACTTGTGTGACTAAGAGAAGTTCTTCAGTCTTTAAGTTTGAAAGTCCTCTTGTTTTGACAAACCTAATTTGAGTGTCTTGACCTTGATAAAGAGTTTATCTACCTTGGTTTTTTCATCATTATCCCCTCCATCCATTTCATTTCCCCCATTGATAGATAGATTTTAATTCCAAATTTGTTTTCCCTTCTTCTTTAATTCCTACTTCTTTATCTCTAAAAACATGCTAGCTCTACTTTGTTTTAGTTTTATCTATCCTTAGAGCAAAATAATATGTTTGAGCAACTATGGATTTTTTATTTTTTTTACACCATTATTTATATTTATAGACTTACTTTAACTTCCTTTTACCATTTGTCATAGTTTTATTGTCCTTCTATTATGCACACCTGAGTTCATACCCTTTTTTCCATTATTGATTGAGGTTGGCTTGTTACTTCTCACTCAAAAATGTTGTTTTCCCTTTTTATGCACCTTTTTTACATTGATGATTGAGAAATGGATTGTTACTGATCACTAAATAATGTTGTTTTACCATTTTTTTAGTCTTTTACCATTTATTTGTTTTACCATCTTGTTTGACATGTATCCTTGGTTTGACTTGGTGAGTTTGCCTTTCTTACTTGAGGATAGATTGTTTGAATTTTTTGATCTTTAGTAACCTTGGATTTTTGGTTACTCGATTTAATATTGTTTTTGACTTGGTCATTTGGTCTAATATAACACTTGTTACCCCAGATTTCAAAATTTTCCAAGTATGTCCCATCCTCATAACACCATCTATCTTGGATTTTCTTGCATTTGTTTTTTGCTCTTTAGTTTTGTATTCTTGGGTTTGTTGAAAGTAGTCTCTATGTCTTACACAATAAAAACTAACAACATAGGAAGAAACCATTCTAAGATAAAGGCAATTCATGGTATGCATTACATTTACTTTTTAATTAATTACTTTTTAAACTAGTTTCTCTTTTAGTCATTTACTTTTAGTTATTCTTACTTTAAAATACTATTTTTTTTTTAGCATTAACTTTGTATGTTACTATGTTCTTTATTGAAGCACCATCCATTGTTACACCTTAGTGACATGTGATGATCTTCGAGTGGGGTATATTTATACACATAATATTTTCAACCTTTTATCAAATATTGACTCTTTACATCTTATAGTAACCCATTAAGACTCAATCTCTCTGAATGCATGCCTTAAGGGGTGCATCAAGAAAGGGGTGGGTAGAATTTTGGTGCTTCATAGGATTTTTTTCCCTTATTTCCACATTATTACCAATCTAAAAAACTCCCAAAACTATTCCCTAAGCTATTTTTACTCCCTTGAATACTCCTCCAGTCTTTTCCTCTTTCCATCCCTTATTTTATTATCTTAAACCCCTTTTGGTTAGTCAGATATACTACATCAACTAGGTTAACCCAATATAGTTTAAGGGTATTTTTCACTTAGCTTGTAAGCCTTTCGATTGACCTAATTCAGACCTAGTGAATTGTCCCCAAAAACACACTAGGTCAACTGGGTTAAACCTATATAACTAACATTTTTGGGAGGATTTAAGGAAAGATCCACATATAAATAAAGGATCATTTTGGTCATTATTCATATGTGAAATACAGATTTATTATTCACTCATGCTTCTTCATGATCTACTCTTCCACCATTCTACTTGAGGAGACTTAGCTTAGGTTTCTTATTTAGAGAATATAGTCTTGTGGATAAGTCTTGGATGCTTTGGGATTTCTTAATGATCCTTACAAACCAAAAAAACCTCTTGAAAATCCCATTTGGCCAAGGGACATATTGAGTCTTGACGGGTTCACATTAAGGTAAGTATATTCTAACTTTATTCTCATCTCTTTTAGTAGATAGAAGTAGCATAAGTTTTGGCTCAAATAATAATATCTTTCATATTTTATGTATTAGGGTGTTACTCATACTTAATTTAATTGAAGTTCCCTATACATATTTATCATATTCTAACCACCCTCACTTTTTACCACAAGCTTTGGTGTGCACTAGATTAGATTTACTTTCTTGTTATTAGAATAAGTGAATATTTTATACCTTAAGACTCCATTAGGGTTGTGTGATTATGTTAGACTATCCACTTTAGAACCCTTCTTATCATGATATGTTGTGATGAATGACACCATAATCATTTATAGTGGAACCCCATATTAGTCATGCTCCCACTTATAAAGTGTATCCCCAATCAAAAGTGTAGGTATAATCTTTCTTCTTTAATCCAAGATTGATTTATAGACATGATGAATTTATGATTACATACACATCCTAATTAATCTTAGGATTTTTCACTTGTATAAATTTCTTTGAGATAATGGAGCAATAGGATTATGACATGTGGAAGCATCCCGCTAACTCACTTTCATGCTACCTTACTAACATGAAGGTTGTTGGGAAAATTCATGAAAATTGATTAAGTGTTGAAAGGTGTTTAAAAATGTCTCAAGACCTTTGGAAGATTAACATGTGGCACTGGATAAATTTTAAAAAATTAGATCAGTGCTGAAAGAATTTTGAAAGAGGCACATGCTATTGGGAGATGTGGATGATTCTTGCATGGCACCATTTAATTAGACCAGAGTCCTACTATGACTAATAAATTAGGAAGCCATTAAGACATCATTATGGGCCCATTAAATTTGATCTTGTCACCTCTTGAAGCCATCACCAAGAGATAAAATAACCCCCAAAAGGCTAAGTGTTAAATCAATTTCTTGACTTGTCAGGTAAATTTTGAATAAAAATGGCTAAGTCTTGCTAGGTGAAAATGTGACACATGGCTTCAAGAAAATTTAAAAGAATTTACTAAGTGTCAAATCATTTCCTCTTCACATAAAAAGAGTTTTATATCCTGGTGCTCAAAATTTTATTTAGAATAATTGTTACAACTTTTCCTCGCATAATCTCTCTTAAGACTAAATTGATTGGACAATTATTCTGAAGTATTTGGAACGTTTGTTTGGAATAATTTTTTTGACTAGTCACACCATAAATAATCCAAAGAGTAAAACACTTATATAAATTTTTGAGTGTGAAGACCATATTTTGAAAACTTGTTAAGTCCTTTTCTTCCTTCTTAACTTAGGCACTTCTACCAAATTCTAATAGAAATCTAAAAATCCTTTTTTGCTGAATCTGAAGCTTTGAACTGAGATACAAATGCTACTCTTCCATGGTTATAAAAAATGGTCAACATTCTTAGTGACTTCTTCAAGATGCTTGCATGCCAAGCATGAATCTGATATCCTTTGGAGTAATCCATTGGGCATGGATTCATAAAAGTCTTTTAAAACCCTTGATTTTGAAAACACAACCCTACTATGACTTGATCAGTCTAATACTGAATAGCTAAATTGAGATTCACCTCTCAATAAAAAGAGAAAGAAAGAAAAAAAATGTGATAATTCACTTATGAAAAGGAATAAAACTAAACTAATGTGCAACAAAACTTGGAATAAAGAAAAGAAGCTAAACTATCCTAAACTAACTAATCAAAATGTTATCTAAACAAAGTCATTGACTAGTTCCAAAAAATAGCTGCCCTTTCTTATCAATATAAAATGTTTTTCATGTTTTAGGGCAGCCAAACAAAGGTAGAAAATGATTAGATGCTCAATGTACTAGTGATATAATTATCTGGGGACAAAAACAAACTCACTCACCCACTCGATTTGACTAGAAATACAACTATCTTGGATTGGATAGGTAGGTTTCTTTTGGCCTTATTAATGCTCAATTTTGTACTTTGGATTGAGAATAAATTTTTATGGATTCTCCTTATTAGCCTCTAATTGGTCTAGGTACTTGATAGTGCATCTTATTGTTAGGACAAATATTGAGTAGTCAGGTTTTCTCTCATACTTGCATTCAACTAATCTATCATCCTACTAATTAGAATGATCTCATTAAAACATGTGTGATTGAATTGGAAACACATTCATTTACACCCCCTATGAATACTTATTGTGGGATTCTTATTTAAGGGATGGTTTAAAATTGAGACTTGAGTAAAAGTCCTCTAGCTTATCCCAAAATAATTCTTTCTCTATCTCTCCTTTGCTATTTTCAAGACTAATTTCTTGCCTCTAATATGAATTAAAAATCAATTATTCCTCAAGAGGATAAATTGGGATCTCTTGGAACTAAATTTGAATTAGAGTTTAATTGATAAGCACTAAAATTTCTCCTACATCTTGAACTATGATCCCTTGTACTGAATCAAGACATTCTTCTAACTTTTCTTGGCTATGAGGAGTGACACTCTTTTCAAGACCAATTTCCTCTTCATCAAGATTAAACTCATGCCAACTAGACTAACCTTATTCTTCTTATTACATGCTAAATGGAATCTCATCCATACAAGAAGGTACTTCATCATCTTACCCCTGAATGTAGCATTGACTAGAAAAACCTAGCCTCACTTTATCAATATTATCTTCTTCCTATTCATATTTTCCCATTTACATAGTGTTCTGCTATTCTAACTGATTATATTCATCTTATTCTTAAATTATTTTTGATTTAGTAACCCAAATAGGGTTACCAATAATTATTTCCTCATCAAACTCACTTGAAACACTCTCTTCTTCCTCTAGATGATCTTCACTTTCTCTTCATACAATGATTCCTCCTTTAAAAATGGAGATGGTGGGAAGGAAATAATGTTTAATTGGTGAAATAGGAGTATAGGGAATTATGGGATACTCTTAAATTGGATTTGGGGTTGAATAGGCACTCTTAAAACTTGGAAACTTCATTGGTTTAGCTTCTACAACTTTCTCCCTCTCTTGGTTTTGGATTGGCATATGAGGAGTAGCTGAGAAACTTGGAAAGTTCATTGGTTGATGAGTTTGAGGGAATTAAAGAAGAATGGATGGAGTTTTCATAAACATAGAATCTTTCAAAGAATGAGAGAGTCTAAAACTTGGAATTTTGGTTGGTTTAGATTCTATAACCATTATTTTTTATTGTTTGGGAATAGACTTACCAAGACTTGACATCTTGAAGTTAGGATGTATATTTCAGTAAGGTTACCATGGTTGAGAAGCTTGAGGCTTATGAGGAGGTGGATTTTCAAAGATTGGTCTATTTTGGTGGCATGATACTAAAAGTTTAGCTTTAAGTTTAGATTCTTGTACCTTAGAAACCATGACTCTTTTTGAATATGCAAATGTTGATTGGTCATGGGGTTACCCACAAGGGAAACACCATTTGGATTTTGAAATAATGTCAATAAGATACGATAAGCTAGGATCATGAGGAGGATAACTTGGATCACATTGAGATACTTAAGATTGATTTGAATCATCAAATAACTGATATACATACTGAGAATCTTGATTAGAGTAATGATGGTAACTAAGAGGATAATGCTCATGATAGGGAGGTGAAAAATATTTAGAAAATCCCATAAACCCAACCATATAAGATGTATCTCATGAAGTTACAATGTTGGAAAAGTTTCAGAAATAAAAATTTCAATAAAACCATAATATTTTACCTAAAAAGGATGCCTAGGCTACTAAAACCAACTAAATTAGTCTTAGAGTCACCATTGGTTCTTGTAAAAACTACCTCCAAGTGATGATATACCAAATAAAACACCAAAAATTCTCTAGTAGATGAATTTATGGGTCCCTCTAGGTGTGTCAAAAACTATTATCACATTGAATTGCACCATCTAAGGAGGTATTTCACACATCCTCATGCAATTGACATAATGAGAATACCCCAACATTGTGGGTAACCTATGGTTAGAGTGAACCTTTAGAGAGGGATGACTTCCCCTGATGGATTACCTAAGACTAACACTAATGCTACTACACTTGTAAGGAAAAAGGAGAAGAAGTGCATAAAATAAAATAAAAACTAAAAGTAAAAGGGGGATACACTAGAATACTATGATACCCTCTACTCACTTGAACATACACAATGAACATAAAAGAGTTAATAGCATGCACAAATCACAATCTAAAAAACCTTATGCATAAGTGTTTTATAGGGAGGTATATAAATCGAGAAATCACTTATAAGGGAGACACTCCATAACCAAACACTACCTGAACTCAATATCACACAACCTACAACCTACAAATGAGTATCTTCATACATAAAGGTGATGGAAATGGACATCAAATTGAGGAAAAATAAACTTCTTCACAAGATAATATTAAAAATCCATGAATTCTCATAAGATACATGGATATGAGAAGGAGAATCCAACTATATTATTCATTCAAAGGCAAAAATGAATATAGAGGGATCAAGGATGGGATAATTTCTACAACATTTCTATGCTAAAAAGGGTCCCCTTGCAATGATAACTAATAGGAAAAATATTAAAAGCTTGGGTTTGATTTGATCTTACCAAAAATTGAGGTAGTTATAAATTTGATGATGATCAAGGAGGAGGGTTCAAGGTAGTGGGGATGCCCTCAGGATTGCTAGAGTCACATTTTCATAGCTAATCACGATGTTCCCTCAATATTATATCTTATCTTGTATGTGCATATTATCCACTCACCTCTATGATGAATAGGGCCAGATTCCCATACCCTCTCATCATTTTTATAGTATTTCTATTGAGTTGCACCATGATTTTCACATTGAGCCACTCCAAAATTGATTCTATGAATAAATGTAGTTACACAACCTACTCATGAATTTGACATCTAAATGAGTGAGATGGGTCATCAAATTTTCCTCAGTCAGTGTTAATATAGATGCCAATAAACTCTTAAGTAGTATAATCTAGCCACATGCCAACATTAGGTTCATCATGTAATTTTTTGATTCTACAAGTATATTCTTCCTTGGGCCCTCTTTGCAACATTTAGTCCATTATTCTAACTTATAGAATTGACTTGGGTTCATCTCTATATGTCATGTGGCAACCCATTGGATCTTCCTATGATCCTTGGTGAGCTCTTCATCCCTCTAATCTTTGGCTCAATACAAACCCCAGGTCAAGCTCATATACTTTGAGATGGGATCTTTGATAAAATTGGGTTCCTCACAATGTTTTTATGTGAGCTCAAGCTATCCTTACCTCAAGCTCATTAAAATTGGGTTCTAGCCATGCAACATCCATCAAGATAACTAAATTCACCCTATAAATTTTGTCCCACATTTTCAAGGGTAAAAAAATAAAATCACTTTATAATGAAGAACACTCTCTTAGTTACTTAGTCTTGAAATACCACTTATGATCTGAGATCATTCATCTATTGTGCCATGTGTGAACACAAGATTGGTCCCCTTATCACACTGCAAAAGGGGTTAGGCTTACCAACATGACTTCTACTTAAACACATGCCATTGCCTATTGGATGATCTCCCACCATAGTTTCTCCTTTAGCCTACTCTATATCTACCATTTGTCATGCTTCTATTTGATCTTGTATCTATTTATTTCACTTGGTCATATTTGTTAGGTTTAGGAGATAGGCACATCTGATAGTTGGTTGACATGGCATTCCTTATTGGGCTAGACTCTATCAAGTCTAACAATTATACCACCCTAGGAGATTAATAGGTCCTATTAATTATTTATATCATGGTGAAATGAGATTTCACCATGTGGCATATTCTTACTCACCCTCTATTATGACACACTACTTAGACTAAATGGATTTCCTTGGGGTTGTGGAATAACAATATTATGCCACTTGGTGCCATCCTGCTCACCCACTTGCCTGAGGATCTAACATCATGTTTGGAATACATAAAAATATTTGGGAAAGTGAAATAATGAGATGTTACCATGTGGCATCATCCCATTTACCTTCTTACTCAGAGACTTTTGCACTTATACAAAAATCTCTAGGTACCAGAGTAGTGGGATTGTGATATGTAGAAGCATCCCACTAACCCACTTGCCTGTTACTTTGCTAATGTGGAGATTGTTTGGAAACTTCATGAAAATATATTAAGTATTGAAAGGCATTTAAAAATGGATTGGGACCATCAAAATATTGATGCATTGCATTGATCAAATTTCAAAAAATAAGTTAAGTGTCAAAAGTCTTTTAAAAGAGGCACAAGACAATAAGAAATGTGGATGATTGTCACATGGTGTCATTCAATTATACCAAAGTCTTATTTTGACTAAAAGATTAGGAAGCCACAAGACATCACTAGGGGCCCATTAAATTTGATCTCATCACCTCTTGAAGCCATCACTAGAAGATAAAATAACCCTAAAATGGTTATGTGTCAAAGTGCTTTCTTGACCCACCAAGAAATTTTGGAATAAAAATAGCTAAATCTTGATAATTAGAAACATGGGACATGGATCCAAGCAAATTTAAAAGAATTGATTAAGGGTCAAATAATTTTCTCTTCATATAGAAAACATGATATAGCTTGGTGCTCGATCTTTTGTTTAAAATAATTGTTCCAACTTTTCCTTTCACAATCTCTCTGTAGACCAACATACTTGGACAATTTTTCTAAAGTCTTCAACACTTTTATTTAGAACAATTTTTTTGACTAGTTACGACACACAAAATATGAAGAGTAAATCACTTATACAAATTCCTAAGTGTGAAGACCATATTTTGAAAACTTACTAAATCTTTTTTTAAACTTCTTAGCCACTTCTACCAAATTCTAAAGGAACTTTGGAAACCCTTTTCTAATGAATCTAAATCCTTAGACTAAGATTTGGATACTTCTATTCCATGGTGAGCAAAAATGGTCAATAATAGGTGTTGATTCCATATTTATACAGGATCTACATTTACATCATTAGAAATTAACTAAATGTATACTTTGTTATATCAAAATAACTATAAATTTTGGTTTATTTTATTTTTCCATTGATAATGTTAAAGTATATAGTTATTAAAATGATAACCATACTAGTGATACTATAAATCATAAATATACTTTTGTATATGTGTTTAAGTTTGGTACAAGCACTATCACTTAGAGCAACAAAAAATAACCTATTGTTTCTATCTCTTTTATATAAACATAGTATAGGAGTGCTATAAAAGCTACTAAATAAGCCATGTAGCTACAAAGGTTGTTAGGATAACTTAATTTGGATGTTTATCACATTACCACCCTTCATTATAATAGCCAAAGTTGTATAGCTCTGGTGAAAAATATAGTGCATCACCAATGAACTAAACATATAGAAGTTCATGTTAATTTTATCTAAGAGAAAGTCCTTAATGATGATATTGATCTATAGTTTTATCTTACAGATGAATAAGTGGCATAGATATTCACAAAACCACTTTATCCTACCAAGTTTTGTTAGTTTCATGCAATGCTTAGTCTCTCAAAGTTGTCATTGAGGGGGAGTGTGCATGAAAATGTCACTTCCTAATGTCCATGTGATTCTGCTTCTTTTGTTTTCTTCTTCTCATTATACAACATTATAAGAATTCAATGTATGTAGTTTTTTGTAAACTTAAATTTTTTTGAGTTTACATTTTGTCCAATAAATAAAATCATACTTTGTAATGGAGGTCCTTATATTATAAAAGGATCCAAATATTCTTGGTTGATTATTCATGAGAAACTATGAGATGTAGTCTCATGATCATGTCAGCCTAGACTTAATTTAAAAAGTAGTTTATAGATTATAATTTATTTTGTTTCAAAAGGTTATGTTTGACATGATGAAGGTTTTTAACTCGTTTAATTTATACATAGTATAATTCCTTTAATAAGGCGTAATCCAAAAATGGATAGTTAATACAAAAATGCTCACTAATTTATCAGTTCAAATTCTTATAATGAATTTCTCAATTTACTATAATTTAATGTAAAAATTGACTTAAAGGTTTAAAAATTATATTTAAAATCGATTAACAACAAGTAAAGGATACAAATACACAACAATACAAACCGGATTGATAACAAAATTCATCTAATGTGGATTGTCTCCGGGTCCTCTTCAATGTACAAACTGATCAATTAGAATCATTTAAAATAATTTGTATTACATAAATTATTTCCCATTATGAGGCTCTTTATTTTCATACACGTTTCTACTATCCTCTCAAAAGTCTATGTAATGATATATGATCTTTTAGTTTGCTACTCTGGCATACCATTTCTTGTTTCTCCTTTGTTCTTTTCTTACAAAGGGAAAAATGTTGTTTTCAATATTTTTAAACTTCAAGCCTTTAATGTTTTTGAAAAATTACATCTTATCTTTAAAAATACACAAAACCCCCTTTTATAATGTTTTATATGTCCTTGATATGTTGCTCAAGGTCTATCTTTTATCCAACATAATAGGGGTTCCAATCTTTTTGAAAACACCTCTCCATATGCCTTTGATTTTGGTTAATATGAACCAATAAATAATAAATTATTTGTTTAAGGTCACAAAAATAGGTGTAAATTATATGGTTAATGCTTATAAATAGGCTTATGGGGTTGTGGGTTAAATCCCCACTCTCCATGTTTGGCCTTTTGATAAGGCTTAGCCCTAGTTTCAAGAGATAAGGACAAAATCTTAAATGGCAGTTACCAAGATTAGGTTTTAGCCTAACGACTTGGATTCCAAAATAGAAGTGTGGGGTGAGGCATTAAAATACCCACTCCCATGTTTTATCCATTGGGAATCACTTTAAGTGTATTTAACAAGTTTTAATCCCACATTGATGGGATATGGTAAATAATCATGCCTTAAAAGATAAGCTTCCATCATTTATAGTTGGTCATGAGAGACCATCTTTGCATAAAAATTGTTTTAATTTGGAGGATGCTACGTTACAGTTATGTTTTGGACACTTGGAAGTTGGTGATGGCTCCACATGGAAGCTTGAAGGTATAAAACTTGTCCAAATATGCTTGTCAAAGACTAGAGGCTAAACAAAACCTATTTACATTGTCTCTACCATGTGTCATCATTTGATTGGTCCATGTGTTAGGATATGATAGGTCTATATGGAAAATGGTGATTGGTCTACGCCATCTAATTTTTTGATCACTGTAATCATTCTTATGTTTTACCCATTTTACAAAAAATATAGTAGTCCATAAATTTTGTATTTGATATCAAAATGAATCCATTCAAATTACATCAAAAAGTTCTTGATGAGATTTATGCTCTGTAGATAGTTTTAGGAAGATTTGAAACCATATAATTTGGTCACTAGTGGAGATCCTCCCAAATCACTCTTCCCCACTAAAAATATTTTGGTCATCCAAAATTATTCTCTCTTATATGAATAAAAACATCATTGTACAACTTGTAAAGTGATTTAGGTACAAAATATCAATAGAAATAAATTGAATTATCTCACCTTGATCCATGATCATAGGAGGCTCAATTGTGTTCTATTTCCTAGAGTCTATCTCTCTAAACTAATGCCTGTAAAGAGAGTTCATGACTCCCTCCCTTCTCTACCAAATGACCATATACAGTCTTAGTGTCTTGGTCATATTATTAAAATATTCTCTTAGCCACTATTTCTCTTATAGGCTAAAGTGAAGATCTCCTATTAAGAGATGATTTTTACATTCTCCTTACTGCTCAATATTCTCAATAAGGGTAAAAAATTATATTTTACAATATGTGGTGTTAAACAGGTTACCACCTATACAACTTTCTCTTATTGGGGTCTTATATTCAAAGGCAACATACATGTATAATTCTATTTACAAACATTTCCCAATTTAAGGTCTTTACTTGAAGATCAAATGAGATTTTGAGCCTTTCACCAACATTAGATTCTATTGAATCTTTTCTAGATGTTCATGAGTCTTGATATATAATCTTGGTTTCCTTGTCATTTGAAAAACCACTACTTTTATTTCTTATTTGGACTACCTCCATTGAATAATTATCTTTAAACAGAAAAGAACTTTAATAAGTAATTTAATTACTTGTTGCCTAGTTTTCTTGGTGATGTTATTAATATTTACCTTAAATTTGCTACATGGACAAAAATATTGTGAAGATTTAATCATGATTCATTTATTATGCATTGGTTAAAAATTTTCCTCATTGATTAGAAGGTTATCCTTAGGTACTAGTGGCACAATAGCAGTTATTTGCCATTTTACATCCTGGGAATACAAGATAGCTTCTCCTTTAAATAGGGTAGATGGCTAGTAATGTCACCTTATTGGAATATATATTTATTCTCCTTATGATATAATATTTCAATCTTGTCATATAACTAAGGGATTCTAAATACAAATGTAAAAATGTCCATAGGTGCTACATCTAAGATCATCTCATCATTATATGCTGATCATCTCCATCTAATCTTGCATTGCTTTATTACTTATAGTTGTACCTTTCCATTTAAACATATAAAAGGATAAGGTTTAGGGTGTGGTTGAGTTATACAAATCAATTATTTTACTAATTTATCATAGATAAAATTTTCCTGAGATTTTATATAAAATATAACATCAAAATTTTGTCCTTCTATTGTAATTTTGGTGTGAAACAACTCTATTCTTTTGTCTTCTTCTATAATTCATTCTTAGTCTGATAAAATTTTCCCTAATCCTTAATTTTTTTGATCTTTGAAATCATATTTATCTTGAGTTTTAGATTTTAAACCCAACATTTTGACACTGGATGTCCCATCTTCTTATCATGTGAACATCGTATTCCAAGGGCTTTCTTAGGGTCCTAAGTTTCCTACATTTGTGTAACAAAACATGCCCTATTAAGATTATGGGAAGAGATAGAAATACATTTTTCATTGGAATTTATATTTTAATGAATGGTTATTCCAATAGCTCCATCCTTCTTTATATTATGTTCTTGTTGATCTTATATCCTTCCCTGTTGTACTTTACTCCATACTTTGTTGGTAGTCTTGTGGATGTTTTGGAAGAATTTGACTTTGCCTTCCTCTCCAAGTTAATTTTATTGGAATAAATGTTAAATTATTTACAAAAAAATAACTATTAGAATGAATCTTATTACTATCATATTTATAAATTACATGAGTTTTATCTGAATTAGAAGAAATTTCAATAAGAGGACCATTATTAGATTTTACATCATTCTCAGGTGGGGAACTTAACACATAAGAATCTGATGACTCACTAATGAATCACATTCAAAAATGGATCACATAATCACAGTCTATGGTCAAATTAACTCCATCTCCTTATGTCATATAAGTTACTTATCAAGATACCGAGTAGAAACTTCCTAGAATAATCTCATATATCTTCATTATAACTATATCAAACATGACTATATATGAGAAAAGCCTTCCTACACAAAATATTAGAATATAATGTCATATCACCATACATCAAACTATGTCATCGACTATCTTGTATGTCTTGGCATGAGGTAATAGAAAAGTTGCAAATACCAAATGTCATACCACATCAGTCATAATATAATGAGCTCTGATATCCCAATCAAGAATGAGTTAAAAAAATAATGAATTATAAATAGAGAGTACACTCTATTTATAAATTCCTTTAGAATGTAATATAGCCTTAGGTGGATATGTATCAACTAACATAGATTGTTGCATTACTAGTATAGACGGCTAGCCATCTCTTGAAATGACTAGTGCCTTCTAGTGCTCTTCAATTATTTATCTAAACCAACATGGTGCCTATTCTAGGTAAAAAAACCAAAAATACTCCATAATTTGTTTGATTATATAACAATGTCCAAAATTTTTCTCAGTTTGTATATCTTCTATATCCTCTCGAGTCCTCTTCTTCTTCTTCTGGTGTTCTTTCTTTAACTCGACATGTAGAATATCTACACTCCTCGATTATATGATTTACCATTCCAATTATTGATGAAATGAACTCATCAATTGAACAATGAGATTTAGAAAATTAAGTATCATGTCCAACATCATTCGTAGATACATCATGTGTGAAGTGTCCATTCTACTAGTAAATCAACCACTCTAATACCAAACTCAATCCAAAAATGAATCATTAAAGTAAAAATGCTCAGTAATTTACCAGTTTAGATTCTTATAATGAATTTATCAATTTACCATTCTTTAATATGAAAATTTACTTAAATATTTATAAAATCTGATTAAAAAATATCGACAAAAATAATTAAAAAATACAAAGACATAACAATATAAACTAGTTTGATAAAAAAGTTTGTTTAATGTGGATTATGTCTCAGGGTCCACCTCAACATACAAATTGATCAATTTGAATCATGTAACATACTTTATCTTACATCAATTCTCTCCCAATATAAGGATTTTGATCAACATACAAGTATCTTCTATCCTTTTAGAGGTTTGTGTAGTGGGATCTGGGCCTTTATTTTGCTACTCCAACATACAATTTATTGTTTCACCTTTGTTCTTTTATTACATAGGGTAAAATCTTGTTTTCAAGATTCTCAAGCTTCAAGCCTTTAAAAATTTCAAAAAATTCCAAATTTACTTTCAAAATACATAAAACCCCATTTTATAATGCTTTTGGGGTCATTGATATGTTGGTTAAATCTTAAATTTTATCCAACATAATAAGGGTTCTAATACCTTTGAAAAATACCTCTCCATATGCCTTTGATTTTGGCTTATATGACCTAATAAATAACAAATTTTTTGTTTAAGGTCCAAAAAATAGGCATATATTATATGGTTAAGGATTATAAATAGGCTTTTGGGGTCGTGGGTTCAAGCCCCACTCTCCATGTTTGGCCTTTTGATAAGGCTTATCCCAAGTTTCAAGAGATAAGGATAAAATATTAAATGAAAATTACCAAGGTTTGGTTTTAGCCTAACAGCTAGGATTTGAAAATATAAGTGTGGGGTGAGGGTTTCAAATCCCCACTCCCATGTTTTATCTATTGGGAAGCACTTTTAGTGTATTTGACAAGTTTTAATCCCACATTGGTGGGATCTAGTAATCAATCACACTCTAAAAGATAAGATTCCCTCTTTGATAGTTGGTCATGAGAGACCACCTTAGCTTGGAACTCACCTTTCTTTGGAGGATGCCACATTACAACTATGCTTTGGATACTTAGTAGTTGGTAAGGGCTATAGGTAGAAGCCTAGAGGCATGACATTTTCCCAGATATGCTTATCAAAGGGCAAAGGCTAAACAAAACCCATTTACTTTCTCTCTATCATGTGTCACCATTTGATTGGTCCATGTATCAGGATGTGATAGGTCTATGTAGTAAATGGTCATTGGTCCATGTCATTTGATGATGTTATCACTGTACACATGCTTTTTTCCCCTTATTTTCCCAAAATTTTAGTGGGCTATAAATTTTGCATCCATTTTTGAAACAACTCCATTAAAATTACATTGAAAAGCTATCAATGATCTCTACACTATGCAAATAATTTATGGAAGACTTGGGACCATATATTTTATTTTCTAGTGGAGATGAAAACTATATTACCAATTTGTACATAGTATAATTACTTTACTAAGGTGACTATGGCATTTATCCACACTTAACATTAAGGGGGAGTGGTAGACCATTTAATTTCTAAGTGGTTTTATCATAGACCCTTAGTACATTTTAGGTAATTAAATAATAATAATAATTTATTATTTATTAACATGGGTTTAAAAACCTCATGTAAATAAATAATAAAACATATTTTTTTTTATTATTTACTATTTATTTAAAAAGTCCATGGGAAAGATTAGACCCATTGGTTACAACAGTCACCTTCCTTCATTTCCATTATAAATTAATATATAATCTTATTATTACCCCTATTGTTATTCATTGGATACACTAAGTGAATCTTGGTGATTGAAGCAATTACAATTGCATGTGGCAAATTCATTTCAAATGAGTATTGAGAAGAAAAGAGTTGAAGAGGAATGTATTGGGCAAATAAGTTTATCATATATTAATATATCAGTTTGTGGGTTTTTTTTACCTCTCAAGAGGTTTGCTTACATTAGATCATTATGTTTATTAATCTGGTTATGCTTTATTATTATTCACTCATCTAGATCTGTGTCTTGCATATTTTTTATATATTTCATACATTCTTTCAAGCTTGTTAGTAGGTTGTGAAATCACATTAACTATTGTTTTAGACTCATTCTTAGTATTGTTAGTCTTAGGTTTGAATTTTTTTTAATTTAAATTTTAACATTAGAAGACATTGGAGTATTATTCCAATAAATTAATTTTTTCATAGAAATAAACTTGATTTCATGTTATTTGAGTGTATGACACATCATTAAAAAATTGAAAATTTTTGGACACAATATACTCATAGATGCCCAAAAGGATGTTTTGTTTAAAAATATCTTACAATTCTTTGTTAGCTATAAGAATTTTATTTTTGAAAGCATTATCATATAAGGAAGCACATAATCACTAATGGGCTCATTAATTCCTTGTTTGAGTTGTGAAATTTGAAAATACTAGACCTTATCACTAATGTTGATAGAGAAATGAGTTAAGAATTTTTTATCCAAAGGATTGAAAATATGTTATAATTGAAGATGGAGGTTATAAAACCACCACAAGGCATAGTCTTTAAGACTCATAGGAAACATATTTTTTATTAACTTATCATTAGAAGCATAATCTAAACAACTACATTGAAGGCTCTAAGATGTTGTTCTGGATCACTTTTACTCTCAAATGGTGTAATCTTAGATGAAACAAATCTTGTAGGTAAGAGATAGGTGGAAACATCTAAGGCCAAAGGGTTATATAACAATTTTATCAAAAAATTAATTATAATAAATGTTAAATCCTAATTAGATAAAATGCAACATGACAAATTAGGATGTAAAAATATATGCATAAATTAAACATTCACTAATTTGTAATTTACTATATTTGGAAATATGTTAAAAGAGGAAATGAAAAAGACAAATTATTTAACTATAAGTCAAACAATGCAATACTAAGACAAAAACTATAAATCTATAAATGTGATAGTGCAATGATAACATGAATTAGGAATAGTGCTTTGCTTAGATTTGGGACAAGGTTAACCTGTGTTATGTCCTTAGGGCACACTAACACCCTATGAGGGTTTATTCTTTATTATTTATATGACAAGTTTACTTACTCTTATATGTCTAGTTTGACTATGTGGGATCTCTTAATATATTATAGAATCCATATGTACATTCTTCACCTGAAACCCTAGCTTGATAGATAATGATGAATAACTAGTATAATCAGAAAAATGGGTTAGTGATTGAATTTATGATTGAATTCAACACCCCTATGTTGAGTGATGCCGATAAACTAGTATTTTGAAAATGGATCAAACTCCATGTTGTTGTTTCATGCTACAGTGGTGTGTGTGAAAGTTTGGTGCAAAAATGCTAAATGATGGTGCAATATTGGTATATTTATGTGCTTCAACCAGGGATTTTTAAATTTGAGGTGTATAAATACTTAGCTCAGGGCTACAAGGGTTATGTTGAATATGATTTTGGAATAATAAGTGTTTTTACTTAATGTACAGTTAGATGTTTTAGTACTTTTTCACATGTGAGCCTATTGGTGCAAAATTTCTTGAAAATATGGCTTTATGATGATAATTTGTAATTCCTTCAAATGAGGGTTTTAAAACATGAGGTATGACCCATTTGGTGAATTTTAATTTAAGTAACTAGATGTTATTTGATGGGAGGATGTGGCTAGTAGAATTGGATAGTCTCAGGAAACATGATAATCCAAAAAAGAGTGTCCTTATCTGAAGCATAGAGAGAACTAAAATAGAAGTGTGGATCAATCTAAAAACTAGTTTAGGATTTTTAGGATGTTGGATAGGGATATTTTATGATAAGTAGTTACTTAGATAAAATGGTCATCCACATAGAAGTGAAGGAATGATGGTAAAAAAACTATGGAATGAGGTATGATCTAAGTGTCTATAAGGAGTGGTTACAAGGACACTATTTTAGCTTAAACTTTAATTTATGTGTCTACATTTCTCCCCCTTTATTCTATCAATGAAACAAAGTGAAATTACTAGAGTAAAAGGAAAATTTCATAACTAAACTTACCTAAGAAGAACAATCTTAAATATAGGCCACAACATTAAACTATGATTTATGAAAACTTACAATTAAACATGTATAAATAAGTCCTTAATTAAGATGAAAATATAAAAGAAAAGATAATAAAATTATAGATCAAATAATAAGGATTGAATACACCTGATTAGATCTATGTACATAAGTGTTTTATAGTGAAAATTGATTAATGTAGAGGGTAGGAACCTTGGAGATTTTCCTTTCTTGAAGAAATTAGATTGGACTATGCATCCCCCAATCCTCATTTATAGGAGAGGGTGCTTAAGAAATCAAGGTGTGCTTGAATCCATCATTACATAACCAAAGTAGTATCATAGATTAAAATCAACCTCTTAAAATAGGTTATGATTAATTTCTAATGAAAATTTGGTGCAAAAATGGCACAAAAATAACATAATTTGGGTCTGGTGAAGAAAACATGGATAATAACATGGGTTGCCATTCCATCTATAATATTGGTGAAAAAAACTAAGAAAGGAGGTGATTATGTGCCACACACATGCCTCCAATATGATATTTGGGTGTATATGGATTCTAAAATTGAGTAATATCTATGATTTTCTAAGAAAAATAATATGTGAACATTTTTGGAACATATACTGTGCATGATGCCTCCAAACTGAGAAAATTTGAGACAAACTTGAGTATTCATATGAAATAATTTTGGATACTTGTTTCAGAATATGCCATACCTAACTGAGATTATAGGGGTTTTTGGAAATCATTTTTCTACTTGTTAGGACAATAATGTGTTGTTTTGGACATGACTAGCCTGTGCCCTTATCCAAATGCAACACCATTGTCTAAAATAACTTTCTAGGTATGGATTTTGGTCAACTGTGTAAAGCCTAATAATTTATGACTATTTTTTATACAACTAAAACTTAGTCTCTAAGACAAGCCATTATGCATTCCTCATATTTTGAGGTAAGTTATGAATCTTATGTAATAACTCAGGTCAAAATAAAAAGTTATGATAGAGATGTTATGAAAAATATAAATATAAATTCGTAATGATAACATGGAAGATAATGGAATTATCATATGGAAATTAAATGAAATTATGATATAAGATGCATGTGGAAATAAGCATACATAGTGACATTATCAAGATAAATGTTATCAATTAGGCATGCAAATAAATGATCATATATTGGAGATAATTAAATTGACTAGAACAAATCAAAGAGGATAAATGATATATATCATAACATTAGAAAAATAGAAAGATTCATGATATCCATCATGGCATTATAAAATGAGCAAACTAAACAAACAAGTGTCATGGCCATGACACACACACAAGTAATACACATGAAAACACACAAAACAAACAATAGAAGGCAAAGGGGAAACATACAAGGAACATGTTAAAATGACACTCAAATGCATAGAAACACATAAGTAAGGCTTTGATCCATGATCAAGGACATGTTCAAATGTACAAAATCCAAATAAGATAAATACACAAGACATGAATCATGAAATCAAATATGAAAAACATGCATGAATAATAATTTTTTATCAACATTAACAACTTGTAACATTATTATATTCAAAAACTTAGGTTTACAATAATCTATCATTATGAAAGTAAGTGAGTTAATAAATCAAAAAATGTAATGTACTAAAGTATTAAAAATAGGGATAGTGATAGAACAATAAAACATGTGAAAAATGATGCCCTTATTGAACTTGTTGTAATATATACAAGCTATAGAGTGCCTATGACTAGTTTGAATCTAGAAAAGTAGAGCCTATGTTCACTAGGACAAGACCATCATAATTAAACAAGGGCACAAAGTGGTACTGTCTAAATAGAGTGGTTTTATCTATTTAATTTTTTGGGTTTGAGATAATATCAACACCTACAACTGCATCTAGAAATGACAACCTATATGTTATGCTCTCATTCATGTACACTTGTAAAACATATTTGATATAAAACTAGATAAAGAGAAGTATTGATTATACTAAGCACAAGTCAAATAATATAAATGAACTAAACATAACATAGTTTTTTTGAATATATGAAAACATGAAAAGGAGGATATATTAACCATCAAGTCCTATAATATAATCACAATCAATAGGTACTATGTCTAATGGATAAATAATGATCTCTCATGAATGGAGGGTGTCATTACACTTGAAGTAACTGATCCCAAGCTAGAATCTAAAAAATTGATATTATAGTTTACCATGAATACCAATGTCATATTGAAAATTTATAGCATGCTATGTAACATGATGACCCTAAGAATATTTAGAACCCATCATGGAGTGTATAAAATTTATGTTAGTATTCTTTTTTCAATAATCTTAATGTTTTATAGTACCAATATAAGATAAACTAGAGTAAAAAATGGATTTATAGTATCTATGACAATTCTCTAATTAAGTGTCCTCTCAAGAATGAATCCCATTAGAGAATGGACCACTTGATTATGGATGTGCTAAGTAGGTTGAATCTTTTTATGTTGTTCAACTAAAATCTACTGTGTAGGAACAAAAATATTTTGTTGGAGGTTGTATTCATATGGAATTCCATTAATTGTGATAACTTCATTAGAAAAAATATATTTTAAGAATATATATATTGTATAAGGGACTGAACAAATATTTTTAATCCAATGGCATCATAATAACATACCAAAGAACCCTATACTATGTACTACTATAAACTTGGTGGTCACATGTGCTGGACCAACTTGTATTGGTAATGTGATCTCACCAATAGAACTATGAATGTGAGCATTGAAGCTCTTAATGACTCTAGTAGTAAGAGATATATCTCAATCGATGTATCCAAGATGATAGAGAAGTGTGATAGTTCACATATTCATAGTTAAACTATTATTTACCATGACATTATGTATAGGTTGATGATCAAGATAAGATTGAGTGAATAAAGAGTGTAAATCAAAATCATCATTGACTATCTCATGATTTTTGAAAGTGATAATCAGTCTAGATGTTAAAAAACATGATATATATACCAATGATACCCTTCAAAGGATATTGTGCCTCAGTATGGGGATGATGATAAACTAGTAGAGGATGTGCATTATATGTGGAATGCACTTTTGACTTACCTATTATTTCTTGACTTGTATACTTAAGGAAAGGATTATTGAATATATTCATTTTTATATTATCATTTGGTTGTGTTTTTTTACTTTCATTAGGTATACTCATATTACACTCACATCAATGATGTTCTCATCTATCAAGTCCTAAATTTTATGTTGAAAATTGATAAATCTATTGGTAGTATACCCTGGTGCTCTATGAGAGTCACAGAAAAATTATAATCAAATCATTTTTGAAGAGGCTTAGTCATATCAACCTCTTTAATGGGAAGAATCAACATGACATTGCATTCTAATAACTTTTTAAATACCTTATAGGGATCTTATAGTAAGTTGATAAACTATCTCCTTAGAGGAGATGATAATACAATATGCTAAATATGTTGTGAAATTGTATTGAGTATTACCTTTTGATCAATCTTATTATTAGTTGATCTCACCTTGTATAGTGGATTAATAGGATTCTTAGCATGAGAAGTATAAATTGGGTTGGATGCATAATTAAGCTTGTTTATTGTCAACAAATTGACCTCTTCTTCCTTTATGGTATGATAAAATTCTATGAATGAGAGAAACTTATTAAACATAAAATATTCAAGTAGAGGTGAAAGAAAAATCTATTTGAAAATGTCTTGAAATTCATTATTTACCATAAGATTTGTCATCTTGGATGGCATTATCTTATACATTAAGACATATTTTATGACCTATGCTCATTGGATTCTTGTTTGAGCTGAGAAATCTAAGCATAGGAGATCTTTTCACTGATATTGATTGAGAAATGTGAAAGGAACAAATTTACCAAAGGGTTGAATGCATGAATTAACTAAAGTGGTAAATCATAAAACCATCTTAGTGCATATTATTTTAATATTAGAGGGAATAACTTGGTAAAAAACCTATCATTGGGTGCATATTCCAAAAATGCCATGCAAAATTCTCTCAAATGTTGCTCTGGGTCAAATTTTACATCATACAATGTAAGTTTAGGTGCCACAAAACTAGTTGGTAATGTATATGATGTAATATGTTGATCCAATTTAGTATTCAGAAGATTTTATGAATCAAGCTCCCAATTTGGTTTTAAAACACTTTGTTTCAAATGTAACACCTTAGTTTTCAAGGTTTGAACCTCTTACATACTGGATTTTACATCATGATTAGAATTCATTCTAAGCAAAGGTAGTGTCACAAACGACTGAGTAGTAATGGGTACATTAATTTGTGGAAACCCCTGAGTTTTTTCCATAGTAGTTGATGGTAAAAATGTTGTATCAAATGATGTAGAGAAAGGTAAGGAACCCATATAATTATAAGTGTTATCAGATGTATTTGCTATGCTTGTACTTTTTATTTCCAAAAGAGTTTAAAATATTATATAATGATCTTGAGATTGGTCACATACTGCTTATCTAAAATTCTTAATAATTTATACTTATTTATTGGTGGTTTTTCACCATCTAGATGTGGTAATTAATCTTGTTGCCTCTCTTGAGAGTCATTATTATCTTGATTATATTATTCATACTCATAAGTGTTATCAAACACTTTTACATATTCAACATGTGCATTATTATTGAAAGGTCTTGATATATCCTTTTTATTATCCAAATTATGTGCCTTATGAAAATAAATCTAATATGTTAAAATTAAGTGCCACTTAATCTAGCACTTCATCTAATATATGTATAAAACTTTACTAGATTGCATAACGTATAAAATAAAAACTTGGAATGCTACTGCTAATAAATAATTTACCAAATCAGAGAACCCTAAAATAATAAAAAGAAGGAAATAAGACCTAGTAACACTATGATTAGGGTCTACATTATTCAATCAATTGACAGGTTTACCAATATGTTCTTATCAAAAATTATATAATAGGGGATGCTAAATCCTAATTAGATAAAATTAACAAGCTAAATCAAGATGTAAAATATATGAATAAAATAAACATTCATTAATTTTTAATTTATAATATTTGAAAAGATGCTAGAAGGAAAAATGACAAAGATAAATTACTTAGATAAAAGTTTGATAGTGTAGGATCAAGATAAAAACTATAGATCTAACTATGTGTATATATGAATTAGGAACAATGCTTCACCTAGATTTATGACAAGGCTATTGGAATCAAACAAGGGAAACCTACATTGTTGTCCTTAGGGTGCCCCAATATCTTGTGAGGGTTTGTTATTTGATATTTGTATGATAGTTTCACTTACGCCTATATATCATGTTTGACTGTGCAGGATCTCTTGATATATTGTAAAAGTGTATGTGTACGTTCATATTCACCTGAAACCCTATCTTGATAGAAAATGATGCACAACTTTGATAAATGAAAAAATGTGTTAGCATTTGAAGTTTTTATTAAATTTAACACTCCTTATGTTGAGTGTTGCCTACATACCAAAAATTTGAAGAGGGACCAACATCCATGTAGTTATCCCATGCTATAGTGGTGTGTGTGAAATAATGGTGCAAAAAATACTAAATGACGGTGAAATCCTAGTGTATTTATGTGCTTCAATAATGACTTGTGAACTTTTAGGTGTATTTATAATTAGTTCAAGGATAATATCAGCTATGTGGACTCTAAAATGGGAAGAATATGTGTGTCTTTCTCAATGCAGAGTTAAATTTTCTAGTGTTTTTTCATATGTGAGCCTCTTGGTGGAAAATGGATTGAAAATGTGGCTTGATAGTGATCATTTTGGAATTAATTTATATGGGGCTTGAAAAACATGCAATACAACCCATTTAGTGAATTTAAATTTGATTAACTAGCCTTTATTTTATAGGAGGATGTAACTAGTAGAATTATATAGTACCAGGGAGCGGGGTAGTCCAAAAAGAGTAACCTTGTTTGAAGAGTAGAGACAACTAAACTAGAAGTGTGGATCAATATAAAAATGAGTTTAGGCCATTTAGTATGTTTGATAGGGATATTTTGAGATCATTATTTACTTAGATAAAAGGTTCATTAGCATAGAAGTAAAGGAATGGCAGTCAAAATACTATGGAATTTGGCATGATCTAAGTGTGTATAAGAATGGTTAAAAGTACATTATTTTAGTTTAAATGTTAATTTATGCATCTAATATAATAATGGTTGATATTTTGGGATATGGATTACTCTATTATAAATTTTTGTTATTTAAGTAACCTTGGCTTGAAGATATTTTTTTGGTATAAATGCCTAATTAGTATGTATATTAGCTTGATTAGGAATACGTTAGGTGATATGAGTTGTAGACCTATGAGGAACATAGTAAAGACCATGTTGTATATGAATACTAATATATATATATATATATATATATATATATATATATATATATATATATATATATATATATATATATATATATATATGAGGATTAAATTGTGATGCCCCATAGTAGTTATAGTATATATTACTTGTGTAACCATACATGTAGACACATGGATAAAAATAATTGGTATTGTAGTCTAGACACTAAATATAATATCTAAGCCTCTAAAAGTTAGATTATTATATTTTAAAATCTCATCATGTGATTCCTCAATATTGATTTCATTATTTATTTTTTTGTTTCATCTCTAGTTACATGCAACAATGTTTCAATCATATGTGGATTGATTTCAAGATACTATTTAAGTTAAACCTTATCAACATCATCAAAATGGTGATGTAAAACATTATTATTATTTGATGTGTTGTCATCTATATTAAAATAAGAAGTATTCACATCATTGGTATCTTCCATCATATCCATATTAGGGGTTTTAAATATTTTATATACCAATAATTAAAATTATAATGTAAAAGGAAAATAAATAAGGGGAAATAAAAAATTATATAAAAAATTCAAACCCTAATAACGGTAAATCTAAAACTCTAGGAATATTTTAGAACCCTACTATAGAAGGAAACCTAGATTTTTTTCATTTGAATCTTAGGTTAGGTTCACCAAAATGTTTTACTTATTCTACATATAAGAGATATAAAATCAATAAAACTACATACTAAGTCATATTACATAAAACATGGAATCTAACACATTGATATGAATTGAAATGGATTGCTAGATATTTCATTTAATATAGAAAGTATGGAACAAAAAGGGTGAGTTGTACTTAGTCAATTATGCATTCCTTTTTTCATAGAAGTCACTAAATCTGAAAATGCTTGTTATGTGCTTTGTCAACTGCTCATATTAAAAAAAAGAGCTAAAAACCTATGTAAACATTATCAAAAAAGTCAAATGTTTGTGGTAGTTAGAAGTGTCAAGGTTTAGTAGTAGTGTGATGCACATAGTGGGGGTTTGATATCTCTGGGAGATCTATGCCTAAAATTAAAATGGGATTATGTGTATGTAAGCCTCTATGATCTTATGCTGAAATGCCTTTGTTTTATCTCTTCTATCCAAACTCTAATTATGTTTTTTGACCATAATATGCCCTAAAAAAGGTGTTAGTATTTTGGGTTGGAATGACCCTAACCAATCACCATTGAATGGTGTAACATTAGATACATTTAAATACTCTGAAGAAGGCTCAAAACACACATACATTAGATACATTTAAATACTCTAAATAAGGCTCAAAACACACATACTTTCCCATTGTGTGTGTGTGTGTGTGTGTGTGTGTGTGTGTGTGTGTGTGTGTGTGTGTGTGTGTGTGTGTGTGTGTGTGTGTGTGTGTGTGTGTGTGTGTGTGTGTGTGTGTGTGTGTGTGTGTGTGTGTGTGTGTGTGTGCGCGTGCGTGTGCGTGCATGTGTGTGCATGTGCATGTGTGCGTGTGTGTGTGTGCATTCATGCATGTGCAACATGTTGAACAATATAGAATGTAATGCTATATTTTTATCTTTGATAGCTAGTACCATGTAACTTTGACTATGTATTTAAATTTTTCTCTATGGATTTATTTTAGGATACTCATTAAAGGTTTGAGATATGTGTATGTCCTTTTGATAATGTCTAAAGAGAGTGCTAGGTGTTTTATTAATCATAGTCAAGTATGTCAAGTGATGTTTAAGTGTAGAATAACTTTATTGATCATTTGTATTTATAGATGACCCTCCCTATAATATTCTATGACCGAACCATGAAACATGTATAATATGACCTAATGAAGATTACAAATTTGAAAAATAGTCATTGAAGACCCTTGGACACTATCAATAGAGGGTGATACCTATGGTAATTGACATTATACAGGTTTCATGGTATTATCCTATAACTTTAAAACAAATATATGAATCATGGAGAATATCTATCTAGGATTTTATAAAGTTCTTATATAGACTCTACTAATCCTAAATAAATGTATATGGTGAATAGAGGTAGCTAAAACAATACATGGGTAGACAGATAGTGGGAAAGTATGCTCAAGAGTCAAATATTTGTACAATGTCTACGTACCTAAAGTATGTCAAAATTGATGTTACCAAAATTCAAAAGACCAAATTTAGATGTATTAAATACTAAGGAAATTGGAGTATAAACCAAAGGAATACTTACGTAATAAACATGATGCATAAATACAAAAGGTAACAATCAAACGTGTATAGATAAAAATTCTGAATAAGGACATTTGGTCTAAGAAAAAATGAAAATAAATAAACATTAGTATGAATGTGGAATCATGTGGAAAGTGTGAATAAACCAACACAAGTTGTAAAGGGACCACTTAATAAAGTCAACCTAATATGAACACAAAAAAAGGACAAAAAGTATGGTTATTGGAGAGATATTCAAATGGAAGATTTTTTAGGAATAGGCTCCAATTATTATTCATCTAATCTATAAGGGAAAACATAAATAATAAAGGCATTATTTCTAAGAGAAAATTATAATAAAATAATATTTATTAATTTTTAGTTTGTTTTAGTTAACATGTTTTTTAATTCTTATTAATAAGTGTAGGAATTTTATAAATATAGTCAGGTGATTCGAGTGAGGAATGTCTCTAGATTATCATGCCATGAATTTAACTATCTCTAGGAGTGGTTATTTGGACAAAGTGTGTAATAAGGGAGATGAAATACCATTTTTATAGTGTAATTAAATACAAAACATAAGAGATGAATATGAAATGAAAATAAATTTATCAATTAGATTAGTGAAATCTAGAAAATGTGGCACGGTAAGATGATATGAAATTGGGAAAATGTGTAAGAGGATTTAGAACATAATTTATTAAGGAGAGTGAAAAGAGGAATGGAAGGAATGCAAATTTTTTCAAAAGAGTGTGTAAAATTGAATAAAATTGGTTCAAATAGGCTTAGGAGGTGTTGGAGTGTGTCATAGTGGCACACAAATTTATTAAAATAAGTAACAAAACATGTATAAATGTTGTGCATAAAGGACTGAAGAATGGTGCACATACTAGGAAACATGTTTATATGCTTGAATTCATGGGGAAAATTTGTGCAAAGGAAATGACGTAGATGTTCTAGGAATGTGTAAGGATTAAATGGAAAAATAAGTTGATGACATCACCTTAGGAGGAAAAGACATAATCAAAACAAATGAATGGGGTAGGTGAATTAATTAATGCATGACAATATTATACTATCATAATGGTACATTTGAAACATATATTTGAATTCAATTTATAATAGACAAAGTAGGAGAAGAGGATAACTGAGTGAAAGTGACTCTGATATTGAAAACATAGTAAGGGAATGATGAATTTTCAAAAGGAATTATGTAAAGTAGGTGTATGGCGGTGTTAAGACAAAACATCAAGAGTTGTAAGATATATGGCTAGGTAAATCCATGGAGAATAATGAGTGAATAGTTATGTGAATCAAATTTGTTTGAATAAGGGTTTATTTTAGAAATTAGACCTTTCCTTAGGGAGCTAAGGTGAACGATGTGAGGACATAGAATGGTAAGGAGAATGCATATAGAAGATATGGATGTCAAACATGGATAGGTATTAGTGGAATCTAAATCATAAGGTGAGGAAGATATATTTCAAGGAATAATGCAAAAATTTGATAGATCACCACAATCAAAGAAGAATAATATAGAATAAATATCGATTCATGACAACATTCATATTATTTTTAGAATTGGTACTAAAATGGGAAGCATTGTTAACATGTTAAGGGAGTTGCATGGTTGATGATATCAACCTAAAAGAGGAGTATAGAATATTTTTGGATATGGATTTGAGCATTGCAAGAGGACTAAGAAATGTAAGGGGGTACTTGGCACTGATTGGTGTGCTAGATATCAATGAACTACTATAATTTATAAATATAAAGGAATTGTGAAGTATTTTTTGATGTACATGCATGAGGTAAGTTTTAATATCACAAGAAAAATATTGAATATCATTTTCCACATAGATAATAAATATAGACACCATAAATAATGAATGAGAATAAATGCATAGAGTGATGAAGAGAATTTTTGAAATAAAAAAAGTAGAAATGCTAGGATGAATATAAATGTAGTAGTGAAACTATTGATGTATGCTATGAAATTTACTACAAAAATTATTAGATCTAGGTTAGTATCCATAGGATAATAGATCATAGTGACCAAAGAGGTTGCATATTTTGTGTATTTGGTGGTGGAAAAAATAATGACATTCAATTATGAAAAGTATATTGCCAGGGAGGTTGTGATGGAGAGTGAGGATGTGAATCAAAGAGGAAATGAAGTTAAGTGGGGTATGATGTTTATTTTTTTTATGACTGAAAAAATTAGGATTATTGAGGGTAAGTATAGATTCAATTTGATTTAAGGATCAAGATTATGTACAATAAAATACATGGCACATACTTATAATCATCAGTTAATGGAGTTATTTAAGAAGAAGATGAACATGTGGTATGAGTGCCTACATGAAGTATTCATTGATGAGTATATAATACCACTATAGATTCCATAATAATATCAAGAGATAATTAAGGTTTATGTGATGACACTCTATTCATTGGAAACTATGATGTCTGAGGATGGGAAGTGGTCAAACTAGGAAAATTTTCCATTTTTTGTGAATGCACATAGTTGGAGTGATGTTAAATAGAGTTAAGGATATGACAATAATAATGGTGGATGATGAGATGATTGATGTTCTAAGGAATGTGTCAAGGGGAGATATAAATCTCCATATAAAACCAAAGCATTAGATAAAAGTTGGAGAATAATAATGTGGAAATTAAACTACAAAATTTTGTAAAAGTGGACAAGTATCAGTATAATATTAGAAGCATATTGAGACCTTCAAGGAATAAATGTACAACACAAGTAAAAACAACATAGGCTAGGTTGGTAAAGAAGACACAAGAGATTGATGATGATGTTGCACATAAAATATAAAAATAAATAAAATAAAAAATAACATGATAAAAATACATGTGGAAAGGGAAAATATAAGGTTACTGAACCAAAATAAAATTAATCATATTCAAAAGGTCAAGATAAAAATAAACCACCCCAGGAATTTACATGCAAAAGGACTACAACAAATTTATTTGGACTAGGAAGATCAGGTGCTACACAAATACTAGTTCCTACTCAAAGAGTAGTTATAAGAGGGATAATTGTTAGGAAGGAGAGTCTAATAGGATTTCAAAGTAAAGCACATATAGGGTAATGATCATTGATGCACAAGATACTCAATATAATTTTAGAGGACCTAGAAAAGAGAAAATATTGATGCTAACATAAGCCCATAAGATCCTAATGAAAAAAGCCTAGTTGGAAAAGGTATTTTAGACCTTATTTTTATAGTGAATGTTTCAATCCCAAAAGGACAAGGGTGTTTTTTTTAAGAACATGTTGATTAAATTACACATAAAGAGGCTAATGTAGAAAAAATGTTGTGAGGAGAAGTGGGAATTTAATAAATAGGTGATGGAGTAAGCACCAATCCAAGGAGTGATGACCAAGGAGGTAGTAAAAAACAAACCAACAAAGAAGCAAGGGAGATGTGTAACATAATAAAACAAATTGATTATGAAGAGAAAAATAATATTGGATGAAGTGTTGGAGATTAGAATAACACATTGTTGGGTGTCTGGTGCTTGAGTTATAATCCTTGGGAGTGTCCATAAGGATGATTAGATGTACAAATGTGACATATGATGCAAAAAATAAGATAAATACCAACTTTGATGGTCATATTAAGTATTTTTAGTTTGAAATCCATATGAAGATAATTATATAAATAAGGGGATAAGATAAGGAATATAGTGGAGAAGAAGAGAGAGGTATACAAATGGTTGATACAATATGAATGATGATGGAGTTTTCCATTCTATCATTGATAAAAATAAACATGAAAATGATGAAGAGGGACCTAATATCAGATAGATGTGTTGAATATGTGAGGGATGAATTTGTAGAGCATGAATAATCATATATTTAATAAAAAATGAATTATTACATAAGATATTATATAGCCAAGAAGATACCCAAACAAACTCCTATAATATGGGAAGGAGTAATAGAAAATAAACCTAGAATAATATTTGGGTATACAAATATTATAACAAACTAACAATAATGTTCTATGGTGAATTAATAACCATTTATTTTAATCTAACATTCTCCCCCTTAATTCATCATAACTTAAAGTGAGCAAGAGAGATATTCTCTAAGTGCCTCAAATTTGTCATGCACAAATGACTTGGTGAAGACATTAACACATTTTTCCTCTACTAAGAACTACTAGAGATGGATGTTATGTTTATGTACATATTTATGTATGAAATTTACATGAACATAAATGTGTTTTATGAGTTCGTGAAAGAATGGATTATGAACAAGTTTAGAATACCCTCATTATCACAATACATGATGGTAGGTGTCTTATATGGTACTCCCAATCCTTCTACTATTCAACATAGCCATATCATTTTGTAGATAGCTCCTCCTACAACATGATATTATGATTTAGTGGAAGATTGAGATTTTTTTTTAATTTCTTTGCTCCCCTAGGATATTGGACCAGATCTTAAAAAGAACACATGTCCAAAAGTGGATTTTCTGTCATCAATATTTCTTGCATGATATGATTTTGAACATACCATCAAGAAGAAATTATCATTATTATTATACTCTAGGATCAAGTCCATTATACCCTTGATATATCTACGTATTTAGTTTATTACTTCTAGTGAGACATCTTCAACTCTTGCATGAACTATGAAAGATAACTAACTACATAGTTAATGTTTGGTCTAGTATATGTTAAGTAAATAAGAATCCCAATCAATTATTGATAGCGAGTTGTATTTAATTTCAATGATGGATTTGTATGAGATAACTAAAGCCTTATCTTCATAGGTGTAGTAATTAGATTACTATCCATCATCCTAAATTTATTGAGCATTATCTTTGAATATTTCATCTAGGACACATATATGTGGTGTTCCTTTTACCATAATTCTAATCTAAGATAATAGTGTGGAAGTCCAAGATATATCATGTTGAATGATCAATTAAGATCTTTCTTGGTTTCTTCAATCATCTTTACTAAAATTCCAGTGATGACTAGATCATCGACACATACAATGATCACAATATATCTCATTTGCTATTTGAGGTATAGATTTGAATCATAAGGACTCCTTTTAAATCCATGTTGAATGGGATGCTCATCAATTTTTATGTACCAAGTTCAGGGAGCCTATTTAAGACCATACAATGATTTTATTATTTTATATACTTTTCTTTCATTATGAGGAGTGACAAAATATTCTAGTTGTGTCATGTAAACTTCTTGTTGTAGATCTACATTGATAAAGTCACTTTTTACATCCATTTGGTAGACCCTCCATCCAAATTGGGTAGCTAAAGTAAATATCATTCTAATTATCTTGATCTTGGTTGTAGGAGAAAATGTCTCCTCATAATCTATGCCTTCATTTTATGTATATCCCTTTTCTACAAGTTGAGCCTTGTGCTTGTCGATACTACCTATTAGGTGAATATTTTATCACTAGCTGACTGATGACAAAATAGGTGCATCAACCACAACATAAGGAGATTTATGTGGTAAAATGGGTGTGGTAAAAACAACCATATTGAGTCAAATCTCTCCTCTTAGCAAGGGGAGGTTCCCTATAATTTATAGTATACTACATATATGCTAAAAATACACATAGGAGTGAAATCATACCATTCATTTCTCTTTTTTTAGAGATGATGTTCATAGAATAGAGGAGAATTCTAGTGTAATTACTGAAAGGCACTTCTCTTCTTTTAGAAGTGATATTCAACCAATAACAAGATTCTTCCTGGGTAATAACAGAGACCACAAGAAACCCACGAAAGCACAAAGTCTTTCATTGTCTCTCTTACTAATTAAGATAAAGGAACATAGTAGTTTGAAGCGTATCCCAAAGTTTCCACTTAGATTACAATAGAGTAAGGATTCTAAAGGATAAAGAGAGCTCAAAGTCTCTCTAGTATCCTTTACACAAAACATAGACTGAAGATAATTATGGTAGCACAAAGTCTTCCACAGTTGGCTTTAGGACATCTTCCAGCTTATTTCCACTTGTTCTACTTGTTTAATTAAATGGACAAGATTGTATTTAGGAAAAAGACATAAGAAAAATTTCTTAAATGACACAAGCTTATTGTAACATAAATTCTGAAAGGTCACTTGCTTTCTTATTCATTTAACAAAATATGATTAATAGTCTAAGCTCAAAGTCTCAAGATTGCCTTTCAATCTTGGGTAGAGCTTCACTTCTGATAATAGAGAGATATCCCCCTATATAAAATGGGAGATTATAATATATAGAATTCCAAGAAAGACTTGAGCATTTGTTTTCATGAAAATGGTCCATGCTGAATTGAATGCCTTGAATATCTATGAAAGGGCCATGTTGAAATAGATCATCGGCCTTGACTTTGGCATTCTGAATCATCTAAAATGTCTCCTCCTAAGCATGGGTTGTTTGGTCTTCTTTATGATACTTACACGGCTATCCATTTGCCTTTACTCAATGTAGAAAAAAAAGCCACACCTTTGAATATTTGTGTTCCTTGATGTCCACCTGGTGGACTGTTCCACCTACTAGAAATAACTCTTCTACATATATTTTTGGATTTCCTATAGTTGTTTTGTCTTTTATTACCATGTTTTGTCTTTCCTTGGTGATCTGAGCTCTCAGGGCTATCTTCTCGCTTTGTGGTGGCTCTTTCAACTCTTTTTTGGGCTGGTCACTGAGCTTATTCTCAGGTCTTTTGAAAATCAATGGATATTCCATTACCCTAAATTTGAAATCCATGGGGACATCACCGGTCACTTGAACCTCATTATACCTTGAACCTTGAACTCTTTTGGTTCAAAGGTTTAAAGGTTCAACAGTTCAGTGATTGAATGTTTTGTAAAGGGCCACGTTCACTCTCTTTATCTTCTTCGGTTAAACCATTCCTTTGAACCATTTGGTTTAACCTCTTTCTAAAATCTTCCACTTCCTTCATTCATTTAAAACTTCCTTTCAAACTTTGAACTCTTTGAACCCTTTCAACCTTTGAACCATTTTGGTTCAAGGTTCAATGGTTCAACAATTCATTCTCTTTCTTTGAATCCTTTTAAGCTTTAAACTCTTTGGATCCTTTCATTTTCTAAGTCTATCAAACTTATTGAACTCATTGAACCTTTGAACCTTTGAACTCCTTTTGGTTCAAAGTTCAACAGTTCAACGGTTCAATCTTCACTCTTTGAATCCTTTTATTCTCTAAGTCTTTTGAACTTGTTGAACCCATTGAACCTTTGAACTTTTGAACCTTTTGAAGTTCAAAGTTCAATGGTTCAATGATTCAAAGTTAACTCTTCGAAGCCTTATTTTCTTTAAGTCCACCGAAGTCGTTGAAACTTTGAACTCGTTGAACCTTTGAACCTTTCAGAGGCAGAGTTTAATGGTTCAATGGTTCATTCCAATTGTTTGAAGCCTACTGTTAAGTATTTTGATTGAACCTCGGTGTTGAACCATCCTCAAAACAATAAGAAAATGTCTTAAGTGTTTTGAACTTTCCATTGAGAAATCTTGCCTGTTGAACTTGCGACTTCTTTAGCTAAAAAGGCTTGAATATTTGAAAAACTTAACTGCTCAGAACATTTTTGAGAAAGAAAAGAGAGAGTTTTGGTATATAGGACCAAAATGGTCAATATATTGTCCACAAAAGCAAGTGACAAATTTTGAAAACAACAGCTAGCTCCAGTTGGAGAACTTCTATCGATTGAAAACTGAAGTAATAGAAGGGAGTAGAAACTAGAATCTCAGTGCCTTCATTTATTCCATTGGGCTATGAAGTCATGCTTACCCAAAAATAAATGTGCCAAAAACCAAAAGGCACCAAAAATAAATAAAAAACACAAAACAAAGAAATACTATACAAATGTATATATATACAACTGGACTTATCTGATACTTTAAGGATTGAAGTGCTTCAGATGCTACCCACTGTGAGGTAGAGTAAATGGCATTTCTTCTTGATAAATCAGCAAAAGACTATTTTCACCCCAAAATCAGTGATTGGAAAATGGACTTCTCCACTAGAAATCCAATTTTTTGTGCCTTTCTTTTGGTTTTCTCCTCTTATCCCACAACAAGACTTGATCTCCAATCTAAAAATTATGGATCCTTACTTTTTGCTGAATAGTTTCTTTGCCTGATGTTGATGTGCAGTAGTATGGTCCACTACCATAGTTCATTGCTCTTTAGGTCCAATAAAGCACATGATTTGATTGTCAGCATCAAACACCTACCAATGGTTGGCATTATCAGGAACACTTGGTCGAAAGAGTAGTTTGATAGTGTAATTATGCTCTTTAAAGTCTTTATGAGGAACCATGAGGGTTGAAGAGACAACCAATGAATCTTCTCTACTATTGAATTCTCTAAGCACAGTAAAAATACTGAAAGCATCAAAAATTTCAATGCAGTCCCACACCAAATTGTGATAATGTCATAATCTCTCATTCTTGGTTTGATATAGGTTCCCCACCTGACAAACCACCAGCTCAACATCTCCTTTGGCATGAAGGAGCTTAACACCTTTATCTTGAGTAGCCTTTAAACCAAGTAGTAGTGATTCATATTCAACAGTGTTTTTAGTGTTGCTAAATTGCAACTTATATGCATAGGGGAAAATATCTCCTTAAGGAGATATCAAAATAAATCTAGCTCCAGAACTGGTAGAAGAATTGCTGCCATTGAATTCTAGAATCTAAATATCATCAGAATTTGATCTTCTTACAGATTTTTCTTCATCAAAAAGAGAAGATCCTTTTTCATGTGTATTGTGAACTACTAATTCTTTTGATGTCTTATCTAATTTTTTTGAATTGTCACTTATAGAGCTTTCATCTGCTAAAACAGGAATGTCTTTAGTAGATAAAAAGTAATTACTCATGCCTAAAGACTCAAACAGAACTTGAGATTTAGGGGCTGAAGTTTGAGTGACTATGTACTTTGATTCCTTCTCAAGAAGTAGCCTTTGCATGATGCCCTTGATAGGGATCCTCACCTCAGACAATTTCATGCTTAATTCTCCACCAACATTTTTGCAAAAATTTCACCCAAGAAGAATGCCATAGGAGGCTGGGACATCAGCCACTAGGACTGTCATTTTGATTCTCTTATCTAGGAAGGCCGTAAATGCAAATTAAGCATATTTGATTTGTCCTAGTAGAGGCACTTGTTTTTTTTCTATGGAGAAACACCTCCCAAAGGTCTTAGTCAACATGAGACCAAGAGATTCTACCACCTTGGTAGGCATGACATTGCCAGAGGCACCAAAATCTATAATGCAATTGTTCAGCTGATGACCATTTATCAACAGGGAGACATAAAATAGTTCTATCTTTCTAGGGGAAGCTGGAGGAGTAATCACAAGATTATTTTAGGAAGGTGTGTTCTTTTGGGGATCACAAGTTACTTTTAAAAATTCTTGTCCTGTAGGGACGGTCTTATTCTTGACGCATTAAACTAATCTATCCAACTGCTCAGGGTTAGATTGTAAGAATTCAAACTCAGACATTTGAATTTTGCTCTTCTTAACATAGTCATTTATATCAAATGACTAAAATAAATTAGAAATAGAGGAAGGTAGTCCATTAATCTAGATTTTATTGGACATAGGACTGGTCTACAAATCTAAAGCAGAAGGTGAAGGAATATTTGAGGCACTTACTTTTTCAGTGATCACCAAGTCCTTTGATTAGAAAGGCAAAGAAGCCCCTCATTTAGAAATTAAAATTGCTGGTTGAGATTCTTCCCTTATTTTTCTTTTATCCACTTGTTGAGCCGACTAGTTTTGGGACCTGGTAAATACAGTGTATGATCTATCAAAAGCTTTTCCTTTACTTCTGGGTTCATCTTGGTAATTTAAGAAACCAATGTTGGAGCCACCAGCTAATTCTTCTTGGCCTTCTGTAAAGAGATCAATGTCATCTTATTGGTTCAACTCAGGTTGGAAAGAAAAATTAGATTCAGTTTCAAGATAACCAACTGTTGAGTTAGCTGGTGTTGCTTTAATGGCAAGTTTCCCTAGTGGGAGAGGAAGGTCATTTGGTTGCCCTTGATTTTTGGTAGCATTACCCTAATATGACTAGTTGGGAAACATCCTCCTTAGTATATCCCAATAAGAAGAAGGAGTAGACATCCCTTGTGCCATTTAATTTTTGAGAGCTAGCAATTAATTTTCTAGCTTTTGCACCATAGGATTAGTGGTACCTATAGAAGAATATTTAGAAGATGAAGATTTAATTTTATTAGGATCTCTTCTTATCTTTCCTGCTAAAATAAGATCATCTTCAACCTCAGTGGCCAAAATATGAGCTGCAGCAAGATCTATGTGGCTAGCCCAACTCAAAAGGAAACTCACTTGAGAAAGCTAAGAATTGATGAAGAAGCATTTAAGATTATAAGGTGTTGACTGAAAAATTATGGGAATCCTATTCCTCAGCTTATCTAATTTAACAATGAAGTCTTTCATGGGTTCATGAGGCTCCTTCTTCAATTGTGTAAGCTGGGATAACAAGGCATGTGCATCTTCTATAGGTTTGAATCTAGCCTCAAATTTAGCCTTGAGAGTGTTCCAGTTAGTCACTATTTGCACTTGCAGGTGATAAAACTAGTCTATAGTAGCGTCTTGCAATGTTTCCACAAATATTCTGATTGTAATGTCTTCATATTCAATGCCTATTACACCACAAGCTATGCAAAAGGCTGCTATATGTTCATCAAGATGAACCTTCCCTTTACCATAGAACTTAGGGAAATTTTTCCTTGAGCTATGGGGTAGCTCATGTAAAGGTGGGGTTAGATTCAGAGGACCAAAAGTATTACCCCAGGGGCCTTGGACTACCATGATATGGCTATTGAAAGGAGGGATAATAAATCTATGTGGGATATGTATGGACAAAGCTCTATTAGCAGAGGAAAGATCAGCTTTACCTGGTATTAGGGACTTGATGTTCATAAGAGGAAAACTCTTAGTTCGTTGAAGGTGAGTCTGTGGAGGGAAAAGATCAAAATTATTTTGCTGCACAAACTTAAATACATTGTCAAAAATACCTTGAGATCTCTGGCTTTGTGTGTATGGTGGATCTACCAGAGTGTAAAATGAAAATGGAAAATAATTGAAACTGCTTCAATTTGAAGCTTGAGGCTTCAAGCTGCTTGTTCTTTCCCCAACAGAGTCCCCAAAAACTATTGGGTGAATATTTTGTCACCAACTGATTGATGGCAAAATAAGTGCATCAACCACGACATAAAGAGATTTATGTAGCAAAATAGGTATGGTGACCACGGCTAGATTGAGTCAAATCTCTCCTCTCAATAAGGGGAGGTTCCCTGTAATTTATAGTATATTACATATATGCTGAAAATACACACAGGGGTGAAATCATACCATCTATCTCTCTTTTTTCAGAGATGATGTTCATAGAATAGTGGAGAATTTAGGTGTACTTACTGAAAGGCACTTCTCTTCTTTCAGAAGTGATACTCAACCAATAGTAGGATTCTTCTTAGGTAATAACAAAGACCACAAGAAACCCATGAAAGCACAAAGTCTTTCATTATCTCTCTTACTAATTAAAATAAAGGAACATAGTAGTTTGAATCATAGCCCAAAGTCTCCACTTCTAATACAACAGAGTAAGGATTATGAAGGATAAAGAGAGCTCAAAGTCTCTCTAGTATCCTTTACATAAAATATAGACTGAAGACAACTATGGTAGCACAAAGTCTCATACAGTCAGCTTCAGGACATCTTCCAGCTTATTTCCACTTATTCTACTTGTTTAATTAAATGGACAAGATTATATTTAGGATAAAGACATAAGAATAATTTCCTAAATGACACAAGCTTATTCCAACATAAAGTCTGAAAGGTCGCTTGCTTTCTAATTCATTTAACAAAATGTGATTAACAGTCTAAGCTCAAAGTCTCAGTGTTGTCTTTCAATTTTGGGTAGAGCTTTGCTTCTGATAATAGAGAGATCTCCCCCTATACAAACTGGGAGATTACAATTTATAACATTCCAAAAAAGACTTGGGCACTTGTTTTCATGAAAACAACCCATGCTAAATTGAATGCCTTGAATATTTGTGAAAGGGCTATGCTGGAATAGATCATCAGTCTTGACTTTGGTGTTCTGAATCATCTCAAATGTCTCCTCCTAAGATGGGTTGTCTGGTCTTCTTTATAATGCTTATACGACTATCCATTCGCCTTTTGTCAATGTAGAAAAATAGGCCACACCTTTGAATATTTGTGTTTCTTGATGTTCACCTAGTGGACTATTCCACCTACTAGAAATAACTCTCTTACAGATATTTTTGGATTTCCTATAGTTGTTCTCTCTTTCCTTACCACGTTTTGTCTTTTCTTGGAAATCTAAGCTCTTGAGGCTATCTTCTCACTTTTTGCTAGCTCATTCGGCTTTTTTTTGGGTTGGTCACTGAGTTTGTTCTTAGGTCTTTTAAAAATCAATGGCTATTCCATTACCATAAGTTTGACATCCATGGGGACATCACCAATCACTTGAACCTCATTGAACCTTGAACTCTTTTGGTTCAAAGGTTCAATGGTTCGACGATTGAATGTTTTGTAAAGGGCCGCATTCGCTCTCTTTTTCTTCTTCAGTTGAACCATTCATTTGAACCATTTGGTTGAACCTCTTTCTAGAATCTTCTGCTTCCTTCATTCATTTGAAGCTTCCTTTCAAACTTTGAACTCTTTGAACCCTTTGAACTTTTGAACCATTTTGGTTCAAGGTTCAACGGTTCATTCTATTTCCTTAAATCCTTTTAAGCTTTGAACTCTCTGGATCCTTTTATTTTCTAAGTCCGTCAAACTTATTGAACACGTTAAACTTTTGAAATATTTTTGGTTCAAAGTTTAATGGTGTAATGGTTCTGTTGGTTGAATATTTTTTTGATCAGCGTACTGATAAACAAAATAGGTCTGACCAGTCAAAGTAGGAAGATTAGTCATCCAAATGTGTAGTTTTACCACATCAGAAGGGGACATATCTATCCTCTCATCAAGGGGAGGTTCCTTATAGATATGCTATATACATAAACATAAAATAATACTCAAGGGTAGGACAAATCATCCATCTCTCTTTTTTCAGAGATGATGCATGTGAATCAAAGGAGAAATATCAAGGGAAATGATAGACGACACTCCTCTTATTTTAAAAATAATATTCAGCCAACCACAAGAGTACTCTTGGTAGTAATAATAAAATGTAGCAAAAGATGTAATAACTAGAAAATTGAGATGCAGCACAAAGTCTCCACCTGAATTGCTCAAGAGTAAGATACGAAGGACAATGAGGGCACAAAGTCAGCCCAAGGTCCTTTACATAGAAATGAAAAGAAAACACTCTAAAGGCAATTATGGGGGCATAAAGTTTCTCCACACTTGACTCTTCAGGACACCTTCTTGACTGCTGTCACTAATTCTGCCTGTTGAATTAAAGGAACAGAAGATATATTAAGGAAAAAGACATAAGAATAGTTTCCTTAATAACAAAGATATTACAACACAAATTCTGAAAAACCACTTGCTTTTTTATTCCAATAACAAAATATGATAAAAAAACTAAGCTCAAAGTCTCAGAAGTGTCTTTCAATTTGGGTAGAGTTTCGTTCTGATTGTCAAAAAGAGATCCATTTACAATAGAAGAGAGTCCCTTATATAGCCTTTTCAAGAAGGACTCGGGAACAATAACACATCATGTTGTGTTGGAATCTGTTAAGAAGACAGGTTGGTACTTAGGGGCATTTACCCATTTGATTTTATCAATTTAGAGAAACAAGTCACGCTATTGAAAGTTTGCAACTTTTAATGTCCACCTGGCGATCTGATCTTACCTTCATCATTCTTCCTTTTTTGGTTAATTGAATCGGGTCCTATATTCAATTTGCTATTTTGTTCCTTCCTCACTTTCTACTGGTCTTAGCCTTAAAGTATGTGAATGCATTCAGGTCTGTAGGTTCAAAGGATCAATGGCTATTTTATGAGCTTTAAAATTGACATTCACGCGCCCGTCACTATGTTTTCAATGGATAGTTCATTGTGTTGAATTTGATGTCTTCAAGCGCATCACCCCTTGGTCCAAAATATTTTTTATTTGGCACCTTTCTAGATTGAACTTGCCCTTTTAGGCCTTAAGAAATGACCCATTCTGGGTTGAGAAGAGCTCCCCACAAGATATCTGCCCTTTGGGTGGTCTTTGAATGGCCTTCAGGATTTTTGTTTTACATCTTTTCGAAGGGAAGGTGACCCTTCAGCTTTGGGGAAGTACCCTTCAAGTTGGCAGCCGAGAGTCCCCCACAAGGGCACCTACCCTTTGGGGTCCTTTGGTGGCCTTTTTCTTTAGAGTCGTCGTGGGCTTTTCTCAGGCTTTCTTTGTGAACAAATTCTCGCAGACAAAAAGTTCATAGAAATTTCTCGCAGACAAAAAATCCACAGAAATTTCTCATGGACAAAAAGTCCATGGAATTTCCATTTTCCTTGATTATTATCCTTCAGGTTTTTTCCACCCGTGACCACTTAGAATTCTTTCAGACTTTTTGTCTAAAGGAATTCCTTCAGATAAGTCTAAAGGAATTGTGCCTTAGACTTGCCTTAGTCTATTAAAAAATGACCCTTCTAAAGGGTATTTTCATTGACCAAGTGCCCTCTACAAGGGCACTTGTCCTTTAGGAAGCTCTTTGAAATTTTACATTTTGAACTGCTCCTTTGAACCAAGTTGTTGAACCGTTTATTGAACCAAGGTGATGAACCATCTATTGAACCATTTGATTGAACTGAACATTTAACCACTTGGTTGAACCAAAATGGTTCAAGTTGACGAACCCTTTGTTTAAACCAACCATTGAACCTCTTCATTGAACCAAGCTTTAAACCAAAATGGTTCAAGCTGATGGTTCAATTAAATAAACCAAGCTGATGAAATGCTCCATTGAACCAAGACGTTGAACCTCTTCATTGAACCAAGACGTTGAACCAAGTTTTGGTTCAATGGTTCAAACAAAGCCTTGAACTGACTGACGAACCTTTTGACGTTGAACCAAAGGATGAACCAAAGGATGAACCAAAGCATTGAAACAAAGTGGATGAACCAAATGAGTGAAAAAAAGTGTTGAACCACTTGATTGAACCCACCTTTGAACCTTTTGACATTGAACCAAAGGATGAACCAAGTGTTGAACCTGTTGCTGATGCTTGCCGATGGAGATTTTTGTTTGAACCAAGGCATTGAAACAATTTTGAAAATGACCAAGTGTTAGAAACTAATTCTTTTGGTTGAACCCACCTATAAAAGCCTTTGAACTTTTAGAATTGAACCTGCCTGCAGAGTCCGTATATTTTCTCTTCCTGCTGAGTCCGTAGATTTAAGCCTGCAGAGTCCGTAAATTTTTGAGAAGCTTAAAAAATGAGGAATTTGAATGTCCAAGACAAATTTTGAAAAGGGAAGAGACAATTTTGGTCTGTATGACCAAAATGGTTCAAATGTTGTCCTAAAAATAGCTGATATTTTTGGGGGACAACAGCTGGCTCTAGTTGGGGAACTTCTGTCAATTGCAAAAAGAATTGAAGGGAGTAGAATCTAGAATCTCTTGTGTCTTCATGTGTACCATTGGGTTATAGAGTCATGTTACCTAGAAATGAAAGGCTTCAAAAATGAAAACAAGCAAAATAAAATAGAATTAAAAATTGTACAAATATACATATATACAAATGGAATGATCTGATACTTCAAGAATTGAAGTATTTCAGATGTTACTTCTTGGGAGATAGTGAAAATAGTGCTCTATTATGATAAACCAGTAAGAAGACATTTTGCCCCTAGAAACAGTGACGGGTGAATGGAGTTCTCCACCAAGAAACCAATTTTCTGTGTCTTCCCCTTAGCTTTTTCTTCTTCTTGTTCCAAGGCAGGATGTGGTCTTCAAACTAGAAACCATAACTCCTTACTTTCTTGGTGAAGGGTTCCTTTACCTAATTTTGATTTTTAGTAGCATGGTCCATTACCATAATTGGTTGTTCTTCTAGTTTAGTTCAGCATATGATTGGATTGTCCAAATCAAACTCTTGACAAATTATCAGCTTAGCATCTCCTTTGATGTGAAGGAGTTTGATTTCTTCATCTTGAGCAATCTTCAATCCGAGCAACAGAGATTCACATCCAGCTATGTTGTTGGTGTTGCTGACTTGCAATTTGCATGAAGGAAGAATATCTCCTTGAGGAGATATCAACACAGTCTTAACTCCATCATTGGTGGAAGAATTACTGTCATCATCAGAAGCTGATCTCCTATCAGGTTTCTCTTCATTAGAGATGCAAGATCCTTCCTTGTTCATACTATGCTCTACAAATTCTCCTGAAGTTTTGTTTGGATCAATTCCTAGATTGTCAGGTACAGGACTTTCATCTATGAAAACATGAACATCCTCCATGGTAAAGAAATAATTACCTACTCTAGGGGCTGATGTTTGGGTAACCACGTATTTTGCCTCCTTTTTAGGGAGCAATCTCTTCATTACACCTTTGATAGGAATCCATGCCTCAGATAGATCCATGCTTAGTTCTCCTCCCACGTCCTTGCAAAATTTTTGTTCGAGCAAAATGCCATAGGCTACTGGGACATCAACCACCAAGACAGTCATCCTGATTCTCTTGTCTAGAAAGGTTGCCAATGCAAATTGGGCATCTTTAATTTGCCTCAGTAATGGTACTTGCTTGTTCTCCATGGAGAAACATCTCCCAAATGTCTTGGTTAATGTGAGACCAAGAGACTCAGCTACTTTATCAGGCATGACATTATCAGATGCCCCAGAATCAATGATGCAATTGTTAAGCTGATAACCATTTATTAACAGGGAAACATAGAAAGGTTTTATTTTCCCAACGGCAGTTGGAGGAGTAATGACAAGATTATTTGGAATGGGCATGTTCTTTGGGGAATAAGGAATTATTTTCTTAACCTCTTATCTTGCAGGGATGGTTTGGTTCTCGATACATTGGACCAACTTATCCAATTGATCAAGATTAGACTGCAAGTATTTAAACTCAAACATTTGTATTTTGGTCTTTTTGACATGATCGATTATGTCAAATAGCTGAATTGAGCTAGGTACAAAGAAAGGTACTTCAATATTTTGAGTTTTAGGAGGGATGGGAGGTGGGCTAGTTTGTGAATTTGAAGTAGAAGGTGAAGGTGAAATTGATGTACTTACATTTTGGGTGATCACCAGATCCTTTGACTAAAAAGGCAGAGTGGTTCCACGCTTAGCAATTGTAATTGCTGGTTGTGGTTGCTCCTCTATCTTCTTCTTATTAGCTTGTTGGACTAATTGATTCTTGGACCTGGTAAACACTACATATGATCCATCAATATCTTCTCCTTTGCTTTTGGGTTCATCTTGATAATTTAGGAAACCAATATGGGAGTCACCAGCTGATTCTTCTTGATCCTCTGTGAAGAGATCAACGTCATTTTCTTGCTCAAACTCAGATTGGAAAGAGAAAGCATGGTCTATTTCCAAATATCCAACTATTGAATTGGTTGGAGGAGATTCCAGGGCAAGTTTCCCTTGTGGGGGAGGAAGGTGATTCTGGTTCCCTTGATTCTTGGCAGCATTTCCCTGATATGACTGATTTGGGAATGTCCTTCTGTATGAAGGAGTAGAAGACATTCCTTAAGCCATTTGCTTTTTGAGAGCAAGAAACTCATTTGCTAATTTTTATACCATTGGATCTGTGGTGCCTGTAGATGCATATTTAGAAGATGATGAAGCTCTATTTCTATTTGGATCTCTTCTTATCTTCCCTGCTAAGATGAGATCATCTTCTACCTCAGTGGCCAAAAGTTGAGCTGTACCAAGATCTATTTGACCAACACATCTCAAGAGAAAACTTACTTCATGTACCTAAGAATTAATGAAAAACCATTTGAGATTCTTAGCTGTAGGTCAAGCAATTACAAGAATTTTATTCCTTAGTTTGTCAAATTTGGCTATGAAGTCTCTCATGGGCTCATGAGGCTCTTTCTTCATCTATGTAAGTTGAGCCAAAAGTGCATGTGTAGCTTTTACAGGTTTGAATCTGGCTTCAAAATTATCTTTGAGAGTATTCCAATCAATCACTGAGCGAGCCTGTAGATGATAAAACCAATCTACAATAGCACCTTGTAGTGTCTCTACAAAAATCATGACTGCTACATCTTCAAGTTCTACTCTAATTACTCCATAAGCTATGATGAAGGCTAAAATGTGTTTATCAGGATGAACTTTCCCATCACCATAGAATTTGGGGAAGTTCTTCTTTAAACTATGTGGAAGCTCATATAGAGGTGGAGTAAGATTGAGAGGACCAAAAGCATTACCCCAGGGGCCTTGAACTACTATTGTAGGATTATGAAAAGGAGGGATAAAAAATCTCAAAGGAGTGATTATTGGCAAAGCTTTATCAATAGTAGAAGTAGATACTTTGTCTGGCAATGGAGATATGAATTTAGTAGGAAGAAAAATCTTGGTTCATTGGAGACGAGAAGGTGAAGGAAACATATCAAAATCACTTTGTTGTACCAACTCGAATATAGGGTCAACAATCCCTTTAGCCCTTTGGCTTTGTGTATACCTTGAATCTGCCAGGTTGTGAAACAAAAATGGAAAATAATTGACCTTGCTTCAGTTAAAGCTTGAGGCTTTAAACTATATGTTCTTTCTCAGTTAGTGTGGAGGTGAATGGAAGATTATGGAAATGGATATATTATATCCCCAGTAGAGTCACCAAAAACTATTGGTTAAATATTTTTTTGATCAGCATACTGATAAATAAAATAGGTCTGATAAGCCAAATTAGGAAGATTAGTCATCCAAATGCGTAGTTTTACCACATCAGAAGGGGACTGATCTCTCCTCTCATCAAGGGGAGGTTCCTTATAGATATGCTATATATATAAATGGAAAATAATACTCAAGGGTAGGATAAATCATCCATCTCTCTTTTTTTAGAGATGATGCATGTGGATCAAAGGAGAAATCTCAAGGAAAATGACAGATGGCACTCCTCTTCTTTCAGAAGTACTATTTAGCCAACCACAAGAGTACTCCTGGTAGTAACAACAAAATGTAGCAAAGGATGTAATAACCAGCAAATTGAGATGCAGCATAAAGTCTCCTCTTGAATTGTTCAAGAGTAAGATACGAAGGACAATGAGGGCACAAAGTCATCCCAAGGTCCTTTGCATAGAAATGAAAAGAAAACACACTAAAGGCAATTATGGGGGCACAAAGTCTCTCCACACTTGACTCTTCAGGACACCTTCCTGACTACTGTCACTAATTCTGCTTGTTGAATTAAAAGAATAGAAGATATATTAAGGAAAAAGACATAAGAATAGTTTCTTTAATAACAAAGATATTACAGCACAAAGTTTGAAAAACCACTTGCTTTCTTATTCCAGTAATAAAATATGATAAACAAAATGAGCTCAAAGTCTCAAAAGTGTCTTTCAATTTGGGTAGAGTTTTGTTTTGATTGTCAAAAAGAGATCCATTTACAATAGAAGAGAGTCCCTTATATAGCCTTTTCAAGAAGGACTCGGGAACAATAACACATCATGTTGCATTATAATCTATTAAGAAGACAGGCTGGAACTTAGGGGTGTTTACCCATTTGATTTTATCAATGTAGAGAAACAAGTCACGCTATTGAAAGTTTGCAACTTTCAATGTCCATCTAGTGATTTGATCTTACCTTCATCATTCTTCCTTTTCTAGTTAATTGAATCAGGTCCTAGATTCAATTTGCTTTTCTATTCCTTCCTCACTTTCTGCTGGTCTTGGCCTTAAAGTCTATGAATGCATTCGAGTCTATAGGTTCAAAGGATCAACGACTATTTTATGAGCTTTAAAATTGATGTTCACATGCCCGTCACTATGTTTTCAATGGCTAGTTCACTGTGTTAAATTTGACGTCTTCGAGTGCATCAACCCTTGGTCCTATTTTAGATTTTCTATTTGGCACCTTTTTGGATTGAACTTGCCCTTTTGGGCCTTAAAAAATGACCTGATTTGGGTCAGGAAGAGCTCCCCACAAGATATCTACCCTTTGAGCGGTCTTTGAATGGCCTTCAGGCTTTTTGTTTTACATCTTCCCAAAGGAAAGGTGACCCCTCAGCTTCGGGGAAGTACCCTTCAAGTTGGCAACTGAGAGTCCCCCATAAGGGCACCTACCCTTTGGGGTCCTTTGGCAGCCTTTTTCTTTAGATTCGTCACGGGATTTTCTTAGGCTTTCTCTGCGGACAAATTCCCGCAGACAAAAAGTCCGTAGAAATTTCTCGTGGACAAAAAGTCCGTGGAATTTCCATTTGCCTTAATTATTATCCTTTGGGTTTTTTCCACCCACGACACCTTATAATTCTTTCAGACTTTTTGTCTGAAGGAATTCCGTCGAACAAAAAGTCTGAAGGAATTGTGCTTTAGACTTGCCTTAGTCTTTTTGAAAATAACCCTTTTGAAGGGTATTTTTGTTAACCAAGTGCCCTCCGCAAGGGCACTTGTCCTTCAGGAAGCTCTTTGAAATTTTACATTTTGAACTACTCCTTTGAACCAAGTTGTTGAACTATTTGTTGAACTTAGGCAATGAACCATCTGTTGAACCGTTTGATTGAACTGCTTGGTTGAACCGAACGTTGAACCACTTGGTTGAACCAAAATGGTTCAAGCTGATGAACCCTTTGTTTGAACCAACCATTGAACCTCTTCATTGAACCAATCAGTTGAACCAAGATTTGAACTAAAATGGTTCAAGCCGATGGTTCAAGCTAATGGTTCAATTGAATAAACCAAGCTGATGAAATGTTCCATTGAACCAAGATGTTGAACCTCTTCATTGAACCAAGACGTTGAACCAAGTTTTGGTTCAATGGTTCAAACAAAGCCTTGAACTGAATAAAAAACCTTTTGATGTTGAACCAAAGGATGAACCAAAGTGTTGAAACAAAGTGGATGAACCAAATGAGTGAAAAAGCAAACTGCTTGATTAAACCCGCCTTTGAACCTTTTGACGTTGAACCAAAGGATGAACCAAACGTTGAATTTGCTGCTGATGCTTGCTAATGGAGATTTTTGTTTGAACCAAGGCACTAAAATAATTTTGAAAATGACGAGTGTTAGAAACTGATTCTTTTGGTTGAACCCACCTACAGAAGCCTTTGAACCTATAGAATTGAACCTGCCTGCAGAGTCCGTAGATTTTCTCTTCCTACTGAGTCCGTAGATTTAAGCTTGCATAGTCCATAGATTTTTGAGAAGCTTGAAAAATGAGGAATTTGAATGTCTAAGACAAATTTTGAAAAGGGAAGAGATAATTTTGGTCTATAGGACCAAAATAGTTCAAATGTTGTCCTAAAAATAGATAATATTTTTGGGGGAGAACAGGTTCAATCTGCACTCTTTGAATCCTTTTATTCTCTAAGTCTTTTAAACTTGTTGAACCCGTTGAGCCTTTGAAATTTTGAACCTTTCAAAGTTCAAGGTTTAATGGTTCAATTATTCTAAGTTAACTCTTCGAAGCCTTCTTTTCTTTAAGTCTACCGAAGTCATTGAACCTTTGAACTTGTTGAACCTTTGAACCTTTCAGAGGCAGGGTTCAATGGTTTGATGGTTCAATAGTTCATTCCAATTGTTTGAAGCCTGACATTAAGTCTTTTGATTGAATCCTGGTGTTGAACCATCCTCAAAACACTAAGGAAATAACTTAAGTATTTTGAACTTCCCTTTGAGAAAGCCCGCCTATTGAACATGTGACTTCCTTAGCTAATAAGGCTTGAATATTTGAAAAACTTAACTGCTTAGAACATTTTTGAGAAAGAAAAGAGAGAGTTTTGGTTTGTAGGACCAAAATGGTTAGTATGTTGTCCACAAAAGCAAGTGATGGATTTTGGGAACAACATATGGCTCTAGTTGGGGAACTTCCATCGATTGAAAATTGAAGTAATCGAAGGGAGTAAAAACTAGAATCTCAGTGCTTTCATTTATGACATTGAGATACGGAGTCATGCTTACCCAAAAAGAAAGGCAAAAAAAACCAAAAGGTGCCAAAAACAAATGAAAAACACAAAATAAAGAAAGACTATACAAATATATATATGTATAACTAGACTTATCTGATACTTCAAGGATTGAAGTGCTTCAGATGCTATCCACTATGAGGTAGAGTAAATGGCATTCCATCTTGATAAATCAACAAGAGACTATTTTCACCCCAAAATTGGTGATTGACAAATGGACTTCTCCACCAGGAATCCAATTTTTTGTGCCTTCCTTTTGGTTTCCTCTTGTCCCATAATAAGACTTGATCTCCAATTTAAAAATTATGGATCCTTGATTTTTTTCTGAAGATTTTCTTTGCCTGACATTTACGTGCAGTAGTATGGTCCACTACCATAGTTCATTGCTCTTTAGGTCTAGTGAAGCACATGATTTGATTGTTAGCATCAAACACCTACCAATGGTTGGCATTATCAGGTACACTTGGTCAAAAGACCAATTTGATAGTGTAACTATGCTCTTTAAAGTCTTTGTGAGGAACCATGAGGGTTACAGAGATAGCCAATGAATCTACTCTACTATTGAATTCTTTAGGCATGGTAGAAATATTGAAAGCACCAAAGCTTTCAATGCAGTCCCACACCAGATTGTGATAATGTCGCAATCTCTCCTTCTTGGTTTGATACAAGTTCCTCACCTGATAAACCACCAGCTCAGCATCTCCTTTGGCATGAAGGAGCTTAACACCTTTATCTTGAGCAGCCTTTAAACCAAGCTACAATGATTCATATTTAGTAGTGTTGTTAGTGTTTCTAAACTGTAACTTATATGCATAGGGGAAAATATCTCCTTGAGGAGATATCAAAACAACTCTAGCTCCAGAACTGGTAGAAGAATTGCTGCCATTGAATTCTAGAATCCAAATATCATCAAAATTTTATCTTCTTTCAAATTTTTCTTCATCAAGAAAAAAAGATCCTTTTTTATGTGTACTGCACCCTACTAATTCTTATGATGTCTTATTAGAATTTTTTAGATTGTCACTTATAGAGCTTTCATCTGCTGAAATAAGAACGTCTTCAGTAGACAAAAAGTAATTACCTATGCCTAAAGACTCAAACATAAACTTGAGCTTTAGGGGCTAAAGTTTGAGTGACTATGTACTTTGATTCCTTCTCAAGAAGTAACTTTTACATGATGCCCTTGACAGGGATCCTCACCTTAGACAGGTTCATGCTCAATTCTCCACCAACATCCTTGCAAAAATTTTGCCCAAAAAGAATGCCATAGGAGGCTGGGATGTCGACCACCAGGACTGTCATTTTGATTCTCTTATCTGGGAAGGCTACAAATACAAATTAAGCATCTTTGATTTATCCCAGTAGAGGCACTTATTTTTTTTACATGGAGAAACACCTCCCAAAGGTCTTAGTCAGTGTGAGACCAAGAGATTCTACCACCTTGGTGGGCATGACATTGTCAGAGGTGCCAAAATCTATAATGCAATTGTTCAGTTGATGATTATTTATCAGTAGGGAGACATAAAATGGTTTTGTCTTTCCAGGGGCAATTGGAAGAGTAATCACAAGATTATTTTAGGTAGGTGTGTTCTTTTAGGGATCACAAGTTGCTTTCAAAATTTCTTATCCTATAGGGACAGTCTTTATCTTAATGCATTAAACTAACCTATCTAACTGCTTAGGGTTGGATTGCAAGAATTCAAACTCAGACATTTGAATTTTGCTCTTCTTAACATGGTCAATTATATCAAATGACTGAAATGAATTAGAAATAGAGGAAGGTAGTCCATCAATCTAGATTTTATTGGGCATAGGACTGGTCTGTGAATTTGAAGCAGAAGGTGAACGAATATTTGAGGTACTTACTTTTTCAGTGATCATCGAGTCCTTTGATTGGAAAGGCAGAGAAGCCCCTCATTTATCAATTGAAATTACTGGTCAAGATTCTTACCCTATGCTTTTTATCTACTTATTGAGCTTGACTAATTCGAGGACGTAGTAAATACAACGTATGATCCATCAAATGCTTCTCCTTTACTTCTGGGTTCATCCTAGTAATTCAAGAAACCAATGTTGGAGTTTCCAGCTGATTCTTCTTAGCCTTTTGAAAAGAGATCAATATCATCTTCTTGGTTCAACTCAAGTTAGAAAGAAAAATCAGATTCAGTTTCAAGATAACCAACTACTGAGTTAGTTGGTGTTGCTTCAATGGCAAGTTTCCTTGGTGGGGAAGGAAGGTGATTTGGTTGCCCTTGATTTCTGGCAGCATTGCCCTGATATGACTAGTTGGGAAACATCCTCCTTGGTATATATTGATAAGAAGGAGGATCGGACATTCCTTATGCCATTTTCTTTTTGAGAGCTAGCAATTTATTTGCTAGATTTTGCACCATAGGATCAATGGTGCCTATAGAAGAATATTTAGAAGATGAAAAAGATTTACTTATGTTAGGATCTCTTCTTATATTTCCTACCAAGATAAGATCATCTTCAACCTCAGTGGCCAAAATTTGAGTTGTAGCAAGATATATGTGGCTAGCCTGCCTCAATAGGAAACTCATTTTAGGAAGTTGAGAACTAATGAAGAAAAATTTGAGATTCTCAGGTGTCGGTTGAGAAATTATAGGAATCCTATTCCTCAACTTGTCAAATTTAGTAATGAAGTCTCTTATGGGTTCATGAGGCTCCTTCTTCATTTGTGTAATCTAGGATAATAGGGCGTGTGCATCTTCTACAGGTTTGAATCTAGCTTCAAATTTGGTCTTGAGAGTGTTCCAGTCAGTCACTATTTATGCTTGCAAGTGATAAAACCAGTCTGCAGTAGAGCCTTACAATGTTTTTATAAATAGTCTAACTATAATGTCTTCATATTCTACGCCTATTACACCACAAGCTATGTAAAACACTGCTATATGTTCATCAAGATGAACCTTCTCATCACCATATAACTTGGGTAATTTTTTCCTTGAGCTAAGGGGTAGGTCATGTAAAGGTGGGTTTAGATTTAGAGGACCAAAAGTATTACCCTAGGGGCCTTGGACTGCCATGATATGGCTATTGAAAGGAGGGATAATAAATCTCTATGGGATATGTATGGACAAAGCTCTATTAGCAGAGGAAAGATCAGCTTTGCCTAGTATTAGGGACTTGATGTTCATAGGAGGAAAAATCCTAGTTTGCTAAAGGTGAGTTTGTGGAGGGGAAAGATCAAAATTATTTTGTTGCACAATATCAAATAGAGGGCCAACAATACCTTGAGCTCTCTAGCTTTGTGTGTATGGTAGATTTTATAGAGTGTAAAATGAAAATGGAAAAGAACTAGAACTACTTTAATTTGAAGCTTGAGGCTTCAAGCTACTTGTTCTTTCCCCAATAGAGTCCCAAAAAACTATTGGGTGAATATTTTGTCACCAGCTGACTGACGACAAAATAGGTGCATCAAGCACATCATAAAGATATTTATGTGGAAAAATGGGTGTGGTGACCACAGCCAAATTGAGTCAAATCTCTCCTCTCAACAAGGGGAGGTTCCCTATAATTTATAGTATACTACATATATGCTGAAAATACATACAGGGGTGAAATCATACCATCCATCTCTCTTTTTTCAGAGATGATGTTCATAAAATAGAGGAGAATTCTGGTGTAATTACTGAAAGGCACTTCTCTTCTTTCAGAAGTGATATTCAACCAACAATAGGATTCTTCCTGGGTAATAACAGAGACCACAAGAAACCCATGAAAGCACAAAGTCTTTCATTGTCTCTCTTACTGATTAAGATAAAGAAACATAGTAGTTTGAAGCATAGCCCAAAGTCTCCACTTCAACTACAATAGAGTAAGGATTACGAAGGATAAAGAGAACTCAAAGTCTCTCTAGTATCCTTTACACAAAACACAGACTAAAGATAATTATGGTAGCATAAAGTCTCCCACAGTCGACTTCAGGACATCTTCCAGCTTATTTCCACTTGTTTTACTTGTTTAATTAAATGGACAAGACTGTATTTAGGTAAAAGATATAAGAACAATTTCCTAAATGACACAAGCTTATTCCAACATAGTCTGAAAGGTCACTTCCTTTCTCATTCATTTAACAAAATATGATTAATAATTTGAGCTCAAAGTCTCAGGATTGCCTTTCAATTTTGGGTAGAGCTTCACTTCTGATAACAGAGAGATCCCCCCCTATATAAAATGGGAGATTACAATATATATCATTCCAAAAAAGATTTGGGCACTTATTTTCATGAAAATGGCCCATGCTAAATTTAATGCCTTGAATATCTATGAAAGGGCCATGCTAGAACAGATCATCAGCCTTGACTTTGGAATTTTGAATCATCTCAAATGTCTCCTCCTAAGCATGTGTTGTCTACTCTTCTTTATGATGATTACACGGCTGTCCATTTGCCTTTACTCAATGTAGAAAAATAGGCCATGCCTTTGAATATTTGTGTTCCCTGATGTCCACTTGGTGGACTATTCCACCTACTAGAAATAACTCTCTTGCAGATATTTTTGGATTTCTTATAGTTATTCTCTCTTTCCTTGCCACATTTTGTCTTTCCTTGGTGATCTAAGCTCTTGGGGATATCTTCTTGCTTTTTGCTATCTCCTTCGGCTCTTTTCTAGGTTGGTCACTAAGCTTGTTCTTAGGTCTTTTGAAAATCAATAGCTATTCTATTACCCTAAATTTGACATCCGTGGGGATGTCACAAGTCACTTGAACCTCACTGAACCTTGAACCTTGAACTCTTTTGGTTTAAAGGTTCAGTGATTGAATGTTTTATAAAGGGTTGCATTCACTCTCTTTTTATTCATCAGTTGAACCATTCCTTTGAACCATTTGGTTGAACCTCTTTCTAGAATCTCCTGCTTCCTTCATTCATTTGAAGCTTCCTTTCAAACTTTGAGCTCTTTGAACCCTTTAAAACTTTGAACTATTTTGGTTCAAGGTTCAACGGTTCATTCTCTTTCTTTGAATCCTTTTAAGCTTCAAACTCTCTGGATCCTTTCATTTTCTAAGTCCGTCGAACTTATTGAACTCGTTTAACCTTTGAACCTTTAAAATCTTTTTGGTTCAAAGTTCAATGGTTCAATAGTTCAATCTTCACTCTTTGAATCCTTTTATTCTCTAAGTCTTTTGAACTTTTTGAACCCATTAAACCTTTGAACTTTTGAACCTTTCAAAGTTCAATGTTCAATGGTTTAATGATTCAAATTTAACTCTTCGAAGCCTTCTTTTCTTTAAGTCCGCCGAAGTCATTGAACCTTTGAACCTTTCAGAGGTGGGGTTCAATGGTTCATTCAAATTGTTTGAAGCCTACCATTAAGTCTTTTGATTGAACCTCAGTGTTGAACCATCCTCAAAACACTAAGGAAATGCTTTAAGTGTTTTGAACTTCCCTTTGAGAAAGTCTGCCTATTGAATCTGTGATTTTTTTAGTTGAAAAGGCTTGAATATTTGAAAAACTTAACTACTTAGAACATTTTTGAGAAAGAAAAGAGATAGTTTTGGTCTATAGGACCAAAATGGTCGGTATGTTGTCCACAAAAGCAAGTGACAGATTTTGGGAACAACACTACCATCAACTTTGTATTTATTTTGAAGATGCATTTATAGTCAATTGGCTTCTTCCCTAGTGTAAGATATTCAAACTACCATGTTTTATGTTTCATCAATGATTAAAATTATATATCCATGGCATATTTACAAGGTTTAGACTCTAGGGCTTCTTGAACTTTAGAGGGCTCATTTTATTCTACAAATATACTCATTAGGGCCAAATTTCCCTCATTTTGAGTCATGCTATGAGTCTTTGGTCTAGTAGTTAATGTGTCTAGAACTTCATCTAGTTTAACATCCCTTAATGTACTTGTATACCATTTAGACATAGGTCAAGTGATACTTGTGGGTGGTGGAGCTACACTATTGTTCAAATCATCATCATTGTCTTCATTTGGTTGATTACCATCTTCTATTTTCACTATGGGACTGATCAGTATACCAAGTGAGCCTATATAAGGAGATTCTAATTCTATATTTTCAAAAAACTCAACATCCCTACTTATGTAGATCTTATTTATCTTTGGATACATTAATATATAGACAAGTGTTTCTTCACTATACCCTAAGAAGACATACTTTTATGATTTCATGTCAGGTTTAGCCATTTATACTTTGGGAATATGCATACTAGCTTTGCATCCAAAAACTTGAATATGTGATATAGATGGATTATGTCCTAACCATGATTATTTTGGTGTTACCCCATCAAGATATATAGTGGGAAATATATTTAGCAGATAGACTATGGTTTTGATTGCTTCTGCCCAAAATACCTTTCTAGAATCATGTAAAATACATCATACCATTTCCATGATAGTATCATTCATTCATTTAGTAAATTTTTTTTGTCATGGTGTATGCAAAGGTTCCATTTGATTATGAATGAATTTTTTTATAGAAATGATTTGAATTCATTATTGGTGAATTCCCCCATAATCTAAGTAGAGGATTTTAATGTTCCAACTAGTCTCATTTTCAATAGCAATTTTGAACTATTTAAAACTTTCAAAGGTTTAGTTCTTTCTATTCAGATAGTAAACCCACATTTTTATGGAAAATTCATAAACAAATATCATGAAGTACTTAAATAGAATATGATTAGGTGACATCGGTCTCCACAGATTGGTATGCACTAGATCAAGTTTTCCATGGGCCTGATATGTACTTTTTTGAAATGGAGCTCTATGTTATTTTTGTAACTTAAGTAATGTTGATATTTTTATGTACCATTTTTGAGAGATGGAAATACTCTTACCATGTTATAATAATGGAGTGTGTTGAGATATCTAAAACTAATGTTACTAAATCTTCTGTGCCATATTTGTGCTGAGGCTATGTATTTTTCCACAAGTGCTTGATTATTTATCTGAACAAAGTCAAGTTAGAATATTTTCCTAACTCCTAGGGCTCATGAAATAATTTTCAAATGTTTTGAATTATCTATAATTTTTCACCTTTATAGTCAAATTCAACCTTGAGGCTATGGTCAAGTAATTGACTGACTAACAAAATATTTTTTATGAGTCCTAGAACATACAAGATGTCTAAGATTTTATAGGCATTGTATCCTAGTGGTAAAGAGATGTTCCCAATAACTTGAACATGGTAGGATGAATCATCACCCAAAGAGACATGATTGTTATGAGAAGTCTCATTCATAATATAAAACCAATTTTGTCTTATAGTCATGTATCGAGTGGCACCTAAGTTGACATACCAGATAGAACTTTGTGATGTTGATTATTTATGAGATTATGTAGTATATATGAAGTTTACATCTAAAGGGGTTTATTATTATTCAAAAATATTTCCTTTATAATTAATTTCTTCTTCCAATGATGTTTCTTATGTTCTTGTCCTTTGTGTGGATGTGATGATTGTTGGTTACTGGGTTTTTTGCTTGAATATTCTTGTGTAAATGAGTTATACCAACAATCCTTAAGGTCATGGCCTTTCCTTCCAAATATATTATATAATTTATGTTATTTCTTACATTTTGAATTATGATGATGACTTTGATTTGGTTTAGCAGACTTGATATGCTTTTTACCTTTCTATTGATTAGAGGCAAGAACATGTTCTTTTGATTCTTCTTCTTTTATATGCATAGACTCTTCCTATTGCAACATGTTTACCAACTTAGAAAAATGTGGTTTATATTCTATGATTGTAAAATTACTCACATATATCCTGTAGGAGGGTGACAATGCTATTAGGACAATAGGTATAAGGGATGTATCTAAAACTATCTCTCCCAATGCTTGGAGTGAAACCATCAGAGTTGAAACACATCATAAAAAAGCTTCTACTTTCTCCCTAGAATTTAATTTGAGTGAATGAAGTTGAATATATAAATGAAGAATGGTACCTTAATTTTTGGCCTCATAGACTATTTAGAGCTTCCCAAGCATCTTTAGTTATTTTGGCCTCATGGATATGAGGTTGTACCTCATTCGATACCCAAACATAATGATCAGTTTTACTTTTTGGTTTGATTCATCAAACTTATGTTGTTGATCAACATTAGTGGCATGTCAAGTTAATATACCATTGAAAATAGGATAAATGTCTTCAAATTCCATATGTTTCCCATTTTTTGTTTTCCAAGTGGCATATTTGTCATCACATATAAGCTGTGAGTTTGACAAAAATAATTTTGGGTCATTTTTTTACCATTATGTAGAATCTAACTGAAGGTGATGGATTGGTTCCTTATCACTAAAAATATAAAGGTATCCCTTTATTTATACCATTAGTATGATAGACCAAATCTTTTTTAATATTCCCCCTTACTTTATAGTTGTTAGTACGTGGAATAAGCTTTTCTTTCTATATACACAAAAGTACACGAATGAAGTGTAAATGTATGTGAAAGAGACTAATACATGGTACTTAGCTAGTAATAAAAAAGGTTAAATCAATAATTATCATATTATTATATGCAATTAGGCATACATGAGCATAAGTTCCCTATATACTTGGAATTTTCATATGTTAAGATTTATGCCTTTCAATTGTATCGATGGGTAATATGGAGGGATGGCTCAGTGAATGTTTACCTTAGTTCTCCCTGATGGTTTGGAGGGATGATACCCACACATCATTGATTAACTCAAGCATGATGTATTTACTTGTAAACATGAGTGAGAGGCATAACTGTGACAAAACACTGCAATTGTGTAAAATGCATTATTTTATGTTTTTACTTATATTTCCTTTTAAAAATAAAATATTAAAATAATTTGTAAATAAATGATTAAAATGAATGTAAAAATACTATATATTTTATTTAAAATAAGATCACTCCCTGTAAAATTTTTTGGGCTCTTTAGCCTCTTTGATTTTTTTTTTAAAGAATTTTGTAGCTAAATTTAGTTAGCTATAACTAATTATAGTGGAATTACTAAAGTTGGGGGTGTGGCTGAAAATTTGTTTTATTACAAAAAAATTATTTTGGTGGATTTTAATTTTCCACCTAATCTTTATTAAAAATATTATCTACCAACCCACCTAAGCATTCTTTCAAGTTGATGAATGATAAAATTGTATTTAAAAACTTAAAAATTTGCAAATCATAACTAGAATGGGATGAGAAAAAGATTTTAAAGGACTATATGGACTTATGAAAAATTTTAATTCTAATTTTCATGTGAAATAGTGGAAAATATTTTATCTCCTCCAATAATCATGTTTAAAAAATTCAAAATATACAACCTTCAAATAGGTAAAAACCATAAATATGTGCAAATTGACTAGATATACTACAAATTTAATGTTTAATCCACTCAAAACACTGTATGATTTGATCATAAAATCTAAAAATTTGATATGTTTGAAATTTAGAAGAGTCTTATACCACACTATGGTGTTAGCTTTCAAAAATTTGATCTGTATGGTGTGTACCAACCAAAAACTATATGTGTAGAAAGTTGTTAAAAAAATTAGTCTACATGTTTTGCCTTCAAAGGGATGTATGACCTAATCCAAATTAGATTTTTAAAATTGTATATGATAGATAACTTAGATTTATACTCACCTATACCATAAAACTCATATTTTGGAGATTTTATGGCCAAAAACCATCACAAACATACTCAAATTTATAGAAAAATTATTCAATCAAGATAAATATTGTGAGTGAATGATTGAAATTTAGAATACAACAATAAAAAAATGTGGAAAATTTGTGTAATTTATGAATTATATACTATAGTTAATGAGATCTCAGATAATGAGAGCATGGACTTCTTAATACTTTCTTCTAACTATAGTATGAGGGTGCCTCGGGGCTCCATCTCCTACAATTTTCCTCAAAAATGAAATCTTGATCTGATACCAAATGTAGAACACAAATAATTATATATTCATATAAATAATGAATTAGTACATAGGATATTATATATATAATAAGATATCCAAACAACCTCCTATAATATAGGAAAGAAGAATAACAAATAAACTTGCAATATTCTTTGGGTAAAATAATATTATAACACACTAAAAATAATGTGTTATGGTGAATTAATCAACATTAAAATATAACACACTGACAATAATGTGTTATGGTGAATTAATCAACATTAAATATTTTAATATAACATAATTGAAGTAAGAAAAAGATATGTTGAAGAAATATGAAGAAGAGATTTAGAGGATAAAATATATGGTAGAGAAAAGTAGGCCAAAGTATATGAGGGTGAGGATGTTAGTGGGAAAACACACTTATAAAAGTTGGGTATGACAAATAACTAATTTTTGTTAGTGATTTTGAGACAACATTTTTTTTTTATAGAAGAGCTTCAAGATGATATACTATAAGATATGAATCAAAAGTTCAAATATTACGTGAATAAATTGATAAATGTGACAAATAATTTATTTTAAAGGCCAAAGGGAATCAACATTGACATACTTAAAATTGTGCATACATTTAAATATTGTGAACACTTTCCCTTTATTTATATACCCATCCATTTAATTTTACAACTCTCTTCACACAATACACCTATTCAGGATCAACTTAGTATGAATCCTAGACAAACCTTATACATATCTCAAACCATTGATTTACACTTCTAAGATAGTGTTGAAAACTGGTTGAGTTTTCACTCAATAAACTTTTGTTCAATAAAATAACTAATTTTATTCATAAGATATTATTAAATTATATAGTGTATTATTCTCTTTTGAATATGGAGTCAAAACTTATATGCAATCCCACAAATCTCTACCTTATCTCCTATAAACTTTCTCATAAACCTATCTCCTAATGATTTATTTTATCACACGTAAAAATCTTATTATTCTCCTTCAAATTTCATATTTGAGTTTTTATTACAACTAATTATTCACAAAAATACATAAATTCAATAAATACACACACTTACATAAGATAATCACCCACATATAAAACACTAATACCTGACATTTCCCACCTAAAAATTGAAATAGGGTGAGGACAAACACTAATAGAGATAACCTTCATCACTTGATGAGAAACTTCATCATATGAAGGTGTATTTATTTATTATTTATCACTTTATTTTGTCTCCATTAATTTTTCATGCATATTTAAATCAATAAGGTCCTTTTCTCTTTGTTTGTAGTGCAGTACATGTCTTAGCTTTTCACAATAAAAACATGTGCATTTAGTTTTTCTAGTCACATGTTTATACATTTTTAAATAAGTATTGGGGTTTATTTGTATATACATTACTTTTTATTCTTTCAAAACTTTGATACCTTCATTAAGCAATGTGGATATGATATTTTATAGGCTTGGATTTAGTTTACTTAAGATGAAGACCATATGGGACATACTACTGGGAATGCTATTGAGAAATATAGATTTTGCATCAGTTTTTTTGATTTCTTCATTTATTCCTACCAATTAATTTATGAGGGAATGAAACTTGTTGATGTGAGATACTAGGTCTCCACCTTATTCCAATTTTAACCTATACAATTTTTTCTTCATAGTTATTTCAACACTATCAACTTGATATCCAAATAGTGTGTTTAATGATTCTTATATTTCCTTAGAAGACTTTTAAAATTACCCATGATGTATATAGGGTTTTGATAAACTAAGGAAAATAATGTCTAAGGCTTTTTTATCTTTGACCTTCCATTTTTAGATTGCATTGGCATTTGTTGGTTTTACCATAGTATTATCAACAATATCCTAAAGGTATTTTTTAATAATCAACAATAGTATTTGGATTTGACATGTATGGAAATAATTTCCATCAAACATCAATTGCGTCCATTTTTTCCATTTGAGCCCTCCACCCCCCAATAATTTTGACTTAATAGATGTCAGCTTCAATCGATAATACGTCCTTACAATAGTGATGACTTTGACAATGACACTAAACTATTTTATGATAACAATAGAACTCTAACAAAATGGATTAGACACCTGACAAATTTTTATTTTGGACTTTAAGTAATTAAAAATAGATATTAGAAACCTATCCTATATATATATATATATATACTTTATCACCTAATTAAAAACAAAATAAAACTAAAAAGTAAGTATTAAAAAAACTAAAAAAATGATCACCTAAACATCTAATGACATACTTTCACTTTTAACATTGATTTTAAACTCTAAACTAGTAAAAACCATGAGTTAGAAAAGAGTAACTTAACACCAAAAAAATAGCTAAAACCACTAAAAGATCAAAACCATTATTTTTATTTTTATTTTTATTTTGTTTTGTAAGCCATAGTTTTTAAAACTTTAAACTACTAAACAAACCTAATACACAAAACCTAAAATCAAAAAATCAAAAACAAAACTTAAAATACAAATACCACTATGCAGGGAAGAATACCATGGGCCCATAAAAAAGAATTTTGATATTTATTTTAAAGTAACCAAAGATAAAATTTGAATGAAGATTAAATGGTGAGGTAGAATTAGAGAAGTTGGGCATGTGAAGAGATGAGATGTTATGAGGTGAAGATGTGTTGGAAAATAGGGATGGTGTAACCTAGATCGATGTAGGTTACTACATTAAGATGTAAATTACTAATTTGTAGTCGAGGAAGGAAAGGGTTCGATCAAATAAATGAGTTGAACAACAAAAACTCCATGAAGGAATAGTCTGCCAAATGTGGTTGGAGTTGATACATTTTTTCCTGAATGAGTTGAAGCAAGTTGTTTCATTTAAGCATAATCCATTATGTGAAATACCTAGTGGCATTCAACCATATCAAATCCTCATGAATGAAAAGAGAATGGATTTCAATAGAACCACACAATAAAGAATTTATGAGTGTCAATGGAATTTATAGGGGTATACACATAAATAACTTAGATAGAGAGAACAAAGGTATATTAAATGATAAAATTTAGGGACATGGTCTGCACTCAGAAACTTTTATTATGGATAAGACCAATATTCCAGAGAGGTCCCTTAGGTACCTACTCTGATACTAGTGTTGAAAACTAGTTGATTTTTCACTCAGTAAGATTTTGGTTGATCAAATTAATCATTTTATTCATAATATCCTTAACATTATATAATGTATTAATATAATTTGATTATAGATTCAACACTTATCTATAATCCCAAAAATCTTTACCTTTGATCCTATAAACTTTCTCCTAAACCTATCTCATAATGAGTTGTTTTATCACATGTACAACTCTTATTATTCTCCTTATAATTGCATATTTGAGTTATTAAAACTCATTATTCACATGAATAAATTAAATCAACAAAAACACACACACTTATGTAAAATACTCACCCACATATAAAACACTAATACCTAACAAATAGTAATGGTAGCAATTGTAAAATTGTGGTTACCGTAGGGGTTTACCTCTACCAATAGTGTTTATGTGCTCTTAAATAATATTTTTAAAATTAGAAATACTGCATTATTTATATTTATAAATGTTTCATGGGTTAGTCATAACAATAAATTGTGAAGGGTTAACTATAAACAAATAACACTCCTAAGGTTATACTCACTTGGTAACTTGGAAATTACTTGAAAATCCTATTAAAAAATTAAGTAACACTATATTGAGATATTATCATAAATCCATACACATTTGAATACCCATAAAAAGGAGTATCCTTAAATATGAGTTTGAATACACAAATTCAAAGTTGCATGGTGCCAATTGTCAAAGATCAAAACATTGTATTGCATTCTAGATTGGTCACAATTTTTCATACATTCATAAGTGGGATAACTATGTGCAGTATGAGCCTAATTTAGAGTAATAGAATGTATTAAAATTTAAACCATGAAATGGGGAGTGGTTGTGGATGTCTAACCCAAAATAATAACTCTTCTTTCAAAGGAAATATTATGGCCAAAAGCGTAACTAAGTTTTGGATGAAATGATAAATAAAAACAAAATCAATGCATAAGGAAAAATATGATTGCACACATAGGAATCATTTTAGGCATAGGAATATGGGTATTAGGAGTTATATAACTACATAGTGCATAGGGATATTACCAACAATTATTGGACAAAGTCAATTAATGCAAGGGTCAAAGTCTACCATCTGCATCCACATAGATTTTCAACCTTTATTTCAGGTCTAAATGGGTAAGAGGAAAGTACATAGATTTTTTGGTCCAAGTGGACCTAATGTGAGAAAAAATATATAAAAAACAACTAAGTACATTTATATCCTCTTTATTTGTGAATTCTAAATCAAAATAGTACAATATCTAGAATATCAATTTTAATTTAGATTAGTAATTTATTTCCTTATTTTACATAATATTACTATCTAAAATATTACACTATTTAAGGACACTTAAACCTAAAATAAACAAAACATTTTGGTGAACTCGATCATTGAGTTGAGCACATAAAAGACTAAGTTTCCTCCTACATCAGGGCTTTATTAAATTTCTTAGGGTTTTGTATCTATCCTCTATTAGGGTCAAATTTCATATTTAATTTATAATTTTCAATGGGTCATTTTTTTTATATATATTATTTGTAGCTATGGTTTTGAAAATTATGTATTTCTTTTATTGATTTTATCATGCATTGAGATTTTAGACAAAGAAAAGTGATGAATCAAATTGCAATAAATTTAAGGATGATATCATACATGAATAAATATTATCTCTTCTTAGTAACACATATTGCATGAATATCAAATATGAAACATCTATGGTTTTTTATTATAAAGACACACCTTTCCTATCCATGAGAGGTAGTGCACCTAGTGCTACCATCAATGATAATACTCAACAATTAAATGAATCTATTTATAGTTATACCATGATAAAGAATATAGAGCAATACATATGCATATTGCATGATATAGATGTGCAATTGAAGGAAAATATACACACACATACAAACACATGATATAATGTAGAAAACCTCATAAGGAGGTAAAAACCACAAATAATTATCCATTATATGAGAAAAAAATCATCCAATACAATTATTCCTTCTTCTCAGTTCTTCTCAAAAATATTCATAGAACCTTGAATTATTTTCATATATAACTCTTGGGAGAAAATATTATTTGTATTGATATAATTTTATAACGGTAAAATATAATTTTATAATGCAAGGTGAATTTTTGTTATCAATGGGTCCATCATCTCCTCGATGCTCAACGATAAATTATTATATTTTATTATTAATTTACATGAGGGTTAAATCATATTAAATAACAATAAAATAGATTTATATTTCCCTGATGTAATTATGGTAAGGGTATAAAAATAACACCACTTAACCATCAAATATTCTAATGCTCCCCTTAATGTTAAGTGGGGATACATGCCATAGTCACCTTTATAATAAATAAATTATAATCCATAAACCATCTATAATGAGTTTAGGAGTCATGTAACATTTGAAGGATTTAAAAACCTTTATCATGCCAATATCGCCTTTTGAAACAAAAAAATATAAATCATAAACTACTTAGAGTAAGTTTAGGCTAGCACGATCATAAGAATACATATTAAAGTTTCTCATGAATAATAAAGAATTTTAGAGGCTTTTATAACATAAGGATGTCCATTAAAATATATGATTTTAAGTATTGAGTACACTATAAACTCATATATAATTAACTTTACCAAATAACACATAAAATGAATTAGTACAATTATTTAAAATGAGAATAAGTATAGAGAAGAAGAAATAAACACATGGTCATTAGGAAGAAACATTTTCAAGCACACTCCCCCTTAATGACAACTTTGAGAGGCCAACATTATAAAAAACTTGTAAAATTTGGGAGAACCAAGTGGTTTTGTGAAGATAGTTGCCACTTATTCATCCGTAGGATAAATTTATAAATTAATATCACCATTGAGAAATTTATCTCAAATAAAATATACATAAACTTCAATACGATTAATTCTTTGGTGTTGTACTAGATGTTTTGCCAAAAATATACAAATTTAGTTATCACATAGAAGGGTGGTACTTTGAGAAACATACAAATAAAGTTCTTCTAATAAACTTCATAGCCACATGGATTTTTTAGTAGCTACCATAGCATTTGTATACTCTATTTTTGTAGAAGAGATAGAAATAGTAGGTTATATTTTTATGCTCTAAGTGATAACACTTTCACCAAACTTAAACACATAAAGAATTAGATTTATGATCTATAGTATCACTAGCATGGTCAATATCACAATAACCATATAAATTAACACTATCAATAGAAGAATAAAATAAACCATAATTTACAATTTTTTTGATATACTGGGGTATCTATTTTGTTAATTTCCAATGTTCCAAGTATGGATCCTACATGAATCTAGAAGAACCACCTAAAATATATGAAATATCTAGCCTAGTAATAGTTAGATAAATTAAATTACTAATAAGTTATCCATAAAGTGTGGGGTTATCTTTGACACTTACAAGTTTTAGATCAAGCTTAACACCAACTTTATAGGTGTAGATGTAGGATTACAACCAAATATATTAAACTCAACAAGAATATTATGTGCATACTAAGATTGAGAAATAACAATTGAATTTTAATCCTAAAATATAACATATATATGAAATATTTGGCCAAGTAATAGTTAGATAAATTAAATTACCAATAAGCTATCTGTAAAGTGTGGGGTTAGCTTTGATACTTGCAAGTTTTAGATCAAGCTTAACACCAAATTTATAGGTGTAGATGTAGGATTACAATCAAATATATTAAACTCAACAAGAATATTATGTGCATACTAAGATTCAAAACCAACAATTGAATTGTAATCATAAAATACAACTATTCCTATAAAATGATGAAGAATACCAAGATCAGTTATTTCAAAAGTTTGATTTAGTTTATCTTTATATTTAATAATTAAAATAATTTGATTTAAAATAAAAATAAAATCATCAATATATAATACATTTAAGATAAAATGACCATTTTCAACATTAATAAAGAGATCATTATCAAAATAATAGTTAGACACCTTAATTATTTAAAATAACTAATGATTTTAGAATACGAATCTCAAGGATATTATTTTAAATAATAAAAATATTTATTTAACTTAAAAACATAATGTTCCTTGTTAGGTTTAGTGAAACCTTTAGGTTGATTAAAATAGATTTTTTCTTCTATGTCACTATTTAGGAAGACATTTTTGACATTCATTTGGTGTATAATCCAACCATTTTGAATTGTAAGAAAAATAAGAAATATAATTTTACTCATTTTTAATAAATGAGAAATGGTTTCAACATAGTCAATTCTAATTTTTTGAGTAAAATTACAAGCAACTAAGTAAACTTTAAACTTGTCAATTTTACCAATTAAATTATATTTAATTTTATAAAGCCACCTAGAACCAATAATGTGCCTTTTAGGAGGAGGCGGGACAATTTTCTAAACTTTATTTTTAATTAGTGATTTATATTCGAATTATAAAAAAACTTTATGCCAATCATCTTGAATATATTCCTCAAAATATTGAGGTTCACATTCGTATTGAGTCATTAAATCATAATAGGTATATTGAATCTTAGTTAATTTGTTAAGATTATTAAGATTAGATGATTAAATTAGAGATTTAACTAATTTAAGTCTTTTAGATTAAATAAGAATTAAAGAAGGTTCCCCATCAGATTCTAAGTTATCCAACATTGAATCAATTTTTTCTAGGGCATGTGTTTTTCATAAGGAGTAATAGAAGTGTCAAGTTCATCAAAAGAAGAACTTTGAGGAAATTCCACAGAAGGCTCACAAAAAGATTCATCAAGGATTTGAACATTCCTATTTTCAACTATTTTTATTTAAATGGATCATAAAATCTTAATCCTTTAGTTTTTCCTCCATAATGTACAAAAATATAATAATAGGAGGCAATATCAAGTTTCTTTCTTTTTACTTTAAGAATAAAGATGGAAGCAAAACTACCAAATATCCTAAGGTGAGAAACACTCAGTTGCTTATTAGACCACATTTATAAGGGTGTATAAATATTTAAATATTTGATAGGGTTATATTTTGAATGTGCATAATAGTATTCATTGCTTCAGCCCATAAGAACTTAAGAACATTTATAGAATGAAACATTGTTCTAGTCATTTCAATAATTGGTCAGTTTTTTATTTCAATAATTCTATTTTACTATGGGGAATATGGAGTTGTTAATTCTTTTTGAATACCATTATTAGTGTAAAAATAATCAAATTATTTACTAATATATTCAACACCATTATTATTTCTTAATATTTTAATGAAAAAATTAGAATAATTTTCAACTAAAACTTTAAGCTCTTTAAATTTAGATTAATTTTCAATAAAATAAGATCAAATCATTTTAGTATGATCATCAATAAAAGTAATAACATATAAAGATATGTTAAGAGATATAACTTCAAGTGGTATTATAACATCCCTATGAATAAGCTGTGAAGGATACGAGGAGTTCATGTCATGATTTTTGTGAAAGGGTTTAGTGTGTTGCTTACCATGTAAGTAACCCTCAAAAGTTTCATGATGAAAAGAAATAACAGAAAAACTAACCACAAGATCATGATGAGAGATTTCATATAAAATTATAAAATTAACATAAACTAATCTTTCATGCCATAATTAAGATTTATTTCTAATTTGTGATGAAAGACATGTAAAAGTAGAAAAAAAATGTTTAAACCATTTTGTTGAATTCCTTTAGTAATTAGAGAACTAGATTGATGTATAATTGACCATTTATCCTTAAGCAATGTTACCATGAAATTATCATTTATAAGCTGAGAACATGATAACAATTTTTTTTTAAGTTTAGAAAAATAGAAAATGTCTTTTATGACTATATTTGTAACTTTAGCTTTTACTTGCTTAGTAGCTTATAAATATGAATTATCACCTAAATAGATCATTTCAAATATATCTCTATTAATAGTTAAAATACTTAATAAAAAATTCATATGATGTGATGCACCACTATCTAAAATATATTATTTTCATTATAAACAAACAAGACAACATACCAACGAACAATATTAGTATTTTGACCCTGATTGATATTCTAATTATGGTTTTGATTTTTATATTGATTCTACTAGCTTTCTTCCCTTTTTTATTTTTAGAGTTTTTTTATTAGATTTTTTCTTATTTTTATAATAATAATTCCTTCTATGTCCAAATTTACCACACAGATTATAAATTCTATTAAATTTGACTTTATGATTCTTATTACCAAATTTCTTATTCCTATATTTGTCATAGTAATTTTTAGGGTTAGATTTATGGTTTTTAGTATTTTTAGGAATACTATTAATTGTGATAATTTCCTAAGTGACATTATCTTTAGAATAAAAATTTGACATCAATTGTTCTTCTTGAATAAGAAGAGTGGAAAGGGTAGTGAGGTTAGTGATATCTTGCCTTGTTTGGCATTTAAAATTAAGAATATAAATGAAATTTTAAAACTTTTTATGAATATTTAATTAAAAAATAAAATCTTATATTGACTAATATTATGGTCACAACCATCTAAATAATATTTAATGTTTTTGATTTTTATAATAAAATTAACTACTTTTTCATCACTTTTTATAGGAGTATTAAGCAATTCAAGAATATGTGTAATTATTTTTCAGAGACAAGTGCCCTCATGCATAGACTCAAAGAGTTTCCAGGCATTGGTGGGTGAATCTAGATTGAATATATGGAGTAGGAAATCATCTTGTACACTCCTCAAAACAATTGACATAGCTTTTTATGATTTTTATTTAAATGCATTAGTGAGCTTAGACATGAAATTTCTTGTTGATGGAGGTTTTTTAGTCTCAACCATAATATTCCATAGTTTTGGAGCCATAAATTTAGATTTTATAAATATTATAGTTTGATACATTTAAAATTTGTGATTTGTTACTTCTATTTAAAGATGATACTATGAGTTTGAATTTTATATTAAATCAACACTATAAAAGTTTAGAAAACATTTTTTTAATGTGTTTTATACTTAATTTTATAATAAAATAAATTTATAATATATATATAAAATAATACTTGTTCAATTATGTGTGAAATAATTGAAAAATTTTACAAAAGATTGCAAATAAGGAAAGTGTCACACAAAACAACCATGTAAATACTATTTTTCATTTTTTTCCCCAAAAACTATATAAATAAGTTTTAAATCAACAAATGGATCATCAAAATTTGTCTATAATGTGAAAAAATTAAATAGTAACTAGTCACATGACTAGTTTTGATGAAAGAAGTGACTAGACAAGAGTGTTAGAAGTGTCAAAAGTGAAGTAGTGTTTGAATGTGTGTTAATGCATGATTAAAAAAAACAATTTTAAACTAATTATATTATTTAAAAATTATTTTGACCACACAAAGTTTGAAAAAAGGATTTGTTTTGTTAGTGTAGGATATTATTTCCTTGTACATATTTATTTTGGATTATTCCTACACATGTATTTAGCTTGATTAAATGTAATATTGATGTCATGTAGGTGTTAAAATGAGGTCATTAAGGTGCACATGCATATGTAAAAATTGTAGTTAAATTGGTGGGTGACGATATCCTTGAAATTTGCCCACCAATATTGACATATTTCACATGGTGTACAAAATCCATTTGACAGTTATTTTGTGTTCACATTACCAAATGTATGTGTCTTGATGCCCCTCTTGTTACTTATAAATTTACCTTTCCTCTAATATATTTTTGATCAATTATGAATACAATATTATCATAATTTTACTCTATCTTGATTTCATTCTAAAAAATGTAGTTCTGCTTCTTTTTACTTCCAAATTCATAGTTCATGTGTTCAATTCTCTCCACTCAAAACTTGGATAATTACGTCATGGTATCAGATCGATTTTCTGGTAATGACCTCCATTTTGTTTTTAATTTCCTAAAATATTGAGTAGTTTTGGAGTTTGTATTCTAACAGAGATTGTAAAGAAGAATCTTGTAGATCCATGTGTATCATCTGTAGTCCTCTTTTCTCTAATTGATGAATGTCATTGGCATTTGCAAGAAATTTATTTGGATTAAAATAAACATTTGATTGATTTTTGTTAGTCATAGAATCAACATTTTTCAAAAATTTATTTGGCTTACAAATCAACATTTGCTTGTTTTTTGTTAGCCATGGAATTAACATTTGCATGTATTTTGCTTGTATTAGCCATATACATAACCTATTTTAGATCTAGGAGGAGTAAATATGGTTAGATAAGAGACTAAATCTTTTTTTTTGTTGATAAGAGGGCAATATTTGCAAGTTTTTTTACAAATCTATTTTTTGATAAAAATGTCTATTTTTTTTATTATGGTAAAATGGTAAACAATCACTCAGAAAACTTTCTGGGTTTTGTGTGCCTTATTTTAATCTTTTTTAAAAATTTTAAAATCATCTATTTTATTAAAAATAACAAAATTTATCATAGTTTTACTAACTATGGTACTATTTAAAAATAAACAAATAAATAAACAAATACAATTTTAATGATGAAGAAATTGTAATGATAATTTTTTAATTATTTTTTATAAAAAAAATATCATTATGGGAAATAATATTATAAGGAGTTATTAATTATTGTTTTATCACATTCATTCCATTTTGAGACAAAGATGGAGGGTGGGGTCTAGTTTGGCAAGTGACCAAACCCCCTCACAAGCAAAACAAACTTTTTCCTCTCCTTTGTTTGACCCATAGTTTCACACTCTTATTCTCCTCACATATGTATTTTTAGTTGAGTTCAACATCCATTTTTTATAACTATGCACTGTCACTTATGTAACCATTGCATATATTACTCATTTGTAGAACCATTTTTGGATAAATTTGATGTCTATATTTTATGAATCTACATTATCATTTATGCCTTTAATACATATATTTCACTCATTTCTACACCAACTACCATATTTATATGTGTGTTACATGATAATAAATACTACAATGTATTATGCATTCAACAACCTCAGATATCCATATTGTTTTTATGTGTATTATGTGATGGTAGAAACTACACCAAATTATCCACTTTGACAACATCAACTATATCTATGAGGTTCATTACGCTGATCTATACCTGTAGTTCACTATATAAGAGTGTATATCTACTGTGTAGCACTTTATTTACACTGGACACATCATCTATCCTTGTTACATTAGTTGAAGTTGCATGAATAACTATGTACTTGTGCTTATGACTATCATTGGATCCACATGATATCTTAATATTTGGTAGGCTTTATTATGAAAAAAGAGTTGTACTAATTGTATACACACTAAAAGTGTTGATTGTATATGCACTAAAACATAAAGTGCCAAATTTTTATAATTAGGGGGGTTCTTTCTTTTAGTTTCAAGGGGGTTGATTTTTCACTTATTATTTCTTTTGATCATTCAAATTTTTCTTGCAATGCATCATGGATCACAATTTGGTTTTACTTCTCACTTCATTCAATTATCACAAGTGGAAATCTAAAGTGAAAATTTTCTAAGTAAAGGTTTACACAGGATAACCATGAATATAAAAATTGAACACTTGATGGAGATAAAATTAAGTGGTATAATAGGTGTGATGAAACATATGCTATTTTCTGTTTGTCTATTTCTCTTTACTTACTTTTTCACATTAAATCTACTAAATCATGATATGAGATTTGTTATATTTTAGAACAACTATTTGAGAAGTAGGATCTAATGAAGGTTCATGAATTAGATAACAAGCTCATTAGTTTGAGTCCATGCAGTTTTGAAACTATAAAATAAATTTTAACCAAACTCAAGTCACTTAGGTTACAATTGAAATTGTGTGGCATAGAGAAAAATGATGAACAATTGATCATCTTTATTCTTACTAAGTTAGGTCTTGACTACTCAATTTTTGTCTCTACCTTTTATGCTACAAAATGTGCCCTAGGAGTTGCATGAAATATGTCATCCTTAGAATATTTTTCTAAATAATTTAATAGGGATCAAGACAAGCTCATTCAAATTGGTACATTGAAATCCTCCAAATCATATTCTTTATTAAGTAATGACAAATCAAAGAATTCAACAAATAAGGAGATGAAACAAAATAAGATACCAAGAGCAAAAAAGGGTCAAAATCTAGATGTTAAGCCAAAAACATCATATAAGTCCTCCTCTTTAGGTGAGAAACCAAAAAAGGAGAGGACCTATGTGCCTATTGCAAGACAACTGGGCATGATGAAATCAAATGTATGAAGAAACATATTTACCATCTAAAAAAGATGCTTGAGAAAATGTCCATGATTCATTCAAATAGAGATCATTATTACATGAGTCTTCTAAGGCAAAATATAATTGTAAGTGAAAAGGCAAGGGAGAGACCCTTTTTATAGTTATATCCTATCCATTGACATGGGTGATTGACTCTAGAGCCTCACACCACATGGATTATTCATGAGACTTGTTCTCATCCTTAAAGCCATGTTATATTCCATCTATTTTGATAGGTGATGATACTTCTATTGAAGTTTTTGGGAGAGGATCTATTGAATTTAGTGATGGAACACTCAAGGATGTCTTATGTGTTACCTCACTATCAAATAATCTCATGTCTGTTTACCAAATCACCCATATTAGATCAGGAAAGAGAGTTGAGTTTACCCTAGATTTTGTGGTCATTAGGGAGTTACATAGTAATTATACAATGGATGTTGAGAAAGCAAATCACCAGGCAAGGTTGTATACCTTCTCAAAATTTTCTCTTAAGCACCCTTTTACTGCAATACTCATTCATTCAGATGGAGTGACTAAACTATGGCATGATCTATTTGACCATTTAAACTATCACTACTTGTAATAACTCAATCAACAAGATGTGGTGATAGGGTTACCTTGTGTTTATTTTTATGATAGTGTTTTCCAAGGTTTCATACTTGGTAAACATACTAAAGAGAAATATGACAAAGGAAAATAATGGAGATCCACTCATAATTTAGAGTTGATTCATAATGACATTTATAATCCAAATATGAAGTCTTCATTCTAAAGGACTAGATACATGATTACCTTACTATATGGATTCTCTAGGTATACTTGGGTGTAGTTTATTCAATAAAAGTCTAAGATTTTTAGCTAATTTAAGGATTTAAAGGATTTTGTTATGAAATAGTTAGGGAAAACCATCAAGGTTTACACAAACAATAATGGTAAGTATGTTAGCCATTACTTTGAGTAGTTTTTCACTTCAAAAGGGATTGATCTACAATGAATAGTTCCATATAGTCCTTAATAGAATGGTGTTGCAAAATACAAGAATATGTATTTTAAGGAAATAAAAAACTATATGATACACTCAAAATCACTTTTACTATAATATTGAGTAGAAGCCATTGACTATATGTGCTATATCCAAAACCACATTCCTCACCAAAACATTGAGTGGAACCACTTTTTTTGAAGTTTGGAGTGGTTAGAAGTCCATAGTTAAGAATTTTAAGGTCTTTAGATATCTATCTATGTCTTGCATTCCTAAGAAGAAATGTGAGGCCATAGAACCTCAGAGTATGCCTTACATCTTTGTTGGTTATGCATAAGGTGTTAAGGGATATATAATTTTTTATCCTACCACACATGAGTAATTTATTAAGAGAAGTGTGCATTTTCAAGAGGGAATTTAAGACTCTACACTTGAAAATTATCCCTCATCCTTGGAATCATTAGGATATGATGACAATTTATATGATTTAAATCATCTAGATTAGATACCTAATGATGTGTATTATTCTTCCAGCTCAAATGATAAGGATAATGATGGGGATTCACCTCATTCTATTCATATTCACATCTTTGAATTTGAGGAATCTCATGCTAAATCTTTAGATTTATGTCCTTTTTAGGCTAGATAAACTCTATAAAGTGTAGGTGATTAGGTTATGGATCCATCAAACTTGTTCATAGTTTTAGAGTGTTTCACATGTTTTCATTGCTTGTGCTTCATATCCATAGTCATTTAATGAGGCATCTAGCATTGCTGAGTGAGATATAACTATTCATGATGATTATAGTCCTTGATAAGGAACCAAACTTAGGATATAGTACCCCTTCCTAAGGGAAAGAAACTTGTTCTATGTAGGTGGATCTATTGATTTTTTTTTCCAGATGTGTCAATGGATAAGTTCAAAGCATGGATAGTAGTGAAAGGATTTTCGTAAGTTTTTGGCATAGACTATACTGAAACATTTTCACCAGTCACCAAAATAAAATCTATTCAACTCACTCCTTATATTGTTGAAACTCATCATTAGGATGTTCATTATATGTATGTGAAGAGTGCCTATATTCATAGTGACTTTGAGGAAGAGATATATATAACATCCATAACATTTTGTGGAAGATTATTCCTTATTTTATAAACTTTAAAAATCTATCTATGGCCTCAAATAGGGCCCACAATCTTGGTATGCTGAGATGGATTCATTCCTTCTCATAGTTGGGCTCACTAGATGCCATTCTGATTTGAATATATACATATTAAGACATGATGATTCACTCTTGATATTAGTTCTATATGTGGATGAACTATTGATCACAAGGAATCCATCTTACATTTCATTATTAAAAATTGATCTGCATGATAGATTATCCATTACTAACTTAGGGTTACTAAATTAATTCCTTGGTATTGAGATTTCATAATCTAACTAATGAATTACCATTACATAATTTAAGTATGCTATTTATTTTATTGCATGGTTTCACATGGCTGATTGTAAGTCAATTTTGACTCCCTTTCTTTCTAGAGTTAAAATTTGAGGTTGAGTGTTCTCCATTGGTTGATGCTACCTTTCATTGATAACTTATTGGCATACTCATCTATCTGACTCACACTAGACCTGATATTTCATATGCAGTGGGCATGGTCTCTAGGTTTATGTAGACACTACATGAGATACATTAAAAAGAAACCAAGTGGACTCTCCACTAAATTCAAGGTACTCACCATTTTGGGATTCACTATAGAGCAGACATTGGTATTGATTTGATTGAATACACATATTCAAATTGGACTAGTGATATTCAACATCATAAGTCTACTTCAGGATATATTTTATCATTTGGTTTAGGTTTAATTAGTTGGTTTAATAAGAAGCAAAATGTTATTGCTTTATCATTTATTGAGGCTAAATATAGAGAGGCTTTAATTACTACTGTTGAAGCTATTTGGATTCAAGGGAGTCTTATTAAGTTTGGTATATAGTTTAAGAGACCCATAATCATCTTCTATGATAACCGAAGTACCATCCATATTTTTAAGAATATATTCCAAAATCAACAAACCAAGTACATCGAGATACATATGCACTTCATTTAGGATATTTTTCATGGACATGTCATTGATCTCAAATTTTACGAGACTATAGAGTAGATAGTTGATATCTTCATCAAAACCTTTATTGAGAGAAATTATCTTCACTTGAAGGATCTTCTTGGGGTATGGTATCCATAAACATCATCTTTAGGGGGAGGGGCTTCTAGTCCTCTTGTTTTTTTCTCTCTTTTGGGGGGAGTTTTTTCTTAGAAGTTTTCTTCTTTTCTCCATTTTATGAGTGATCTAGAGGATATTTTCATATGTTCATTTTTTTAATTTAAACATGTTCCATTGTGTATAACTCATCAAGAGCTTTTTGGAAATTATTGGAATGCAAAAAATGGACATCATATGCTCCAAATATCATTGGTCAAATTTTGGTCAACAAGTAGTCAAATCTAGTTAAACTATAAAAATTGATGGTTATGGAACATTTCTAAACTAGTTTCATGGTGTATAAATCATCACAAGATTTTCAACACATTTTGAATAGACCAATTTTGAGTTCGTATATGAAAGTTATGGCCAATCAAAGTTGTGGTCAAACCTAGTAAAAGTGGTGATGCAGAAACATGGACCAATTAAATGATAGTACATGGTCAAATTAACAGGGACATGTAGATAAATTTACAAGGTAAGACATGGGAATTAAAGCATGGATTATTCGATGTTATTTTTAATGTAATGTTTTATTAAAACATGTAAAGGCCTTATATTGTAATCTCATGATAAATAGGTAATTTTCAATCCCATTAAAATAGGTCTTATGAGCCTTTGAGCAGGACCTAGAGATGTAGCCCAGATCGGGTGAACTCTGTTATCAATTATGGTTTTTATATTATCTCTATGGCCCATGCTTGTTGCTTCTTATTAATTTTTAGTGTTGATTTTAATTATTATTCCAATTTCAAGTTAATTAATGAGAAATTAAAAAATTATAAAACATCCATAAAAATAGAGTAATTGGTGTAGTTTTGGACACTGCTTGTTTAAAGATCAAGTTTGGTATCAGAGTAGTTAAATTTAGTGGATTGATTTTAGTTTATATTTGATATTAGTTTGGTTCCAATTTAGTTTTATAGACATTTGGGCTTGTTAAGCTTATATTTACAGTGTGCATTATTTTGGAAGTATAGGTTATTTGCATATAGCTATGGTAAAGACTTGAAAAGAGAGGCTAGAAGAGCTTGAAGGCATCAATAGACAAATTCAAGAAGAGAATACTTTCCTAAGATGCAAGCTCTATTCCCTTGAATAAAAAATTACATGTTTGAGATCTGAGCTTGAATCCAAGGATGAACTCTTGATCATATTGCAATGTGGTGAACAGAAGAAGGATTTTCTTTCCATATCAGATGTAAAAAACATGACAAAAAAATGAACTGTAAGTTCATCATCATGTTGTTCTTCCTCTCATTAAGATTCAGTTAATACTTTTGGTGATTTTAAAAAACATACTAAGGGCATTAGATCTAAATTATTAATTAAAATAGGATTTGATTGAAGAGGCCTTGGTAGAAATGGCCAAGGTATTTATAACCCAATATCGGTAGAGGATCATCCTCATTTTATAGGTTTGGGTTATTCTAGTGGGGGAATAGAAATTGGAGAGTGCTCTAAGAATGCTAAAGGGATACAAGCTTTCAACAACTAAGTGATTACCCCACTAGTCCTGCAGAAAGTTTTATAGGAGTTGTTGATTCATCATCATAGGATGAAAAATGTAAGAAATTTTAGAGAGGAGGTAATGAGATTCCACCTCATTATTACACATATTATAATCATAAACATAATGGAAATTGTAAAATTTTTGATGATTCACTCTTTCAGTATAAACAATATGGTTTTAATATATACAAAATGATGTATGTTTTTCCATGTACTTTTTGTGGGTTAAGTAATCATTCTATTACCTATTGTTGGAAGAGAATGTCATTCTTGTAGAAGTGGTTTCCTAATGACCTTAGTGATAAAGACCAATCTGATCATTTAGAGGAAAGAATTGGAAAATGTGATTCCTCATCCAAGAAGGAGGCTAAGAGGAACTTTTGTGCTCATTGTCATGTGAATGGGAATTGGGTTGAGTAGTGTTGGAGACTTCATCCATCTCAAAACAATAAGACGAAGAGGGAATACAAACTTTTTGCAAAGGTAAATGAAGTTCTTAATCCACCACCAATCGATGAGTCAACTTAGGTAGTTATTGAGGAAATAAAACCACCTAAACATGATAATCTAGTAAAATGGGTTGGTAAGAAGTTCCTTATTTTTATTTTTGCATAGCTGGAATTGTAGATTAACATGCAATTTTTTCAAAGAATCTTTAGGATTTATGATGATTGATGAAAGGAAAATTAGCCAATGTTTTAGATTTGAATATTTTTGGAGTAACTAGATGAGGAAAATATTGTGACAGGTTTATCATGATTGGTTTTTCTCACATTTTAATTAACTCCATTGTGAAGTTGACAATACTATACATAGGTTGTTTGGGACATGTTAAGTGTACCAAATTAATACCTTTAATTGAAGTATCTATTGTTATGAAATTACATCTGATGATAGAATGTGTAGGATGCAATTCAAGACCCATACATGGGCATCATTTTATCTACAATTATACTAGGTGATATTTTATAGTTTCAAGCAATTCACCATTTTGGGAATGCAACTAGTGACACATAAAATTTTTGTTATCCCCATGTTATACATGATAGCTTATTCACTGGAAGATCACTGAATTAGTTTGACACTTGTCTTTTTGACATTGAGATGTTTTTTTAAATCAATAATTTTGTGTGATGTTGTGCTTACAGTGAATTGATGATTTTACATAGTAAAGGAATGGCATGACTTGCCTATATTAAAATAACAATTTCAAAGACCACAGAGTTCACTATAGAGATATCCATTAGGCATTGCAAAGAACCAAATCTAGTACCACGAAAATAAATGTTTTAAATTTTGGTGGAATAGAAGCCTTCTCAGTGGGGAGGCATGATCTGGAGGATATTTTTAGATGTTCCTTGTTTTTTTTTAAATGTGGTCCATTGTGTAAATCTCATCAATAGCTTTCTGGTAACTATTGGAATGTAAAAAATAGACATCATATGCTCTAATTATCATTGGTCAAAGTTTAGTCAACAAGCAGTCAAAGCTGGTCAAAACATAAAAATTGATGGTCTTGAAACATTTCTAAACTAATTCCATGGTGTAGAACTCATCACAATATTTTTGATGCATTTTGAACAGACCAATTCCAAGTCTCTATATGAAAGTTATGGCCAATTAAAGTTGTGGTCAAATCTAGTAAAAGTGGTGATGTGGAAATATGGACCAATTAAATGATGGTACATAGAAAAATTAGAATAAGACATATAGACAAATTTTTAGGGTAAGATATGGGCATTAAATCATGGATTATTTGATTCTATTTTTAATGTAATGTTTTATTAAAACATGTAAAGGCCTTATTTTATAATCCCATGATAAATGGGATAATTGTTAATCCCATTAAAAAAGGTCTTGGGATAATCATGAATTTAATTTAAATCTCATTAAAATAGGTATTGGGATAATTATGAATATTATTAAAATTGGGAAAGAATAATCATCCAAGCCCACCTTTTGTGGACCCATAAAACTATATAAAGGGTCTAAAGGGGTCATTTGAAATCATAATCAAAGTGTGAACAACAATCAAAGTGTGAATAACAACACAGAAGACTTGAGAATAATCAAGCAGATCCAAGAGTGAGAGTCGAGAGCCATAGATGAGAGCTAAGAACTAAGATCCAGAGTCAAAAGCTAGAGCCGAAATCCAAGAGCCAAGAGCTAAGAGCTAGAGCCAAAAACTAGAGCTGAGAGCTAGAGCTAAGAGCTAAAACCATGAGTTGAGAGCTAGAGTCAGAGCTAGTTACTAAAGCTAGAGCTAGAGGACATCAAAACATTCATTTGCAGAATGAGAATCCATATTTGGGATAATTGATGTACAAAGTGATTTTTGCATTAATAATCAACCAATGTTGCTTTTGAGTAGGACCTGAAGACATAGCCCAAATTTGGTGAACTCTGCTATCAATTTTGGTTGGCATATTTATCTATGACTCATGCTTGTTTTTTATTATCAATTTTTAGTGTTGATTTTAATTATTATGCCAATTTCAAGTTAATTAATAAGAAATTGAGAATTTATAAAGCATCCATAAAAATAGAGTATTTGGTGTAGTTTTGGACACTATCTATTTATCAATCAATGAGAGTTGAATTGTACTTAGGTACCTCATCAGGCCATGTTATCAAGACCCATATTTCACCCACTAAATATATGTTTAAGGGTGGTGTTAATGTAGGATATTATTTTCCTCATATATATTTATTTTGAATTATTCTTAAACATGTATTTAGCTTGCTTAGGTGTAATATTTAGGTCACATAAGTGTAATAATGAGGTCATTAATGTGCACATACATATTTGAAAATTGTATTCAAATTTGTGGATGAAGATACCCTTAACATTTACCCACCAATATTGACATATTGCACATGGTGCACACAATCCATTTAGCAATTGTGTTATGTTCACATTGCCAAATGTATGTGGATTTATACCCCTCTTATACCTATAAATATACCTCTCCTCTAATATATGTTTGATCAATTATGAATAAAATATTATCAAAATTATGCTCTGGCTTGATTTCATTATCAATAACTGAGTTCTAATTCTCTTTACTTTCGCATTCATAGTTCATGTGTTCAATTCTCTCTAGTCATATCTTAGATGATTCCATCATGTTGTGATTTGAACTCTTGACCTTGTTTTTTATGAGTGTCTTAAAAATTACACTAACCAACTTCTCTTAAAATTTTTACAAGACTTTACATACAAGATATTTAAAATAAAACTTATTTGATTACTTTTTATTTTAAAAAACAATAATAATTATGTGCATGTAAAAAATATTTATCAAATTTACACTTTTAAATAAAAACCCAATAACAAAAGATAGGGCCCTTTTGGTGATTGCATATAATGTTTGATTTAATTAAAATATTATTTAATAAATACTTTCAAACACTATTGTATTTACCTTTGAAATCTTCTTGTATAGCTATGGAAAATGAGAGAAGTTGTGCAGAGTAGGGAGGCTCTAGGAGGCCAAACCAAGGCCTAAAATATTCTCAAGTGACCTCTAAACTAAATTTTTATGAGTATCCAAAAATCAAATTTTATGCCAAAAATTCATTTTTTATGCTAATAGCTATTGTACCAGGATGTTAGGGTTGACAATGGAGGTTGAAATCAATCCAAAAGTATTTTATATGCTTCATAGGTTTTACATAAGGTATTGATAGGAAAAATAATGAAGTTTAAAACAATTAAAAGAAGATTAAGTCTCAATTTTTCTTAAGTTATCAACTTTCCCAAGTTGCACATGGATGCCCAAACAAATTTTAGATGATAGTTTGTTGTCTATTTGCTTTTTAGTTGATTAGATTTAAAATTTAGATGTTTATTTGATTTAAAAACTTGAGATATACATCCATAACATCCACAATGAATTTTTCCTTCCTCCTATGCCATATCATAGGATGTACAAGGCTATCTTTGAATGAAATTTGATTTATATAGGATGACTAATACACATATCATAATTCAAATGAACTTGCCACAAATTATCACATCAAACTTACTATGAAACCACAAATTATTATCTATTATATGAGAAACAAATCACCTAATACAATTCTTCCTTCTCAGAAATAATCACATTACCTTGAATTATTTTCAAATAGAACTCTCAAGAGAAAATATGATTTGAATTTATATAATTTTACAAATAAGGACTATTTTAGATAATATGGACTTATCAACAATCTAAATTTTTGAAAACTATCAAAAATAAATTGGATTGCATCAACATTAAATTGGACTGTATCAAGATTAAGTTGGATTTATCACAAATATTTCACATATGTCTAATGTATTTGTAATAATTCTAAATTATTTAAAATGATCATAAATAATTAGTCATTGAAAACTATCATAAATAAATTGGACTTCATCAAGAATTACTTGGACTTATTATAAATAAATCACATCTATATGATATATTTGCAATAAGTCTAAATTATGTAGCCATTCAAATTGGTTCATAGACCATGCATTTATAGATAATAAGACTTGGTGATTTATTTATTAAAAAATAATAATTCATACATCAATCAAACACTTGGGTGATATGTGATTTAAAATACCTAGGATGATTGGGATACCATGTGTCAGTAGTTGATTGGATCATGAACTATTTATTTAATTTGAATCAAGTGACATCCTCGCGACCATAAAAGTTTATCTTGTATTTATGTACATGACACATGTAGATCATGGGTGTTATATTATTATATTATTAATATGATCTCCCACATAGTTGAGTTACCAAGATTGTGACACATGTTACAATCTCATGTGCTCATATTACTCATGACTTTTATTTAGATTGGTCAACCTTCTGCACAGTTGAGTCACTAAGATTATGCCATGTGGAAAAATATTGGGTGCTTGTACAAAGTATAATTTGATAAATTTAAAAAAAAAAAATCATTTGTTGATACGTAGATGTTGAAGAACAAATCTTGACGTGCAAGTGGGACATTTCAAGGTTTAAACCTTGAAGACATTTTCACATAAAAAAAATGTTGAAGTGTATTTTGCTATGCACAAAATATGAAGTGTAAATTCTAATGTGCAAATTAAAAAGACCTTTTGTCGAAGACCATTTTTAGGATGCAAAATTTGAAGTTTAATTTGAAAAATCAAAGAGTTGAAGAGGTTTTCATGATTTAAAAAATGTGATCTAGCTATTTGGAATATGAAAAAGTTGAAGACCATTTTGAATCACAAAAATGTGAAGTGGACATTCTAATAGTCAAATACTATTAAATGGATGCATAGTTACTAAAATTCTAAATTGTTGTAGTATAAAATGTAGACATGTAAATTTGGCCACCAATGGCTTTGTATCAGACTATTAGACCAATTCTTAACAATTAAAAATTTAACCTAATAATTTCTATTAGTCTTGAATTTGGCTTTATAATCTTTCACTAAATCAATTTGGCCTAATAAATCAATTAAACAAGAAAAATACACACATTGAATTAATCAAAATCAAATAAATGACCAAATGCCTAAAAAGAATTAATTAACTTGCACATCCTAATCAAAATAAATTAACAAGTTAAATCAATTTCAAATCCTAATTGAGTTCACCTATGAGCTAATAAATCAATTAAATCAATTAATAAAAAGAAAATTCAAGATCATCTTAGAACATTCTAGAACACACTCATTACCTTTGTGAGTTGTCACTTGTGGAAAATATCTAAAATAATATTCTAGGAATATGCCAAACCCAATCATGCCATCCTATCATTTTGACATTCTAACTAGACCGTCTAACCATTCCATTCCTACTCGACCAAACATGTTTTGAATCCTATCAACCTAGCTCGTTTGACCTTGGTTCATCCATTGGTTTCATGTTTTTAGAATATAGAATAAGATCAATTTCAATAATTATTTCAAGTATTCTATATAGAGGTAGTATTTTAGAGTAGTATGATAGAAGTTTTGGCAATTGCATCTTTCATTTTTTATTCCTTTATTATCAAATTTATTTATGTGAGCCTGATTATATCACATGCTAGGGAAAATAAGTGTTCTTCAATCTTGATACTAATTATATCACCTGTTAGGGCAAATTGGTATCATTGATTTATTAGTTATATCCTAGTTATAATTGCTTATGGGAAAACTAGGGTAAACATTTGTTTATTGTGCTTTGACATATCACCTAGCCATTCCTATGCCATCATACCAACTGTGCCTATTTTGTTTGAATTGGCTACTACACTAGTCAGATTCCTCTATTTTGAGGTGAACTACTATGAATTAAAGCCATTTTGGGACTATTTGGGTCATGTTTGATTCATGTTAAGGTTAGCTTAGTCCTCCTTCAACCACGCTCTCACCATTTTATAAGCATCATTTCAAGTTATAATGCTCTCACCATTTTGTTAGAAAATTTAGCCATGCTCTTGACATTTTATGAGCATCATTTCAAGTTATAACATTCTTTCCATTTTGTGAGAAAATTCAACCATGCTCTTTCCATTTTATGAGCATCATTTCAAGTTATAATGCTCTCACCATTTTATGAGCAACTTCAGCCATGCTCTCGCCATTTTGCGATCATCATTTCATGTTATAACACTCTCACCATTTTGTGAGTAACTTCATCAATGCTCTCACCATTTTGTGAGCATCATTTCAAGTTATAATTCTCTCATCATTTTGCAAGTAACTTCAACCATGCTCTCACTACTTTGCAAGCATTATTTTAAGTTATAATTCTCTCACCATTTTGTGAGCTTAGACTATTTTAGTGTCTCATCATTTTTGATTGAGCTGAAATGCTTCAAAAATTCCAAAAACATTTGAAAATCATTTATAAAAACCAAAAAAATTGACCACTTCTTTGCCTTAAGGATTTTGGGAACCCTTACTAAGTCCTAAACAAACCACTTGTTCCTTAATTTCCCCATCCTTTTTGGCCTTTTATCTTATGTTATCACCATTTTGTGAGTTCATCCCTATTCTTCTATCATATCCATCATGTTTTCTATTAATCATCATTTTCTTCCCATTTCATGGGAGAACTACATTTGGCCTGAAGTTTTATTGGATCATCATATCCACAAAAATATGTAGGTGGCATCTACTTGCCTAGTGCATATGGAGATAGATCAACCAACCCATTTCTTTTCTTCTATTCCCCCATCTATTTTATTTGTTTAGTTGTCACCTAGTTTCTAAGGGTAATGTTCATCACGTTGTTTATACTAATATATGGACTAATACTTGTTTATTTATTTATTTCTCTTGTTTGTTTATTTGTTTGTGTGCTTGTTTATTTACTTTCAACACTGTGGCCTTGATTCAGTATATGTGTGTTCATTGGGTGATTCCTTATACATTATTCTTTAATATATCTATATTCAAACATCTACGTTGTCATCTTGGTTTTTATCATTGATGCAATTATTTTTCATTAAGTATTGGATATCAAGAGTAAGTCCTTATGCATATTTTGGCCAAACCCCGATGGTGTTCTATCATGAGTTCTACAATCAAATGTTATATAAAAAATTAGCTTTGATAGGTCTACAATATTAATGCAACATCACCATCTCCTCAACACTGACATCAACAACAATCCTAATCTAATACCCAATCATATCCTAAATAGAGTAATTAAACAATGAAAGAATTTCTACTTTTGTTAGTTCAGGTGAACATCTCCCTACTAGAAAGTTATCCCAATTCATCTTTATCCTCTATATCAAATTATTAATAATCAACCATAACTCATGTTTTTCATAATTGAGGTATACTGCATCAGCACTGTACACCATCCCACATGCATTCTCAATGATTATATCACATGTTGGGGAAGATCATTCTGTTATCACCAATTTCCTTTCTTGTTTGTATGTCCTAACTGAGGTATCTCTATCTTCTTAGTGATTATATCACCTATTAGGGAAAATCATTGTGTTACCATATCACATTACCACTATTAGGGTACAATGCTTATAATCGCCTTTGGCCAAACCATTGTAAACCATCCCACTTGCATTTTATAGTGATTTTACCCAACTGTTGGGTGAATTATTATGTTATCACCCCATCATCTTCATTTGTTTGGTCCCTTTGTTTCACTTCTTTCTTTCAAGGAACTGTTTGTCAACCCAGTTGCCAACTGCTCCCTTAAAGGGGAAACTATAGTTCAATCATTACCATTGCATTCATAAGCATAAAGGACCATTTTATTCTTTGAAAAGACATTACTATGTGTATATCTTGAAACATCTTCCCAAATAAAGAAAAACTATAGACATGTAAACTTGGCCACCAATGGATTTGTATCAGACTATTAGACCAATTCTTATCAATCATTGAACATTTAACCTAAGAATTTATATTAGTCTCAAAATTGGATTTATAACCTTGAATTAAATTAATTTGGCCTAATAAATCAATTAAACAAGGAAAATACACATATTGAATTAATTAAAATCAAATAAATGACCAAATGCCTAAAAAATATTAATTAAATTGTACATCCTAATCAAAATCAATTAGCAAGTTAAATCAATTTCAAATCTTAATTGAGTTCACCCATGAGATAATAAATCAATTAAAGTAATTACTAAAAAGGAAATTTAAGAGCATCTTAGAACATTATATAACACACTCATTACCTTTGTGAGTTGTCACTTTTGGAAAATATCTAAAAGAATATTCTAGGAATATGCCAAACTCAACCATGGTTAGGTTTAATCCATTCCAAGGGATTTTAAGCCTATAAAAGTAAGCATATAACTCTTCATTTAAAGATCTTAATCAAAGTAGAGTTATAATACATGAATAGATTCATGAAACTACAATCTTATTGTTATAATGTTGAAATTGAGCCAAGCCATATCAATCAAGCCAAGCATTCAAGAATGGTGCATACAAGAGATGATTTTAGCCATATTCCATTGATGAATACTTTTTATGCATAAACCAAGTAAGCCAATGAAAAAATCATTTGGAACTCTCAAGTAAAGTAAAGAGTGTTATTCTTTACATTTTAGTTGGGTTTTTAATTATTTTTTGTTCATTAAGCTCCCCTTAAGATCTAGGCTTAGAGATGTTAATATGTTATCATGTTGATTTAATAGTTTTATGGACTAACACTTGATCTAACCTCCTCTCTTTGTCAAATTCCTTGATCACAGAAAATATAAAACTCAAATGTCAAAGTGCATTTTCCAAGACCCAAAATGTGAATTGAAACTAGAAATAAATATAAATAAATAAAATAATAAAACATTATACATTCTCAAAAAATGGACTAACTTTTGAAAAAAAACATTCATATTTCTCATTCCAAAATTAAGGAAACACCATTTAAAATTTCTCAATCCTTTTATCACTATTTTTTATAGTGCCTAGTGGGACGATGCATTAAAATAGTCTATTACAATGCCTTTTAAAAAATCAATGAGAACGAGTGTATGGCATCTCCAATTTTTATTTGGTTTCCAAGTGTAGATGATGCTATCTATGAGTATGGATGGTAAATATGCGTTTTTTGGTTTTGGCTTCCATTTCTTATCCAAGCAACCTGACTAAATTTTTGCTTCTTCTGCTTCTTTTTTACCTGCATGAACTAGGATGAACCAAGCTACATTGACCCTTCATTTTATATCCCCATTTGTTTGTATTATATCAATATTTATTTTAGCTATAGAAATCCATACTATGTATTCCACTCCTATAGAATCATTAGGTCTAACAAATAACATATCTTCAATTTACACATCTTGAGATAGATCAAATGCAATTTTTTTCTTTTGCTTCTTGGACCAATATATATATCTATAAATTCCACTTGAAAATCAAGGGTACTATCATGAACCATTTTGTGTAGATATCTATGGAGGTGTATGTCATGGTGAGTTCTAGGCCAAAAATCTCCTATAAACTCAACTTTAGAAGGGAACATGTCTTCTTTCATTATGTCATGGATATTTTGGAAGTAATATACTAGATCTTTCCACTTACTATTTCTGATCAAACCAAATTCATTAAATTATTATATATACTTATTCAAGTTATATTTAATTTCATTTTCACTATTTTTCTAATTCTATCTGATTATTTTGAAATAATGGAATCTTGAGACATTTCTCTATTTTTCAAATTTTTGAAATATAGTTTTGTTGGATTACTTTCTGGAACATTTGGCTCACCATTTTTTTTGTTCTCCATAATGTAATAGGGGGGGAAAAATTTCTATCTCTTATAGAGTTTTTTTAATGCATAATGGGATGACCTTGCTTCATACGTAAAAGAAAGTATTGACCTTTTGTCAAGCTTACTATTTCATTTCTTCCCTTCAGTTGGTAACTATTAACATACTCTTTGAAATCCATTACCTCTTAAATCAAATATGGCGTGAAGTTTTTTATATTTTTACACATCCTATAAGTGTCCATCATGTCTACCACACTCCATACATCTTTCTTCTTTATACATTTAGATAGATTTCTAATTATGTCATTGATGTCCTCATGGGTGTGTCCTATAGGGATAAATATGACCTTGACATCGAGGAAAACACCTTTGTAAATAAGGAGAGATAAATATTACAACACATATATGTACAAAAAAACATGATTTTGTGAATTTTTAAATGTAACATTAGTTCTATATAAGGTTATTTTTTTTTTAAATACAATTATGGTTGGAATCACCTGTTCTTATTATCCTCATAATAGTTGTCTAGTTAAAGGTATATCCTGGAAGGAATTTTCTTGAAGGCACCAATTGATTGTGCTTCTTCTCTATTTTTTTTGCATTCAAAGTAGTAGTTGTTAGACAAAAGTGTATCACACAATGGATATTTTGAAGATCCAGGTTTATATAGTAAAGATTCATAATTATGTGGCATTATTGTTTCCATATCCTTGAAGCACTTGTTCAATGAGGTGATAGTAAAGTTAGACTTTCCAAGAACGTATGGTAAAAAAATGGCCCATATCCACTTACACCATGACCATGTGTTATAATCACTACCATTGGAAACTCTAATATTTTATCAGTAATTGATTTATTTTTTTCAATGTCCTCAGCATAAATGTTTTTTGATGTTCCACATTGTCATGAATGGAATTGAGGCATTCTTCAGGGTATTTCTCTAACATTTATTTATGTGTGGAATACATGTGTGTTACAAAAATTATTTAATTTAAGTGCATCACAAATTCTTGATCGATTCACTCTTCTTGATCTCTAGAGAGGGACCTAGAGCATTTATATTGAGTCAATAAGATGCATGTTTTACACTTAGATAAGTCATCAGACATGGCAATTGTCATATCATGAAAATTAGTTCTCCATATGTTGTTGAATTTTGTCTAGGATATTGGCTCATATTCCATATCTACTAGTTGTGTATTGATGTGGCACCTCATAAATTATTGAGTGAAAGATGCTGTAAGATGTTGAACATTTTATCATGAGCCATCTATATCTACTTGGCATGTTAGTTATGGAGAAACATTTACAAAATCATCCATCAATTGGCCTAAAAAATCTTTAGTTGCCATTATCTTCTTTTGTGGCTTTGATCAAAATCTCCCTACATGAAATACATTTCATTCCCCATTTTTGTGATAAATTTGAATGTCAAAAAATTTACTTCTCTTCAATCCAAATATTTTAATCTAAGCTTCCAAATAGATCTCTATACCCTGAAAATCAATGCTAGTTTTGTTTTTATTTTTCTTAAACAAACCAGTAGAAAGGCCATCCAAGACATGTTGCCTCCTATTTATTATGTTGGAATCAATAAAATTTATCCTTGAAGATTTTAGAATCTCAAATGACAATCCTGACTAAATTTTTTTTTGGTGCAACATTTATCCGCATACATTGTTGAAATCTCACTATATATACTTTCATCAAACTTCACTTGGTTGAGTGAAATATTTGGCTGATTTCTTTTTCAACCGAGTATTTATAGGAATGAGTTAATTTTTTGGATGCGTGTGTGCTAGGAATGTTAGGAAAGGAGTGAATTCATTATCCACTACATTCCAAACATTTTCATTTATTTCTCCTTTGGTGTCATGTATGGTAAATTGATTACTCTACAAGTCTCAATGTCCACTATTTGTTGAAAGGCCATCTAATGATAGATGTTTAAGTTACCTCTGTATTTAAAGTCTCACAATGTTTTATAGCTTACCTTATGTAAATTCCTACTTTATTTTATAACATTGGGATAGGAATGCAACTGAAAATCTCCCTTGGTTGTACAAATTCAACATAACCAAAAGCATTTTTTTGTCATTTGTAAGAGCTATACAATTGTGCAAAAAATGTAACCTTTTCCCAAGAATTTTTTTTCTTAGGCTTTGAAATGTGGTAAGATCATCGATATACCAAACAAATGAATCCAAGCAAGGGTTTTCTTGTTGGAATGGTTGTATATGTATAACTGAACTCAAATTATTTTGTCTTTGTTCTATGTCATTGTCTATAAAAAACTTGTCTGTGATGTGTTACATCATTTTTGTGCTCCATATAGTAAAAAATCAACTACATCCCCAAAATTATCCACAAAAACTATAAGAAATGGAAGTGATAGAGTTAGATCAAAAGATTTATTCACATTAACACTTATAAATTCAATAGGTATTTCCTCATTGTGTCATGTGGAAGTGAGATTTATGGGTTCTAGAGATTCAACATCTAGACTTACCACTTGATGTATTCTTCATTCACCAATGACCTTACCATTATTTATGAGAGAAACATAGTCTCCACATTGGAAAGCCATTGATGTATGATTTTTTAGCTTGCACATTTTAAAAAGACATGAGAAGATTTGTTAATTAGGTTATTTATAAAATCAGTCCAATTTATATCTGTATGGCTATATTTATACTAGAACATAAACATGGAGATATGTTAAAACTTAAAAATATTAAAAAGATAATGTACAATTTTTTTTTAATGACACATTTTATGTCAATCCAAACAAATAATAGCTTTTAATATCATATACTACATACTTCAATTCTTACTTTATCCTACTTTGAAGGTATCTCCTACGAGATACATTGCAAACATGCATCAAAGTGGAATAGCTATGTAGAGAAAATAGATAATTAAGTCAATATTCAACTAAGTATTTTATTATAATACAAAATGATATTGAGCAATGGGGGTTTTGAGCAAAATTATGAAAAAGGATTAGCTTCTTATATTTTTGGATCCTGTATATGATTTGAACCTCTGTTGTGGACCTAAAAGTTTAAAGGTATCTCTTAGGAATTTCCATTCAAACATGCTTATGGGTACCCTTGAAGGTTTGAAATCAGTATTGGGTGATAGCTTGAATGGCCTTGTAATACCTTCTAGGGTACCCACAACATTAATATTAAGACTTCAATTTTCAATAGTCAAGGATATGTGGTATGTACCCACAAACCTACAACATTTTAACACTCTAAAAATATTTCAAGTTCATCAGGAGAGTGACTATTTATGATTATGCCAAGTATCTCCATCCTGTTTACCTAGAGATTGACAAATTGAATTTAATATATAAAATTTTAGGGATATGTAAGAAGCATTATGGTGATGTGTGTCTCCATTTGAACTGCCTCTAGAATTCTTGTTAAAAATGGGGCCCACTTCCCTCAACCATTAAAGAAGAACTCCCTTCTTTCTTGAGGATCACCATGAAGACACGTGTCATCAACGAAAGGATTGAGACTTCAATTTTATGTCCATGCTCGCTTGTACACTCAACATTGTGAGTCTATGATAAACCCAAGCACTAGCTTCAAGTTTGTTTCCACATTTTTTATTATCTCCTAATAGGATACATATAATTTTTAGACTATATGGAGGATACTTGTAGTTTATGAGTGGGAAATGAGGTCATTATTCAATTTCTAGATTTCAAGTCCTTGGTTGAGGATTCTTGTTACATCTACTGATGCATTTATTGATGCGTGATTGTAGAGTCCAAGAGGATCTTATGGGTATGCATAGTATAAATTATTAAATTCTTATAATAATTTAGTCCAAAATGTAAAATATCATTATTTTTACTTTGCTAAAGAAGGAGATTAAGGAACAGTCTAGTAAAAAATACATTGAGCTCAAATTAAGTCCAAGAAAGTGGTGGAGATAAGACACGTATGGTAGAAGGACCACTAATGGTCATGAAAGACCATTAATGATATGGATTTTCAAAAGATTGTATCTTATTCGAAGTAGATCAAGTTGGGATGTGACAAGTGGATTCATTAAATAAAGTGGCTACATGAAGTGACATAGGGTCACATCAAACACATGTTATGAGGTAATTTAAAGATTTAAGAGACACAAAAGGTTACCATCAAATCCAAAATATTAAAGATGAGGAAGAGCACTCATGAACATGCAATTAGTATATTTAAAGAGGTTTTCAAGAGCAAATTGGATGCTAAAAGCCATAAAATGAAGGGGAAGAACAAAGCCAAAAAAATACAGACTTTGGTGAACAAGAGTATTCTACTATCTTCTCTCGATATACTCTCATGTGAAAAAAATGAGAATATAATTTTGGTATGATAAAGCAATCAAATAACATAGATTATAAGTTTAGTCATGGATAGGAGCAAGTTGTTAATCCTTCTCATAAATGCATAGAAGGTGGAAATGGGGATTGGTCTAGGTATTCAATAAACCAAATTCAATGAACTAGATCCCTTAGACTTTGTGGAAATGGATTAAGTTACTCTCTTCACCATATCAACACAACCAGGTGTACAAGTAAGAGCTCTTATACTTCAACATCCACTTCAAGGTTCTGATGTAGTGAGGCTAATTGAGTTACCTATATTCAAGTAGCTGGATGAGGTCATGCATACCTTATTAAGTAGATAAAACCAATGGGATATTCATTTCTCCATAGATATCACAATTTGGATCAATGCATAGACCATGGTAGACCCAAAATCCTCTCAAATCATGGAAAATACTTATTTCCATACAATTCCACCACACTACTAATTCATTCATTTATTTAGGAGAAATTTCCCATTAGGGTAGGTATAAGAACTCCAATTGACTCCATTGAGGATGTTGTAATGCACATTTGGGTAGAGTGTATTATAAAGAGGTTTTGGTAGACAATGAAGTAAGCCAAGAAGAAAACAAAAGGAATAATTGACATTATGTATTGCATGATACATCTAAATGAAAACTTCAATTGGCTTGAGTTTCTTGCATTTGAGCTTACCATTAATATTGACACGGTACTATTAAGTAGCTTACAAAATTTCCAATATCAATTTTTGGTTTTATTATTATGTTTCACCTAATGGAAGTCCTTGCTAGGCCAAGTTAATGTTACTATATAATTTTAGCTTGCTACTACCCTCATAAAATTAGCTAGACTAAGATAGGGTAATATTATGAGTAACTAGGGTGGTTTAACACATGATGGCTTGAGGCTTTAGCTTTGATCAGATTATACCCTTGAATTCCACAAGATGTCATACAACATTTGGGAAGCATGTATTGGTAACCAAGATGTAAAATGGTATTCAAATCAAGGCGAATGAGTTGGCCATGCCAAATATGACTCTAATTCCCTTTTTCATCACAATATTTAAATCACAAGCCAAAGTATGGGGGCAAAGAGCCCTAGCTGTAATGTCAATGTAGCCTATTTAATCCATCCCTCTAGGTACACAATAATTTAGGCAAGGGAAATAACAACCACAACTAGTTGTATAACCACAAGCCTCACCATATAATTTTATAACTCCCTCACAATAAGAAAAAGGTAAATGGAAGGGACTTGCGTAGAGATCCTCACCACCACTAGCTAGAAAGAGATCAAGGGAAATCAAGTCTTGGTTGGACAACCCATATGTTCCAAGGATAGCTTGGGATCATGATCTTGTAATTTTGGGGGTTGATGAATAAGAAGTTATTTAATGCATGATTGAAGACATCAACCAAAAGTTCTATGATAAGGAGGAGGAGAAGGAGTTATTTCTTTAGAAAGTAATGCACACTTACCAAGTACAAAATAAGGTAAACAATGACCATTTGGTCAACATTATATAACCCCATCCATATATTATTGTGGATATTATAGGTTAAGAAGAAGCTTAGTATAAATTTATGGTAGACATTTTCCAAAAAGATCCAAAAGCTAGTTCATCATCTGTGCAAATTATAGATCTACCAAAATAAGGGAGCCCATTATGACCACATATTCATAAATAATGTAGCCATCATCAGACAAAGCCTTCAAACACCATACTAAAATATACGATATATTTTTGAGAGTCAATGATAACAAGTAATTCCCATTAGGTGAATTTTAAGGGCATGAGGAGACACAAGGATATAATTTCCCTCTGATTGAGTCAAGAAAGATTTTTGTATGTAGAGGTGTGGTTATAAAATCTAAATATTCAGAGCAATCACAATTTGATATGGAAATAGATGATCTATATGTAATGGGGGAATACCTTGATACCATTGTGCTAGATCCAATATAAGAAATGGATGTCGTACATGATACCTTGGATCATGGGGAGGAGGCCATGAAGAATGAAGAGAGTAAAAAGAGAAAATTAGATAAGAACAAAGAGAATAAAGATGCCATAGAATAAATAGTTGCACAAGAATCCTAATGTGCATAATAGGAATAAGACCAACATCATGATAAGGAGGAAGAAAAATAAAAGAAGAATAAAGAAGCTAAGGTTGAGAAAAGAAGGCCAAAGAAGCTCAGTCTGAAAGAAAGAAATCCAAGGAAGTAGAAGTTAAAAGGAAGAGAAGGGATCACTAAGAGGTAGTATGCAAGTATGAAGAGGTATAAGTAGAGTAAAAATCACAAATTACTAATGAAGAAGATTTCCATAAGGATGCAACCCAATTAGGTTCACTAGAAGAGACTTCAATGTCAAAGTCTCTCCCTTCTATCTAATGGTTATGGGATGTCCTTACCACATCATCTTGTTGCAACACTTTTTTTCTTTTGTTGGCTCAATTTATGTCATCTCCTACCACATTTTTGATGAGATCCATCATGCTTGATTCTACTTCCATGGAGACATCTTTGGATTTTTCATAGCTTCCATTATCTAAGCAAATTGAAGGAGCATATGCATTCCAAAAATCCATTATGCAAAAGGATTTAGACCTAGAACATATTATTTTTTGGCTACATGAGGAGAAAGTATAAGTTTATAATCAAATTGATAAGGTTAGGTAGATCATCAATGCCACTTATCTTACTCTAGTTACGCAAGTCCTTAGTGATTAAGTAATGTTCGAGGAAAAAAGTCACTGCATTACTAGACTCAACTAATAAAGGATTGGGTGAGCACACATAAACCATGTACCCAAGGGTAGGCTATTTGTCCTAATACAAAAGGAATTTATGAACTTATAGAGGAATATGTGTAGGTCATGAATACTATTGTGCATTAGGGTAAGCATATTGCAAAAAGAATGCTTGATTGGAGGTAGCACCTTGACAAATCCTTGGATTATACTAAACCAGAGTTTGTAATGGTAGATAAAGTTAAATTTGTATTGAATAATCAAATGGATACTAGAGAAACATTGAATGGTGCATTTTAATTGTTTTTATATGCCAGGGATACTATGATGAAGAAGCTCTAGGTTTGGCATAATGAGATAATGTGTAACACATTTATAACTATTCAAGCCCAAAGGACTACAAATAGGTTGGATGATTTTGTGTCAGATATCCAGCTTAAGATGTCAAATGCTAGAGACTTCCATATCATCATAGAAGAAGAAGATGTGCACAATTTGATGGTTATTCAGATTCCACTATGCATTTTTCTTACCATGGTACAAGAAATACTTGATAATTAGAAAATTTTCAAGCTTGAACTCTCGTAGGTTAAACTAGCTATGATGTATATCATAGATGAACCTAAGTTCATTCCATTATAGGAGATCCAAGTAATTTTGTATAAGAGAATGATGAATACAAAGGCACAATCTAGGTAGCCACAACCTACATATCCACCTAGCCAAACTTTGGCACCACCTCCATAATAGGTAAATGCATAGTTCAAGTTTTATAGTTTAAGAAAATAATTTTAATTTGTAACATAGTCATAAGCATTCGAAGTGGGGCTAGGTTGGTTGAATACCCCTAATGTGGATGACCACCTGGTTAAGATAGTCTATGAAAAACTACAAGTAGGCAAGTATACTACTTATTCAAAGACCTAAAATGGTGGATAAGTAGTATGCTAGGGGTTTAAACCAATAAATAACACCTAGAGTGATTACTACCACTTTTGTCAAAGGCTAATCTTTTCTAGCTTTATTCGAGAATAGAGTTCAGATTTTGTCTTAGGATGAAACAATAGTTTAAGTCTAGGAAAGTGTTGGGTGTGGATCATGGACATGTGTGCAAGGTATCATTTTGTTATCTATATAATATTTTGGATGTCTTCAGCCTTATTAGCCAAGCGATAGATATAAGAATTCCGTGACTCTTTCCTTTTTGTATATTAGAAAGCAATAATGTGAAGAGATAGAGCCATGCAAAAATTTATATATAGTGATTTGATGTAATGTAATATTATTTTGATGTGTGATAGAGATTAATAGACTAGCTCTATTATTATTTTCCTAAATTTTTTTATGTATGCCTGGTGTGTAGTGTTTACTCTGTTTTGTTTAAGATTATTCTATCTTGTATTATGTTGTTTATGTTCTAGAATTATTAACGCCATGTTAGTTTATATTTATATTTGATGCTATGTATAAAATTAAAGATTATATAAATTCACTCATGCTATTATGATTCTTTTATGCTTTTGGTTGCGCAAGTTATACCTATAATTTGTATGTTTCAGAGAATTTCTAGGAAAATCTTTTAACATTCTTTCAACATGCACACAATTAAAATTTTATTTCAAGTTATCTCCAAGGAGATACCTTGAAGGGATTTTCAATGCCTTTGAGTGTAACCTAATGCATGTTTATAAGGTATAAGGTATCTCTTAGGAGATACTTTCAAACATGCATTTGTAGTACCTTCAATGGGTATCATAGCAGATACCTTGAAAATGCACATGATTGGAATTATATTTCAAGATATATCTTATGAGATACCTTGGAGGGCCTTATAATACCTTCAATGGTACATTTATGCATGTTTGAAAGGCATCTCTTAGGATATACCTTTAAGGTAGCCATGAAAGTACTATAATGCCCTTAAAGGTATATTATAGGAGATACATAGTTAGTTAGTTTCTATTTTGTTTGCATGTTTCTAAAATTATGCACATGGATAAGGGTGAGTGCACAACAGAGCGCAATAAAATTTTAAATCCATATATATTTATAAATTTTTGACCCTCTCTTGTACACATGAGAAAAATAAATGAAGTAAAACTTTGCACATTTTCTTGGTTACATGGCATGATATGATAGGTTAAAAGCATAAAAAATGATTTAATTTTATTGGAATCTGTGTGGTCAAAGGGAAGCTTAGGGCCAGCTTGAGTAGCATTGAAGCCTACTATGATGCTTAGTATAACCAAGCCTAAGGTACCCTTGAGCATGCTTTGGGATGGATTTTCATAGTATGTGCATGGGGTATCCCTTTTTTTCTTATTTTTTTCCCCTTTTGTTGTTATTGTTTTCCTTGAAATAAGTGCCACTTGCATAAATTAATGTCATTCTATGTCATTAACCTTGTCCAAGTGCTCCATATTTCATGATCCCCCATAAGGATCACCACAAATCTCTTATGAGACACTCCTCCAACATGTGTATCAACATAAGCATTTATGAGCACCCAATTTAAAAAAAAATGCCATGATGATCATGATAGAAGTATGAGCCTATAAAATCAGCTCTTGAATGAGCTAAACACTTAAATGCCTTAAATTTTTGAAGAGAATTAAGTGAGGGATTGAGTAAATGAGTAGAGCATATTGAGCAAGGAAAATTGAGTGAAGAATTACAACAAATTGTGAGTAGGAATTGATATCTAATGCCTTCCTTAGAATAGAGGAAGAATTGTTAAAAAGAGTTGTAGAATGTAAACTTCTACATCTTCATCTAGTGGTGGAAGACATTTGAGGAAACAAAGAACTTGAGGATCAGGCGGTCTTAAAGACCCTTCAACATAATTGCTGGGAGAAAATCCTATGTTTCAGTACCCATAAAGCCATAGCCTAATGTGCTAAAGATTAAGTGAATCACCAAGGGGCATTACAAGGACCCCTCACTAGTACTTGATTATGTAGATGGGGTCTTCGATCCCAAATATGCCAAGAACCCAAAAATGCTAAGGGAGGGAACCCATGTCTACATGCTCAAGAAGGATTAGAGGAATGACTCTAAGCCATTCATGCATAGGAATTAGATCTCCACACTAGCTCAATACATAGTTCCTCTTGTTCACTCATGCCCCAAAATTATTGCCTTATGTGCTGAAAGGTATGATGCCAACATTGGCTTTATTATAGGCAACCACCTGAGAGTGGACATCAATGTCAATGTAATAAGGGAGATACTCCAAATCTCAAGTGACCCCAATGTTGATGTGTGTAGTATGGAAAACTTAGATAATGTTTGGTACACCCATTATTGTAAGCTAAAGTTTCTCAATTTAGTCCTTTGGAGCAATTACACCAAAGCACCTCCTCTATCGATTTCTCTCATGAGTTTTGAAATACAGATATGAAAGATGCCCTTTCCAGACTGGCATTAATATTTAGGATGGAATTAGATGCTAACATCCATGATTTTCAATTAGGTGTGGTTTCCCTTTTAAAGGTAGTAATCAAGGAAAAAGCTTACAAGATGGACTTTATAGGAGTCATTACTACTCACATTCATAATTAATTGGCCAATTTTTTAGCCCAAAATACCTTTAGGTATTACTCCTTCCTCTTTCACCTACTTATGTATAATAACTCCAATTTATTCTCTTAGTATTTTATTATCAACACCATTGAAATGAGTACCCATCCTAACATGGTGATCTTCATCTTTGTATGGACCCACATCCCATCGGCCATGTATGATTACTATGAGTTTTCAAAGTGTTTCCTATCTTTGATCCTCATTAACCTTAGTTAGGAACCCATAATTTCTAGAATTATAGATAACCAGAGGTCATGGCTCATTGGAAGTAGGATTCTAGTTGATTAATTTAATGGGGCCCATTTCACATTCATTTGGGTCCATGAATTTAATGAGGAGCCATTTTAGCTCTTTTGCCTACTCATTATAGGACCCTGGCCCTAGAAATAACTTGTTAAATCGATGTGTTAGACTTAGTTTATGGCATATGATGCAAGAAGAATTCCATATATGGAACCCTCTTCACAAAAAGAGGTATCACAGTGGTGAAAAGTTCATAGAAGTGCCTTATTTCACTCAAGCTCATAGAGCTCAGCCTTGACCATATTAATGACCAATGGAACTATGACCCAATTGGTCACAGAGCCACCTTGAAGACTACCATCCCATTAAATCATGAGCCCCAAAACATACCTCAAGGAGTGAAGTTCACTGATGGAAGATGATATCAGGTAATATGTGGATTTGTCAAAGATCTCTTTAGACACCTACAAGTCATGGGAGTCCTTTTACAAAGTAGTCCAAGAGCTTGACCCCATGAAGAAAATTACAAAGGGAATGAGAGTGAATCTCATTTAGAGGGGCTAAGGTAATGAAAAAATAGATGTCTATTAGAAATATAGGTAGTAAATTAGCCAGTGGGAGGACAATTTTGATGATGTAGACACTGATGAGCAGTTTAAGAACATTTGGAATGAGCACCATGAGGAAGAAGCTCAAGAAGAAGGGGATGTCTCTGTGGATGAAGAAGAGGAGGACACCCCTTTAGAAAAAGTGGAGGATGCCCCTCTGGTGAAGTATAAATAAGATTATATAACATGAAGGCCTATGACTTAGATACTTTCTTTGTATCCACTCCTGATTACCCAATAGTAGTTGTATAACACTTCAAGGCAACTCGAGGCTGAGTCCCCTCAATCTAGATCCAAGGCACAAGATTCCATTCCTCCACCAAATACCATACAAAATAAGGTGTGATTTTATCACCCTTTTCTCTCCAATTATACTTCACTTTTCAATCCACTTTCACCTTCCATAGTTTTTAATGATCTTGTACCACTCTCCACTACCCAGGTGATCACTTCCCTCATGCCTTTTCTTAATACCCTACCCACATTCATGACATCAACACCCATAATGGTGAAATTTCTCACCACTCCTCTCTATGACCTCTCACATTTATTTCCTTCCACCCTAACCCTTCACTTGCTTATCTCCATTGGAACATCATATGCTTTTTCATAGTAGTAACTGACCATTCCTTTTGGTCTACCCAGAGATTCCCCTTCATGGGGAAAATATTTAATCATAAGAGTAGTTTCATTAGTAGTTAAAAATTAAAAGAAAAGCTTAAGAGGACCAGATAGAGAAAAGAAGAGGAAAGATGGATAATTCCCCAATGGTGCCTCATATATGGTCATTCTTTGACCCAACATAATAATCTCTAATGATCACACACATGGAACCCCAAGTATTCAAGCCCCAATGATAGATGTAATTGGGGGATTAATTCATACACACCATCATCCTCAACATAAAATATGTTAGACCCATTGATAGGGTCAAATTAATAGAGGAACATAGAAGTTAATCATTATAAACTATATCAAGGTAGTCCATCAGTTGGAGAAGATAAATCTAGAAATCATAAGGGTGAAAATTAATGTCCACCACCTCAACATAAAGGCCAAGTATAAAGATGTAGAGCTCACTTAAATTAGGTCCAACCTATAAACTCGCATTACCAATGAAATATTCTAGCTAGAATCCAAGCAAAGGGCCTAACTACAAATTTAAGTAGATGAACTGGAGATCGAGATAGATGACTTGAAGATGGAGAAGTAGACCAAAAATAATAAGCTACAAGATAAATAATTAGAGATCAGGTAGACTCACAAGAGTCTCTTGGAATATACAAGCATGAAACTATTATTATAGTAGCATATGTAATAGGAGTCCTTGGCCAAGGACCAAAAAATATAGGAACTAAAGAATGACCTCACCACTTGCTCTCAGAATACTGGTATCCTCTCTATGGTTTAATAATTGTATGTGTCCTATTAGGAGAGGATAAAAATGAGGTTATAAACATGAATCTAGTGCTTGGGTTCATCACATACTCACAATAGTTGAGCTCACCAATGAGCACATTCATAGACTAGGTTTTTGCCTTTATGTCCCTAAAGGTTCAAGATTCACAACACCTTATCAAAAAGATTTATAGCATGATGGATAAGACACTTAAAATAGTAGGATTTCCTAAGAAAGGTGGGTGGTGGTGAAGGTGAATGAATTTATGAGATGCAATAAGGTAGCATCAAAATTCAAGGCATCTCTAGATGCCTTAGATGAAGTAGTCTAGGATATGAAGGGGCACATCGAATAGCTGGTCTATTTGAGACTCCCTTCTCCCTTCCTTACAAAAAACACTATCCTCCTAGAGGAAAAAATAAAAGAGCTGATAGAGAAGAAATAGAATGACCATACCATATTTTCATCTCTCAGTCAAGTTCTAATTGTCTCTGAGGTGGAGACTATATTGTAGCCTCTCTCTCAATTAGAAGTTTAGATACTAACAATAGTATGGGGCTTGAGTAACATCTACTTCAAATAGATTATAGATGTGGATAGAGCCTTCTAAGCTCTAAAAAAAATAGACTCAACTCATTGAGGAGGAGTGGATGCCTTTAAAGGATTCTATTCTGAGGTTGTAAATCTGGCAAACCTCATCCTTTTTACAACTTTACCTCAATTGTTCTACAAAATTAGAATTTTTAGGTTCTTTCATCCATAGGTAGATTCTCCCTCAAGTCATCAGGAACTATGGATTATAATCCATATTTTGAAGTTTTGGGATAGCTAGATTTTATCATGGATGTGTTTGGTGAGTTCTATAGATGGTATATTGGCCTCCTCTTTCTTGGATTCCCTTTGTTATTTTTGGCTAGTCTTAGCTTGTCCCACTGCTGCCATGTGGCATCTTGGTGCCCATTCTTTATGAAAATATTCCTAAATCACATAATAGTAGTACTAACTCAACACATGGTGATACAGTGCTTGTCCAAGGTAGGTGTATTTTATCATAACTTCAAGTATTGCCATTGGTCGAGGGGAGTATACCCCCATATTTTAGAAGCATTACAAAGGCAATTTTGGAGGTAGATGTGTGTTACCACCATGCTTCTCCTAAGTGACATGGGCATCATAAGGCATTATAGTTATGACTATACTAGGATTCTAAAGATCAACTTCACTCATGAGCTAGAGTTTTTTAGTCAGTTGAAATGACCTCATCATGGGTGCAAGTACTTGGTTCTAGGTGTCTTTCTCTCAAGAGGCCATTGCACCTATATAAGTAGGGCTCTTTTTTTTATAAGGGGTTAGTAGAGGAATAAATATTTTTTCTATTATCATAGAGTATCCATTTATAATAGTCTAGTTTTATAATAAGAGTAGTAATAATTATCATTTTTCATTCTACGACCTTAGTAGGTTCCCTTCATAGGAAGGATTGTACTGTATATTATGCCTTTGGCCTTTTGTATGGTGTTTTACACCCAATAATGAAGAGGAGGTGTGTTTTATGTCAAAATGAGTGAGAATTTATTTTTGTTTGTTAATTCCATTCTCTACTTCTATAGTATTGGTTCTTGTTTATGTTATAGAATTGAATTCATGCATATGCTACTTTCATAGTCTGTGATGTTTGAATATTCAATCTATTTTATGTAATTGTAGGTTAATACTTTGAAGATATTGACACATCACCTTAGGTTTGTTTTAAATTTTATTTTCATTTCTTTCTTCCCCCTTTCCCCCAATCTAATTCAAAGAGCTAACTTCTAAATCATGGAGGTTACTTTATAGACCACAATTTGGTCCCACACCTATAAATCTTCCCATGGGAAATTGTTCATCGAGGGTTAGAGATTTAGGAATCAAAAAGGTCTTTGTGTTACCTTCAAGGGTTCTATTATTAGATATAGATATCTTGGAGGGCCTTATAATAAATTCAAGGATACATTTATGCATGTTTGAAAGGTATCTCTTAGGAGATACCTTCAAGGTAAATAGAGATACCTTGGTGGGCCTTGTAGTACCTTCAAGAATACCTTTATGCATATTTTAAAGGTATCTCTTAGGAGATAAATTTAAGGTAGCTTTGAAGGTACTACAATTCCCTTTAAAGTATCTTCTAAGAGATACCTTGAAAGGTCTTGTAGTACTTTCAAGGGTTCTCCTAGTAGATAGAGATACCTTGGGGGCCCTTGTAATACCTTCAAGGATACCTTTATACATGTTTGAAAGGTATATATTAGGATATACCTTCAAGATAGACTTGAAGGTAATACAATTCCCTTCAAGGTATATTCTAGGATATACCTTGAAGGTTCTTGTAGTATCTTCAAGGGTTTTCATAGTAGATACTATTGTACCCAACATCCCCCTTTTCTTCTTCAAAAAATGAGACTCACTTTTAAATTTTGGCCTTGTTTATTGAGCCTTTCTTCTATCTGTATCAGCAAAGTTATAATTGGATTTCTCCTTAGCCTTTACAACTAGAACAAAGCATGGTATTATACATTTTATGGATTAAATTTATTAATGCATATGATTGAAATTTTATTTCAAGGTATCTCCTAAGAGATACCTCTAAGGGCCTTGGAATACCTATGATGTTGATTGTAAATTTCCTTACAAGGGATTTGATATAACTGTGGCACCTTTTTATTTGGTAAAAACCCTGATGCTAGCTAAGCTTTAAGAAATACCTTTAAGGTAGCCTTGAAAGTACTACAATGTCATTCAAGATATCTTCTAGAATATACCTTGGAGGCTCTTGTAGTACCTTTAAGGGTTCTCCTAGGAGACAGAGATACCTTGGAGGGCCTTATAATACCTTCAAGGATACCTTTATGCATGTTTGAAAGGTATCTCTTAAGAGATATCATCAAGGTATCCTTGAAGGTACTACAATACCCTTCAAGATATCATCTATGAGATACCTTGAAGGGTCTTGTAGTACCTTCAAGGGTTATCTTAATAGATGCCTTAAACATGTACATGATTGGAATTTTCTTTCAAATTATCTCTTAGGGGGATTACCTTGAAGGGCCTTGTAGTACTTTAAAAGGGTCTCCTCATAGATATCTTGAACATACACACAATGAGAATTTTTTTATAGGTACTTCATAAGAGATAATTTAAACATACACATGATTTGAATTTTTATTTTGAGGTATCTCTTAAGAGATACATTGAACATACACATAATTAGAATTTTCTTTTGCGGTATCTCCTAGGAGATACCTTGAACATGCACATGATTGAAATTTTTTTTTAAGGTATCTCCTTGGAGATACCTAAAAGAGTCTTGGATTACCTTCCATGTTGATTTCAAAGGTAATTGTAATGGATTTGATATAACCATGACACTTTTTTATTTGACAAGAACCCTGATGCACACGATTGGAATTTTCTTTTGAGGTATCTCCTAGGAGATACCTTGAACATACACATGATTGGAATTTTATTTCAAGGTATCTCGTAGGAGATACCTCAAAGGGACTTATAATACCTTCCATTTTGATTTCAAATGTCCTTACAATGGATTTGATATAACATGACAACTTTTTATTTGGTAAAAACCCTGATGTACATGATTGGAATTTTATTTTGAGATATCTCCTAGGAGATTGCTTTAAAATGCACATGATTGGAATTTTATTTCAAGGTATATCATAGGAGATAACTTGAAGGTCCTTGAAATAGCTCCCATGTTGATTACAAAGGTCCTTATAAGGGATTTGATATAACTATGCCACCTTTTTATTTGGCAAGAACCCTAATGCCAACTTTGATTACTTGTAAGAATGACACATGAAACTCCCACAACCAATAAAAATTAAAAGGTCCCACCCAAGATCTCTCCATGAATAGAAAAATTCCACATGTCATAATATAGAAAAGTCATCACACTAAGCTACATTTTGAGATCCCTCGAGAATAATTAAAAGGTGACACATGTCAAAAAATGGTAAACTTTAGCTTTAAAGATAAAATTGAGGATGAGTCAAAGGAAAATAAACTTAAATTTGAATTATAATGTAATTAAATTCCATAATCAATATCTTGAATATATGCAAATTTGACACATAGTTCATCCTTGAAGACATAAACTAGAGGGATATGCATTACAACAACATATATTAAAATATCAAAGGAGATACGGATCTTGATGAAATTGAGACCATGAACCACATTATTCAATTATATTGAGACATATTTTAAATCTAAATGGCCAGTCTCCATAAGGCCATAGCCAAACTAAAGGTCATGCCATGTGATGACCTAGTATATGGCATCTTTGGGAATTCAAGATGCAAAAATGGATTTCTCAAGTCAATAAAATAAGGAATTACCATTTCATTCATTTTAGGGCCCATATTTGTAATATATTATGACCTACCCTTGCCACAACTAGACTACAACCAAAGCATCATTGATAACTGGTATGAGGCACACAAATTAGAAATAATCTTAGCTTAATTGGTAATAAACTCAACTAGAGTGGTATTCATGGATGAAAAAGGGAACATACCAATTCACCAATTAGAAAAGAGATTTAGGGTTGGCCTCACCCTAATAAATAAAATATTCAACAATGCACACCTTAGGTATGTAGATATAAGAATTATCCCCCACTATGAATGACACTTGAAATAATGGTGATTCATTATACATGATGATATACCAATTAGATTCCATCTACATGACTACCCAATTAGGTCAAAACTCATGGTCTCTTATACGAGATGAAGTTGTGCCCTAGAAATAATCAACGATGTAAATTTACCACTTCAAGTACCACATCAAGATAATTATAGAATATTTATTCCCTCATATCTATAAATCAATCATCAAGTGTGAAATGCTAAGGGTTCCTCTATAGGTTAGACATACATTAACAAAAATGGGAATCTTCTAGTTATATCTAGATTACACAGCATCTAGATGGAAGGGATAATGGTGGCTCCCCTTATATTGCTAAGGTATGTCCTAATGAAGCTAACTAAGGAGGAGATATCATATCAACTACTACATGGAGTTGATGGTGCCTTCAAGAACAAAAATAAGATAGTCCCCCACAAGACTCCTTACAAGCTGGGGAGAACTAAAATCATAAAGTGGCAAGACATTATAGTAGATACAAGGCATAAAAACTCATACATATTTCTTAAGGATGATTTTAGGGCCTGGGACCCCAATAATATCATTGCAAGGCACCTCTTCCAATTCAAAAAATATGTGGTTATGGAATATAATCACTAAAAAGAGGTGCACAAATGGATTTATAGGGATGTAATGAATGACAAGGTAGTCCTCAAAAATGTTGCAAGGAATAATATCAAGCTAAAAATGAGGCTTGATAGGGAGAAGAAGAAAGAGGATATTGTGAAGCCCCAGCTCCCACCAACTCATGGGAGCATTTTCAATGCCAAATATGAGGAAGCACAAGAGGAAGAGGAAGAAGACAATGTTCCTCTCATTAGGAACATGCCATGTAGACCTCCATTATAGGCTACTCCAAGTGGATAAAGCCTAACTCCAAGATCTAAGCAAGGGGAAGCTAGCAACCAACCTAGCCCATCTTAAGATCCTACACTTGTCTCTACATCTGCTTAGGAATCTACCATAAAAATCTTATATTAATCAGCTCCAAATGTCATTGACCTTGAGTAATCTCAATAGGGAATTGAGTTCTCAATGGAGGAACTATAGACATTGGATGGGAGGAATATATATAAAGTTTACATAATGAAGCAGTCTCTCAGAACTACCATGAGAGAATTAGTGCCTTACACTTATATAAAGTGATAAATAAGAGGCAGGAAGATGGAATCCAATAAGTTAGAGTGGTCATGAAACTTGACCAAAATCTTACACTCTATGACACCAAGCTATAAAAATTGTCTAGAGTTACTAGAAGCAATAAATTCCTTGACCTCAAGGTTCTACCACTTGAAGACATTATTCCTACACAAACCATGTTCATGAGTAGGAATATTTTTAAGATATGTCTTGATCAAATTAAGGATGCAAATACATCCTTATGGAAAATTGATACTAAAATATGCCATGGTAACTAAGGTGACCAAATCTGATGGCTCCTTCATGGATGAACAAGAGTTCAAAGCACAAATGAAGGTATTCATCACTAAATTCTAGAAGAATACAACCAATGCAAATATAGATGTTGAAGTAATGGGAATTATGGAATTTGCCAATAAAATGTCATAAAAATTGGATGTAATTGAGAAGGCATTGAGGCTAGTACTCATAGAGCATGGTAGTTTCATCCACAAGATACCAGACTTATTTCAACCTATGATCCTAAACTTTGCTCAGATATACTAAGACTACTTAGCTTGTGTAGAGGTATGGAACAAAGAAGAAGTAAATAAGAATCAAATACAAGACAAAAACAATAGAAATCCAACCAACAACCACCTCCAAGACCTTAGAGAATATTATGTTTCATCTTGTAAATTGAATTAAAGAATATGCCTTTGCAATGTAACATTTTATCCACTTGGTTGTATTTAGGTGCCTTTTGTGGGCCCACTTAAACTTATCTTAGGTATTTTTGAGACTGTAAATAGGGGTTTCCCCCTCATTTGTAACCAAAAAATAGTTGTTACTAGAATTAATATAAAGAGCCAAAGAATTTGAGAGTTTGTCTGTAGTGTTCTCTTGTGTGTGTTTTGTGATTTCTGATTCTCACACTTTTAGATGGCTAATAGTTTATTTTTTACAAGCTAATTTGGTAATAACACACATTATATGAATCTATTATCTTGATTTTAACACAAGTTTGACTAATTTGATAGTATACTTGCTCTATTTTCTTCTTATTTACAATAAAATATGCCATGAAATTTACTATGAGTAATTTTCATGCAAAGTATGTTTTTGGACATATGAGTTTACTTCCTCTGAAGCTTCAACTACATTTATTTATCTTTGAGCATTACACTAGAATTGGTAGATGTTAATTTCATATGTTTTTGCCTCAAAAGTTAGCAGAATTGGTATCTTTGATCTTCTTGAACACAATCTCTTTTCTACCCTACCCTATTCACTCTTGGATCTACCCATGAATCACTTTAGCTTAGTTATGCTATAAATATCCTTTGTTCATTTATATTTTGAGCAAAAACTGGTAAAGATTGAAATAAATTTAGAAATATTAGCAAGAATAAGTATCACTACATAAACATTTGCTATCTCTACAATAGGTTTTGCTATCAAAATTTCAAAGTGATGATCACATCTATATTATTTATGCTATTTATATTAGTATTTTTATAAACAACTCAAGCCCTAAGTCTTCCAGGACTTAAAATTGAGTTTCTTACTTTTTCCTTGTTCCCTGGTGACATAGGGAGCATAATAAGTAAATAAACAAACCCAATAAAGTATCCTTTAAGAAATAAATCAAGTATCTTTAAGACACATACATACTTATTTTCAAGTCAAAATATGCTATAGTCAAGGATCTGGTAGTCTTAAGACCTTTTCTAGGCTTGTGGAGGCTGTTTGGACCATCAAATACATGAACTATTGAGATGAATAACCTCAATATAAATATCAATAAGGATACATGTGAGCTTTAAATAGGTCTAAAGGAACACAAATTTACATCTATATCTAGCTTCAAGGGCACTACTATAGTCAAGTGGGTGAACCATGCTTAATGGAGGCTTCAGGGGTATAGACTTTCAAGCAGAATAATGAGATTGTTAAAATATCATCATAAATAGACCAACTCATGGGTACTTTGTGTATTGTCAAAACTCCTAAATTATCTTTATACCCTATCATAATTCATATAAAGGACATCACATCATGTATAGTGGTCTATATAGGAGAGGTTTGTTTTCATAATGAAAGAATGGTGAACATGTGGAGAAGATAACAATCTAAAAGGAATGCATTAAGTTATGGACTTTGGAGGAGACCTCAAGGAGCTAAACTAAGCTGAATATTCAATTCCATGAAATCTTCACCTAAAACTACTTAAGGGACTTAGAAAATATGTTGATAGTCAAGACATTGAAGAAATAAAATCTTGCATATTTTTAAATTTCATAGGGTCTTGTTATGTTTAAAGAACCATTTCAATTTATTCCTTACTATTTTCATCCAAAAATCTAATAAATTTATTAATTGATCCTAAATTCACATATTTAGAGGAGCTAGCCTCACAACTAGAGGTCTGATCTAGATACAGGCATCCCATAGCTTTATATCATTCCAATGTTAGTCCATATATGAATCAGATCTAAATAGTCTGATTTCAACTGGGTGCTATCTGGGTTTATAAAATAAATAAAATGAAATCTATTGGTCTTTGTTATTACAAGGGAACATTTTTTTTTGTGATAGCTTACTCCCTCCTTTTAAACTTTTTTAACATGAATCACTTTAGATTAATGCTCATTGTGTATATCCATTTATTTGTTTAAGAGTTTGGGCTTATATTGGAAAATACAAAGTAATTTACATCATATAAAATTTAGGTAGATTGTGTCACTACCATATTCTTGTTGTCCCTATAACAAGGTCTACTTGCAGACTAGAAAGTGGTAAGTTGTAACCACATAATCTCTCCAACAAAACTGAGTGAATAACCAAGCTTTTCTAGGACCTACACTATAATATAAGAAATGTTATTCTATTTTTCACATTATGTCCTTAACACAAACACACATCAACAGTCTAGAAGGACATGAGGATGAATCTAAATATTCTCAACCTACTATTTCTTGTCATGCACTTTTAGGTATTAGTACTCCTCCAAATATTAAAGTGGTCGATTCCATCAAGAAATAAAAGTTAACTATATTTATTTACTCTAAAAGTACACACAAATTCATCAATAATAAGTTGGATACTAAATTAAACTATTTCATTTACCCAGGTCTAAAATTTCAAATACTAATTATAGGTGGGGGTATAGTCAATTGTTCTAGTAAATGTCATATTATAAAGCTATGGGGGACTACCTATTATATTATCTTATGTTTTATATTATAATGGATGGGGTTAACATTTTTTTGGGATTGTAATAGCTCACCACTTTATGTATAATTGAGATGAATTTTGAGTAACTAATCATGCTCACTCATTTAGAAAGAAGGACATTTGAACTGCATGGTTTATTGGATAAATATACACAATTGGTTAGTTTCACCAGATGATGAAAATGCTCAAAAAAGGTGCAAAGTAATTATTGTGCAAATATTTTAAATAGAATTTAAACTAAATAAGGAGTCTACACATATTGAATTATAACTAGTGGAGTCTACCCATTTTTGTCTTATACACCTAGTTGACTCCTTTGACCTCTTTTGCTTTTGTACCAAGATTTACAACAGGGATCACTACTACCTAGGCCAACCTAGGGCCTCATTGATCTTGACACACATTCTTATAAATTTTACTATTTTTTATTAAAAAATGATTAAAGTATATATAGGTAGAGTATTTAGAATTATATTTATTATATTATTTTATAAAATTCTAGTGTTATAATTTAAAAACCCTATTTTTCCAAACAATAGTTATGTGCATGCTCCTTCAATAGAAGGCTCACTGATATCATAGTTAGGAATGCTCCAACATGGACAAAAATATTACAATAATCTAGGTAGACTATCTAAATCTTAGCGATTTCATAACATAAAGTGCTAAACAATGAATAAAGGGCCAAGTCAACACAAATAAATCACCCATTTTAGATAGAGTAAAAAAATATATTGAACACTATTAAGAGTAAATACCTAGAAAGAAGGATCTATAGAAATGATAGTAACAAATATGGTCAATGCTTTAGACACTCTACAACCTACTCTATCAGTGCTCTATAGTGTATGTTAGAAAAAACTAAGAATATGTAGGAATAGGAATATATTTGGTCAAACATGTTTGATGGTTTTTGTTCCTCTTAAAAATGTGTGAATTATATGGACCCCATTTCACAAAGTAAATTTTAATTTCAAATTCCTTGGGGACTTCTTCCTATTTTTGAATGCAAATGCACCTCAAGGGTATTCAAGTTGAATTGAAGGCAAGTGATATATTTAATATATTAAAATGATATTTATATATATTATATTAAAATATATAATATTTATTTAAAATGTATACTAAAAATATATATTATATAATGCAATATAATATTATATATTTTATAATATATTTTAGTAATAATATTATTATTATATAATATATATGTTAATATAGTTTATAAATAAAATATATTTAATATAAAATATATAATTTATATATAATATTACTCAGTTTAACACACACACACACACACACACACACACACACACACACACACACACACACACACACACACACACATTCACATGCACATACACATATAATGTATGTATATATGTATTGGTGAGAGGGGTTATGTAAAGTGAAAGAGTGTAAAATTATAATTAATAGTTAAACCTAGTAATTCTAAACCCTTGACAATGTCAAAATATTAAATTTCATCTTTAAAGATAATTATTGGCATATAACGATTGTGATCTAAATCACCATGCAATGATTTAGTCTATGATGGCTTGCATTCTTTGTGTAAAGAGATAGCCTCTTAGCATGTAATCTCTACGTGAAAACTATAATTCCCTTGGTTTTGATTAGGGTGCATCTATATTCACTGGATAATGATCTCAATTTTGGTTGATCATATTTTGTCTTGGTGATTACAATGGAGAAATTCAATTGTTACAATAGAACTAAGAAATTTAAAAGTGACCAAGAGGAATTTTTGGGTTTAGAAATTGGATAAAAAATTAAATTGGACATATATATTCCAAAGACACCATATATTCCATGTATGCCTACTATGCCTAGTGATGATGCATTCTCAAGTATACCACCATAGTATTATTTATCTTAAAGATATTATTAATGTTACATCTTCAAAAAATGTGGATGAAAATCCACTTAATATTATTCAAGATCCTATTTGTAAATCATTACCATCGGTTCCAAATTTTGATGAAGATAATTTTACTTCTATTTCCATAGTTGAACTTTTATAATTTTCATTGTAATATGGTCTTCCAGTGGATTATTGAGCATTTTCTAATTCTTAAGATTCCCTAGATGTGATCCAAAACCCATGGTAGGAGACCCATCAAGTGTAATTTATTGGGACTTGTATAAGTCCTGAAGCTTATATGATAGGGAAAATCATCTATTAGTAGAATGCATATGGCCTTGGTGGAAATCGTAATATGCATTCTCATCATATTAATATCCCTATGGAAGAGGTCTAATCATATTAACCTCTAATAATATCTTAGTGTAGGGAAAGATATGAGTTGAAACTCATCTAACTTCTTAATAAAAATCACCAGAGGCTTTGTGAATCTATTAATTTTTTTGTGTGGTGCATTCTATAATACAGCTTGATGTGGCACTACCATGTTCATTGTTTGATTGACATCACATTTTGGTTCATTTAGATTAACTTTGTAAGATGGATTGATATTAAATTTTTTATTAGATTAGGCCAATATAGTGGTCCCATACTTTAATAACTTGTTTAATGCAATGATTTTCATTTCTTGGTCATGCTCAGGTTCACCCTTCATGTTTCTCATAAGTAGTAAATTTTAGTGCACAAAGTGTGGTAGCAAGGGTTGAAATGATACCTCTAATGCAAGAGGGTTGTGAAATATCTATTGTGAATCAACGAGCCATATTTGGATGCTTTTTAGGTATTCTTCTCAATGAGATAATTTTTTTCCTCCAATGCTTTAATCACTTGTAATGAGGATTATGAAAAATCCCCAGCTTGGTTCAAAGTATCCATTGAAGTTGACATCAAGGGGGATGAATATGCATTCCCACTTTATGTATGCTCAATTTTTGATGTGATTAATGGAAGTGAAATAGGAATACCCTTCATATTGGTCTCTACCATATTTGATATTTGACCATGTCAAATGTCTATTGTGTTATTAAATTGTTTAAATTAACTGATCTAATCATAAGTGTAAATTCAAGAAAGGTGACTTGCTATCCGAAGGATTTGAATTGGTGAATTTTATCTCGAAGGTATTCCATGGGAGATAAAAATTAAGGAGTCAAATCCTTATTAAACAATTTCATAATGTAAATTAACAAATTTAAATAAACTTATTTAATAAGAATAATAAATGATAAAATATTGTAATTATTTTTATATTTAACAATTATGTTTATTATTAATTTTTGTTTATCATGTTTAAATATTTAAATATTTTTATTAAATAATTTATGTTTAATTTTTTTTCAGAGTGGTTAGTTTTTATCTCCTCATAAAATAAAACATTTTTGAAGGCAATGTTATATTAATAAATTCCTTATTCATATTCAAGTGGTGATAAATATAAGAAGTAAATCCATACTGATAAAAAGAGTTAAACACAGTCACAATTCTATTGTAAATATTTTGACTATTTTCTACAAGTCTAAATCTCTCTGAATCTAGATAACGTTATATCCTCCAACCATAGGAATAATAAGAATCCATCTACCATTTACCAAAATGAACCATATTAATTTTTGTATACAATTCCACCTCTAAATCAATTTTAATTACTTGGCATGCATGTTAAAAGTTGTTTATATATTCCACTTCAACTAGTACAATCAAATATTCATAAACACATTTCATACTTAATATAATTATGACTACTTCATGTGCCCTTAATATGGAATTAAAAAACCACAAACCATTTAGATAGTGTTATTTTTCTAAGTTTCATCCAAGAATTCCTAAAAGTGTATATTTCTAAATATGGGTTATAAATATGAGTTGTTTTGTTTGATTAAGACTTAAAATAACAAAAATTTCTAGATTGTTATGTAGCGTTGATTAATTAATTTTTTTGTAAATATCATCCATATGAATATTATAATACAATCATGAACTAATTATACATCACATAATATAATTATCATAGTTTCACTCCATGGTGTATCCATCCAATTTCTATGCCTCTCCATAAATGCAAATACAAGAAATTAACACACGTATAAGTATATAAAGTAAAACATCACTAGGTATTTAAAATTATGATAGGAATCCATAATATAGTTGGGCATTAAAAATATTATTATATCTATTCAATACTACCACAAGAAGAAGATATGGTGGACATATTGTGAATCTAGTAAATTTTTTGTGTGGTGCATTCTATAATACAACTAGATGTGATGCTATCGTGTTCATTATTTGATTGGTATCATATTTTGGTTCATTCATATTAACTTTTTAAGATGAATTGATCTTAAATTTTGTATTATATGAATCCAATGCAGTGGCCCCAGACTTTATTTTTTTTAATGCAAGGATTTTCATTTCTCGATCATGCTAAAGGTCACCCTTTATGTTTCTCATTAGTAGGAAATTTTAGTCCCACAAAGTATGGTGAAAAGGGTTGAAATGATACCTATAATGCAAGAGGGTTATGCAAAACATATTTTTAATTAAGTGGGCCATATTTATATGCATTTTAGGTGTTCTTCTCAATGAAAACATATTTTTACTCCAATGCTTTAATCATTTATAATGAGAATTGTGACAAAGCCCTGCTATGGTTCAAAGTATTCATTGAAGTTTACATCAAGTGGGATGAATATATATTCCCACTCGATGTATGATTAATTTTTGATGTGATTAATGAGCATGAAATAGGAACATCCTTATTTGTATTCAATTGGTGATAAATAGAAGAAGTAAATCCACACTGCTAAAAAGATTTAAACACTATCACAATTCCATTGTAAATATTTTGACTATTTTATACAAGCCTAAATCTCTTTGAATTTAGATAAGGTTATATCCTCCAACCATAGGAATAAAAATAATCCCTCTACCATTTACCAAAATGAACCATGCTAATTTTTTTATACAATTCCACCTCTAAATCAATTTTAAAATAGCAACAATTGTCAGATGGTTGTGCAACATTGAATAATTAATCTATATGCATTATTATTATAATAAAATTATTAACTAATACATCACATAATATAAAAACTATTAATAATCATAGTGTCACTTCATGGTGCATCCATCCAATTTCCATGCCTCTCCATAAATGTGAATACAATAAATTAAAACACATATAAGTTACATATGAAGTATAAGTTACATCACTAGTTATTTAAAATTATGATAGGAAACCATTAGTTGGGCATTGAAAATCTTATTGTAGCTGATCAATACTACCACAAGAAAATATTGTGGACATATATGACCCATAAAAATTATCTATAATGAACTAAAGTCCAACCATATTCTATATGATTATTGACATAGTGAGATAGAAATATTGAAGGACGTGATCAATTTTTTTTGATGACATGTACCTTGTGATAAAATGATTTGAGGATAAAATTATATCTATGTGTAGAGTTTTTAAAAAATAATGAAATTCATATAATAATATGTAAAAAATAATTACAACAAGGTCAAATGCATGTATGTACGTATATAATTCTTAAAGGAATATAAGATGTGAACATGGGGGTTCTTTTATTAGAAAATTTATTAAAAAAAATTCATATTTACAACTAAACATAATTTACAAGTTCAACTCACACCTCAGTATGTTGTTGCACAAATGAAATAACATTAGCAAATCTTATGTTTGCTCCTACCCATATAGATGGAGGAGTATCAAATAAGGTCAATAATGAAACAAACAAAATATCATCATTAATTGATAATATATATAAAATTACATGAATCTACATATATGAAAACATATAACATTCAAAATTACCTCTATATATATAAACATCGACCAAGTAGTTGTAGAAATATATGAGCTAGAAGACGGTTCATAATTTAACTAAGAAAAAGATGGTATTATCTCTTATTAGAACCTAAAAAATCACATATATAATATTGTAATTTATTATTATGTAAAATAATTATTATCTTTTAAATACTATTTATAATTTAATAGGTCCAACAAAAAGATTACATGTCAAATTTAAAAGATACTTGAAAAGGTGCAGGCGAGATTTATAAACCAATGTATGTTTCAAAAAATTAGAAACAAGTAGTGAAGAAAATTATACTAGGAAGTGATCCAATTTAAAAACAAGGCTTATGATATTGATTAAGATCCATATATCTACCATTTCCAAATACTTAAAATTATAGAAGCTGAGCTTACAATATTGGGTGTTGTGTTAATGCAATTTTCACTAACATCCTAGAAATGTTTTATGAGTGATTAACCCTCCAAAAATGGCCCCAAAATATAGTATTAGTAATAAATCCATCAAATATGGCCCTGAAACACCATTTTTTTGGTGTCCACATTTTGGGTCATGAAAATGTGCAATGACAATTAGCCATCGCGTTTCTTGTAACAGGGGTCAAAACTATATCATCTTTCTAATTAGAAACACCATCATAATTGGTTTACATCAAATCTTTCTCCTCATACAATTTAATTTTCATTGCATAAAGTACCAAAAGATGTATATTAGTGTGGTCGAGTAGCAGTGTTAATTAGACCATTTCCATGTCCATTCTCATAAGCATTAGTATGGAAAATTTGGCTCATATGTTACATGAGGGTGTCAATAAGTGCGTTAAGTTCATGTAAACTATCAATATCTATAACATAGTTCACTATAGATGGGATTGTCTCAAGATAAAGTGGTTATTTGATAGAGATTCTCATAAGTTTATTAGTCGCATGATATGCACCTAACCTATCATGTCGAAAGCCTTTTTATTGGCCCTAAAAACTCTTAATAATAAAATTAATAAAGAATTTCATTTAGGATATTAAACTTGCATTAAATTTTCCTCAAAAAAATGAAGGAACCTCATTATTTTTAGAAGGTGGGACATCATAACCATATATAATTAGTCCCAAAAATTCTTTCTCATCAATCAATGGTGGTAGTAGTGGATTGGGAAATGTTTGAATTACATTAGAAGTGGTACATTGGTTTTTGGATTACTGAATAATGAGATTTTTTTTCTTTTTTATCTCTCAAACTAACTGCTAACAATTTAAAATTATCATACTATAAAATTTACATCTCTCTCTATAAGATTACCATCTATAAATTTGACATGTTACCATTTAATCGAATTAACCTAAAATAAGGTAGGGTTCCCATGTTGGGGGATTGTTGATTATTTTTGAGGGGGTGCTACTGAGAAATTGTAGGATTATTTTTCCTAATTTGTAGTTCTAATTGTTTTTAAAATTTATGTAATATGCGTTGTTTAGAAAAATTAGGAGTATTTTACTTTAAAAAAATTTATTTGAAAATAAATAAATAAATATGATTAGATACAAAACTATAGTTAGAAAAAAAAAATAATATTATATCAAATAAAAAGTTTCTAACATTATATTACAAAAACTACATCTAACTGTAGGTGCATGAATACATGCATCTTAGTAACTATGCATTAAACCACTAATAAGGCCATGATATACATGAGTCAAAAATGCCAGTCAGTATTGTCCATCAAAACTGATGAACACATCTCTAACTCACTTTATGGCACGTGCAGTCAGAAACACCAAGAAACACATCTTACAGTTAGACTTCAAAATTGAAGTTAGTAAGCAATCATTCTGGTCTTAATAAACTAGAGAAATAAACCAAAGAATTTGAGTGAATAAATAAACTCATCAGGATAGATATTCATTGGTGTTAAATAAATTTTAGCTTAATTTGAATATGTTCAATAGAATAATTACGTATCACTAATTTAAATTGTATCTTAAAGGACCTGATGGTTAACTAAAATTTGATGCTCATTTTTTAAATTAGAACATATATTTTTTTGTATAATTTGTATGTAATTTAATAGTTTATAGAATTTTTATAACCAAGTTTGAAGGGCTACAAAATTAATCATTTACATTACTTGAAATTAATTAATTGTCCATCTCCTTTACTGCCAATTGTCCTATGTTAAGTGTCATTTGTAACATCAAATTTAATGATTATGATATATTATTTCAACTTCATGATACGTGATTGTAAATTTTAATTTAATTCCTACCAAGCATTAATATTTGATACATTTACTCTTTGAAGTAATCTACCTCATCTGCTATGCACATGGTGAAGCACTGTAGAGTTTAAAATCCATACCTGTGAGCGTATTTTTGATCCCGTAATATTAAATGAAGCAAAAACTAAACCCATTTTCATCCTACATGGCATTATATAATACATTAAAGGCATACAAATTCATTTTTTTTTTTAAAATTTAATATTATTTCTATACTATTAACAATATATAGATATTATAATTTCTATAATCTTGATAAATGAAGTTTTTGTGATTCTTGTATTGAAATATTTTTCTCAAGAGTAAAGTTTCTTGGCTTATAGTTTCCTTTTTAAATTTAATTTATTTTAAATTTATGTGATTTGGCCACATGTTTTTGAATTTTCATTTTGTAACCAAGTTCAAAGGGCTAAAAAATTAATCATTTACATTACTTAAAATTAATTCATTGTCTATTTGCTTTACTGTCCCATGTCTTGTGATAAGTGTCATCTGTAACGACAATTTTAATGCTTTGTGATACATGATTTAACCTTTCTGATACATGATTATAAATTTTAATTTAATTCCTATTTTCTACCAAATATTATTAATGTTTGATAGATTTTCTCTTCAAAGTAATCTAACTCATCTATTGTGCACATGGCAAAGTGCTATAGAGTTTTAAATTCATACCTGTGATCTGATTTTAATCCTATAATGTTAAATGAAGTAGAAACTCAACACATTTTTATGTTACGTGGAATTATACAATACGTTAAAGGCATAAAAATTTATTTAATTTTATTAAAAATATAATATTATTTATGTACTATTAACAATATATAGATGTATTGAAATATATTATACTAAAATATATAATATTGATTTGTAACCTATATTAACATATATATTATATAATATAATAATATTGATTAATATTAAAATATATTTTACAAAATATATAATTTATATATAATATTAATATATAAGTAATCAGTTTAATATATAAAAATATTATGACATATATTATATGTCAATTATATTTATTAAATAACTATTATAATTTGTTGTGTGTGTGTGTGTGGATAAGAGGGGTTATGTGAAGAAAAAGAGTGTTAATCAACAATTAACCCTACTAGTTACTCCAAACCCATGGCAATGTCAAAATAAGTTCATTTAAAATGATTGTGGGTGAAACCCTATCAAGATCTAAATCATCATGCAATGCTTTAATCTATGATGGCTTGCATTCTTCATGTAACGAGATAGCCTCTTAGCATAATATCTACGTCAAAATTACAACTCTCTTGTTTTTTATCAAGGGGCATCTATATTCACTAGATAAGGAACTTAGTTGTGGGTGATTAGGGTTTGCCTTGGTGATTGTAATGGAAAAATTAATTTTGTTACAATGGTGCTAAAAAAATTAGACATGACCAAGAAGAATTTTGGGTTTAGAAATATGATAAAAATTTGAAGTGGACATATATGTTCAAAAGACACCATCTATTCCAATGTGTATGCCTACTATTATACCACCACCACTTGTTTCTCCTAAAGATATTAATAATTAATAATGTCACATCTTCAAAAAATGTGGATGAAAATCTATTTGTTATGTAAGAGCCTATTATTTATAAATCATTACCATCAATTCCAAAGTGTTATGATAATATTTTTTCTTCTATTTACATATTTGAACTTCTATAATTTATATTGTATTATGGTCTTGTAGTATATTATTGAAAATTTTGTAATTCTGATGATCTCTTGGATGTGATCCAAAACCCATGGTAGGAGACCCTTTAAGTTTAATTTGTTACGATGAGTCTATTGCTATTTTATTGGAATGAAATTCCCTAAATTATACAAATATACATTTAGATACGATCTATAAATGAAATATATATATATATATATATATATATAAAGTGTTAAGAGGTAGACTGATTATGCCATCACATAACCATAATTTCCTTTTCCAAGAGGTCTTTGAGTTAATAGGTACAATTTTGTGTCACTTATTTTAATTAACATTTTGGAGTCAAAATCATATCCAAATATTAGTTTATAAATTCAAGAAAGGTGACTCACTCTCATAGGTATTTGAATTGGTGAATTAAATTATCTCAAAAGTATTCCAAGGAGGCTAAACATTAAGTAGTCAAATCCCTATTAGACAATTTGCTTATGATACATCTTCAAAAAATGTGGATGTAACTCCACTTATTATGCAAGAGCCTATTATTTCTAAATCATTACCATTGGTTCCAAAGTTCTATGATGATAATTTTACTTCTATTTCCATATTTTAACTTCTATAATTTTCATTTTGTGTATTGTAATAGATTATTGAATATTTTCTAATTCTAATGATCCCCTGGATGTGATCTAAAACCCATGGTAGGAGACCCATCAAGTGTAATTTGTTAGGACTCATATAAGTCATGGATTCACCAAATATGCTTAGGGGTTGCTTACAGGTGTAGGGAGAGATATGAGTTGACACTCAGCCAATTTCATAATAAGAATCACTAGAGGATTTGTGAATCTAGTATTTTTTTGTGAGATGGATTTTGTAATATAACTTGTTGTGGCACCATCATGTTCAGTATTTGATTGGTATCAAATTTTGGTTCATTTAGATTAACATTATAATATGGATTGATCTTAAGTTTTCATGTATTGGATGAGGCTAATGTAGTGGCCCAAACTTTACTAGCTTGTTTAATACAAGGAGTTTCATTTTTCGATCATGCTCAGGGTCACCCAGCTGTTTCTCATAAGTCAAAAATTTTAGTGCCACAAAGTGTAGTGGCAAGGGATGAAATGATACCTCTAATTCAAGAGGGTTATGTAAGACATTTTTAAATCAATCACATAATTTAGATGTCTTTTAGGTGTTCTTCTCAATGAGAGAATTTTTGTCCTCCAATGCTTTAATAATTTGTAATGAGGATTGTGAAAAATACCCACCTTGGTTCTTTTACTTTGATTTATAAGATTTTATCTCAAATACAAATCTTAATATCTAAAGACATCTATAAAAGGATTCAAGTCTAGTATATAATAATACATAAAAATCTATTTATAGACATACTATATAAATAGAAAGTGTTCATGTGATAGCTGTAAATGATCTTAGTCATCATATAATGGACCAATAAATCATTAGAATGCCTTGAAAATGATTTATAAATGTGTCAGTAGCTGAAAATGGAATTGATCATCTTGGGATATACCAATTAATCATCAAAATTCTCTTGAAAAAGCTTCCCAAATGAGTATGTTACTATTTTATTGGAATGAAATTCCCTAAGTCATACAAATCTACATTTAGATACAATCTATAAATAAAATTTTTATATATAGAAATAATATATATAATAAGTGTTCTGAGGTAGTTAAAAATGACATTGATAATCTTGGGATGTATCACTTTGTAGTAATTATTGGAAATATTGTCATTGATGTCAAAGGTCTAGCATTATTGGTGATAAACGTCCCATTGCATTTAATATTATTTATTTTGGCTAATGTGAGTTAATATTTATTTAATAATTAACAAATATATTTTTGGTTGCATATGAGACAAAAGAAGGGCCCATAGAAGAAGTTGAAGAGCCACAGGATAAAGACAAAAGAAGGATGGGACGCATTTTCCCATGAAGAGTCATCTTGGGGAATACCAAGAGTCACCAAGTGAAGACAAAAGAGTAAAAACACAATTTCTCATGAAGGGACACTTTGAGGAATACGAAGAGTCACCAAAGATAAGGACAAAAGTGGGAAGGAAGTTTTTGGTCATGAAGGGTCACCACATGACTTTTCAAATGCTTGGATATGAAGGGTCATCCAAGATTGGTGCCATTTTCCATGAGGATTGAAGGGTCACAAAGGGGGAAGGCCAAAGGTCATTTGGAAAGCTATAAATAAAGGCTTGAGAAGCCATTTGTAATATGAGATATAGAGGTTGATTTGATATTGTAATATCTAGCTTAGAAGAGCAATTGTGAGAGATGAATATGATTTGTATTTGTTATATCTAGCTTAGAAGAGCAAAGGTGAGAGAGAGGAAGGAGATGTTGTATTGATCTATCATTTGTTGAGATAACAACATTGAGAGATAGGTGTGTGGTATACATAAAGGGGTTGGTGCTCCTATGGGTTGGTGCTCATGAATTATTGCTGAGTTGGTGCTTGGCAAAGGGGTTGGTGATCCTGTGGGTTGGTGCTCACAAATTGTTGCTGGGTTGGTGCTCTTGTGGGTTGGTGCTCACGAATAGGTGCTAGGTTGGTGCTCTGACAAAGGGGTTTGAAGCTCATATGGGTTGGTGCTCATGAATTGTAGCTAAGGTTTGTACTCAGCAAAGGGGTATGGTGTTATTGTGGGTTTGTTCTCACAAATATATTTGAGATTGATTCTCCATGGTTTTTCCCACATTGGGTTTCCACGTTATATCTGGTGTCTCTCTCTATCTTGTGTGATGTTTATTGTTTGAGTTTTATTGTATATCTTGAATGATTGATTAAGTGGAATTTGGTTAAAGGAAAGATTTATAAGATATATAATATACTGATTCACCCCCCTCCTCTCAGTATATTCTGTGCTTAACAATTGGTATATGAGCAGGTTCCTTCAGAAAGGGTTTAACAGCTTGAAGGTAGATCAAAGGAAAAACATAGATGGCCAAGCAGCTAAAGAAGGAGAATCAAGAATTGAAATTTGTGGTTGAAGATCTTAAAGAACAGGTGTGTATCTTGGATTCTAAGTTGGCTATAGAAGTAAAAGAAAATAAGATATCTATTCAGGATCTTAAGAATCAGTTAGAGGTTGCAACTTCAATTTTAACATCAAAAGAAGAAGAGTGTAATCAATTGAAGGTTGAGTTAGATTATTTAAAGGATAATCATGAGAAGCTTTTAATCAAGGTTGAGAAAGATCATGAAATATCAGTCCAAGGAAAGAAGGATGTAGGTTTTGAAGGCAAATCAAAGAAGTCGATCAGGCAGCCCAATGCTTTTAAGTTCTCAAATTCTTTTCATGGCCATTGTTTTGTTTGTCATCATGTTGGTCATAGGGAAAGAGATTGTATGAGGAGAAGCAATGAGTCAAAGGGAGATCTCAGTCACATTCAAGAAAAAGGTATGAGAAATATTGTTTGCTTTTGTTGTCATGCGATTGGCCATATTGCTAGATTATGCCAAAATAAAGTAAAGAGATATTCAAAGTATGTCAAAGGTTACAGATCCCCTAAAAGATATGAGAAGAGTCAAATTAAGGTTTGGAGACCTAAAATAGTAAAGTTTGATCAAGTTGAGTTGAAGAATGAAAATGAATTACTTGCTATAGTAGATAAAGAATCAGATAAGAAGGATTGTGCAGAATCTCTTGTTATATTTGAGCATGAGTTTTGTCAAGATAAGATAGTTGCAAAAGTCAAGAAAAATAAAAACATCATAAATGATAAGGTTAGTAAGTCAAAAAGGTTAGACATGCTTAAATGGATTCTAAAATAAAAACACAAGAAGATCAAGGAAGAAATAGAGGAGATGTGGGAATCTCTTGAGATTTATTTTTAGAACACTATTGTGTGGGGGTGTCTCTTCTAGGCTTCAAGGAGACACTTTTAAGAAAATTGAAGCATGGTGGATGCTATTGGGTCTTGGATATTTTGCATGACAAGAAGGTGAGTTGACAGTTTAATTTGTATATCTTTTGAGGGAATATATTTTTGAAGAAAATTTTGCATCAGTATTATGGTTTGAGGCTATTAGAATGATTCTTACATATGCAGTGTTTCAGATGATTATGGTCATAAGAAATTAGAATTTTAAAAAAATGCTAATAGTTTCAGAGAGAAAGAAAAGGATACTCATGCAAATTCAATCAAGAAGGATCAAAGTTTCAAAGCTCCATTCATCAGGAAGAAGGTTCAGTCGTGTTCATGGTAGAAGAAACAACCTGAAGATTCTATGTTGGTGCAAACATCTTTGCATGTAAGAGATAAAGATCAGCCATGGTTCGTTGATAGCAGATGTTCGAGGCATATGATAGGAGATAAGAGTAAAGAAGATCAATGGTGGTATAGTGAGATTCTAGAGATAAAACCACTGCCAGGATAGCCAAAAAAGGTACTTTATTTTTGGATAATGGTAGAACCAAGGCTAAGAATGTTTTATAAGCATAATCTATTGAGTGTAAGGCAAATATGTGATCAAGGATACACCTTAAAGTTTCATACAGAAGGAAATATTCAAATGAGTTGATTGCAGATTCTCAAAGGATAGGTAAAATCAGATATCTTCTCAAAGATCAGTGAGAGGAGTTGGGAGTAATTTCTATTACTTCCTACCATTGATGTTCAGCATCAAGTGAGGGGGAGCTAGGTGTTAGCTCCAAGTAGGCCCTTTTCCATTTATGTCAAAGGGGGAGAATAACAAGTATAGGTACATGTGCAAAAAATAGGTATAGGGAATAGGTACAGGTTGCTACAGTAAGGGGGAGTTACTGTATGTTTTCAGATGATGGTATGTGCAGGTGACAAGATGTGGCAGTTTCAGGATTGAGGTTGCCATCAATGACAAAGGGGGAGATTGTTGAAAATATTGTCATTGATTTCAAAGGTCTAGCATTATTGGTGATAAAGGCCCCATTGCATTTAATATTGTATGTTTTTAGATGATGGTATGTGCAGGTGATAGGATGTGGTAGTTTCAAGTTTGAGGTTGCCATCAATGAAAAAGGGGGAGATTGTTGGAAATATTGTAATTGATGTCAAAGGTCTAGCATTATTGGTGATAAAAGCCCCATTGCATTTAATATTATATGTTTTTAGATGACGGTATGTGCAAGTGACATGATGTGGCAGTTTTAGGATTGAGGTTGCCATCAATGATAAAGGGGGAGATTGTTGGAAATATTGTCATTGATGTCAAAGGTCTAGCATTATTGGTGATAAAGGCACCATTACATTTAATATTGTTTATTTTGGCTAATGTAAGTTAATATTATTTTAATATTAATGAATATATTTTTGGTTGCATATGAGACAAAAGAAGGGCCCATGGAGAAGTTGAAGAGCCACGGGATAAAGACAAAAGAAGGATGGGACACATTTTCCCATGAAGAGTCATCTTGGGAAATACCAAGAGTCACCAAGTGAAGACATAAGAGTAAAGGTGCAATTTCTCATGAAGGGACACTTTGAGGAATATGAAGAGTCACCAAAGATAAGGACAAAAGTGGGAAGGACGTTTTTGGTCATGAAGGGTCACCACATGAATTTTCAAATGCTTGGATATGAAGGGTCATCTAAGATTGGTGCCATTTTCCATGAGGATTGAAGGGTCACAAAGGGGGAAGGCCAAAGGTCATTTGGAAAACTATAAATAAAGGCTTGAGAAGCCATTTGTAATATGAGAGATAGAGGTTGATTTGATATTGTAATATCTAGCTTAGAAGAGCAATTGTGAGAGATGACTATGATTTGTATTTGTTATATCTAGCTTAGAAGAGCAAATGTGAGAGAGAGGAAGGAGATGTATTATTGATCTATCATTTGTTGAGATAGCAACATTGAGAAATAGGTGTGTGGTATACACAAAGGGGTTGGTGCTCCTGTGGGTTAGTGCTCATGAATTGTTGCTAAGTTGGTGCTTGGCAAAGGGGTTGGTGCTCATGAATTGTTGCTAGGTTGGTGCTCGGCAAAGGGGTTGGTGCTCTTGTGGGTTGGTGCTCACGAATAGGTGCTGGGTTGGTGCTCGGCAAAGGGGTTTGAAGCTCCTGTGGGTTGGTGCTCATGAATTATAGCTGAGGTTTGTACTCAGAAAAGGGTATGATGCTCCTGTGGGTTCATTCTCATGAATATATTTTAGATTGATTCTCCGTGGTTTTTTCCACATTGGGTTTCCATGTTATATCTGGTGTCTCTCTCTATCTTGTGTGATGTTTATTGTTTGAGTTTTATTGCATATATTGAATGATTGATTAAGTGGAATTTGGTTAAAGGAAAGATTTATAAGATATATAATATACTGATTCACCCCCCCTCTCATTATATTTTGTGCTTAACAGCAATCTAAATATACTAAAACATCAAACTACCTAAGTAAGATCTAGATCTATTAGAACTAAATGCAATAGATGAATTCACAATTCAAATCAACATTATAATAACAAAGTTAAATGATATAAATTATGATTAAACAGAATATGAAAACAAGAGGATTGGATTTATTACCTTATACTCAAAATTTTAACATTATGTTGGCATGATCATGGACTATTGATGATGGATTAAATTGGCATAGAGACTTTTGATCACTTTAATAGTTGGACATGGATTTGTTAGATGATTTGTAGTTATCTCTAATGAAGGAATGGATTTGTTTAAATATAAAGAGGAGGGAAGGATAAATGGTTTAGATTCAAAGTTGTTTTGGGGAGATAAAGGGTAGGGGATTATTCTTGTAAGCCTCTAGATTTAGAGGCTTCTAGAGAGAAGGGGTGATAATAGAGAGGATTATAAAATTGGATAACTCTATAATCCTATTAAGGACAAATTAGAATTAGGTAGGGGATTATATAGGGATTATGTGGGTGATTAAGGACTAGGGATGTAGGAGAGCCTAGGAATACGCTAGTGTAGGCGGGTAGGTGGGCCATGAAAATTTAAAATTCTCAAATAATAGATAACTAGTGATTAGGATAAGATAATGGAGATTTAGGATATTAATTAATTGATTGGTGGAGATGGATAAGGTTAGTATATGGAAAATAATGAATGGGGACATTAGATAAATAATTAAAAAGGGGTGATAAATTAATGGGATGAAAGGGGATAAATTAGATAAGTAAAACTAGTATTGACTAATAATAATATTAGTGACATTCAATGGAGAAAATGAATTTAGTTGCATACATCTTGGGATGTATTAGTTAATGGTAAAAATTCCCTTACAAAGCTTCTTAAAAGATATAATTAAATCTTGTGCTTCATCAGTAATATTATTTATAAAATTTTGATAAATGAAGTTTTTGTGATACTTGTATTGAAAGATTTTTTCAATAGGATTAAAGTTGATTGGATTATAGTTTCCTATTTAAATTTGATTGATTTTAAATGGATGTGATTTAGCCATGTATTTTCAACCCCAATATGGGCTTCAAATTTGAAGTACTTGTGTTGTTGACCAAAATGGTTAACCTTGACTTTGCATTGTGATATCACATGGCTTGTTATCATGAATAAAAATTTAATATTTATAGAGTAGTATGGTGTAGAATACTTATGCCCTCACATAACCATAATTTAGATAACCCAACAAAATCCTTTCCTAAGTGTAGGTCTTTGAGTTACTAGGTACAATTTTGCATCACTTATTTTAATTACCATTTTGGGGTTGAATTCATCTCCAAATATTAGTTTGTAAATTCAAAAAAGGTGACTCGCTCTTCTAGATATTTGAATTGGTGAATAAAATTTTCTCAAAGGTATTCTATGGGGACTAAAAATTAAGGAGTCAAATCCTTGTTAGACAATTTAGTCATGTAATTTAATGAACAAATATAAATAATTTTTTTAAATTAAAATAATTATAATAAACAATAAAAATTTATAAATATTTTTATATTCAAAAACCATCTAAGTTTATTATTTATTTTTATTTATGTTTAAATCTTTAAATATTTTTATTAAATAATGTACATTTTTTACATGTTTAATATGTTTATATATATATATATAATTTTATATGTTAAATTTTTTTATATAAACTTTTAACTTATTATAGAATTAAACATTCTCACATGCTTCAAAATTATGGTTAAGTTTATCTTTTTCTCTTTCTATTATTTTGTCTCAATTTTTTTCTCTACCTTTAAAAGTCTGAAAACCATTCTTTTATTGACTGTTAGGTTTACTATGGCATTAATGGTGGAAGCATTGACCCATTTTTCACTATCATTTCTATAGGTCCTTTTTAGGTACTTAATCTATGTAATGTATTTTGTACTATATCTAAAATGTGTGACTTGTTTGGCTTGACATGACCCTTTGTTAGGGTGTGGAGCTAAAAACTTCACCAAGGAGCATTCATTATCAGGTTCGGGTCTACACAGACACCGGCGTCGGTCAGGAGTGACTGACGTCGGTCACAGGCAGTTGTAGAGATGCCGATGTCGGCAGAGAATCGGCCGACAGTGGTCACAGACAAGCAACAGGAACCAACGTCGGTTACCTGCATGTCCAGAAAGCTATTTCTGTGGACAGAAGCGAGTGTTTGCATGATAAGTTTGAGTTGTAGACTCAAGCTCGCGTCTCTATTATTAGCATTACTATTTTTAGAGCCCTTGTTTAAGTGGTTTAACTATTTGTTGGAAGTACATGCTCAAGTCTCCTAATTCTATATGAAGAATTAGATCTTCCTAGCTTATTGTATTGTAGAAGAATTGGTGTGTGAAGAACAGTACAGAATTGAATCAATCTAGGCTTGTTGGAGTTGATTGTTCTTGAGAGAGATAGCTCTTGAGGAATAGAGATCTGTTGAGAGATCTATACATCTAGGAGAGGTGTGGAAGAAAGAAGCTTTCTTCAATTGTATTCCTTTTGTAAAGAGTTTGTTAATACAAGTTTTCAGGGTGTTTTCTTGTATCTCTTGTTCTTGCTATTATCATTCTAATTACTTGTCAATCTGATTTAATTTTGCGTTTATTGCTATCACAATTGTAATCTATTGTTTGTTTGATCCCCCAACAAGTGGTATCAGAGCCTTGGTTACAGGTTCAGAGCTTGATAATTGGTATCAAAGTTTAGGTTCACTAACAGGTGGTTCAGATCTGTGTAGTGTGTATTGATTACAGGTTCTCACAGGAGTTTCTGTAGGGATTTCTATTTGAGTGGGAGAAGCAATGGCAGATGAAAGTAAATTGAGAATGGAAAAGTTCAATGGAAAAAATTACCAACACTGGAGAATGCAGATAGAGGACTATCTGTATCAGAAAGATCTCTACTTATCGTTAGGAGGTGTTGCAAAGAAGCCCAAAGACATGGAGGATGAAGAATGGGAAGTTCTTGACAGAAAGGCTCTAGGTTCTATAAGACTGAGTCTAGCATCCACTGTGATATCCAATTTATCACAAGCAAAGTCTACGGTAGAGTTGATGACTACGTTAGCAAATTTGTATGAAAAACCCTCAGCTTCCAATAAGGTATATCTTATGAAGCAGTTATTTAATTTGCATATGAATGAAGGTGGATCTATTTCTACTCATCTAAATGATTTCAATGGTATTGTGAATCAATTAAGTTCAGTGAATATAGCATTTGATGATGAGATAAAAGCTCTTTTGATATTATGTTCTTTGCCTGAAAGCTGGCATGGCTTAGTAATGGCAGTAAGTAATACTGCATCTGCATCAAATATTTTGAAAGTAAAGGATGTTGTTAGTGTTATCTTGAATGAGGAAATACACAGGAAAAGCATAGAAGAGGCATCCGGGAATGCTTTAAGTTTTGAGAGCAGGGGAAGGCAGAAAGAGAAGAGCAAGAAAGGTAGAGCAAGATCCAAATCAAAGGGGAAAGGTAGATCTAAATCCAGAAATGGCAGAAGGCCACAATGCTGGAATTGTGGAAAGATGGGGCACATAAGCAGAGATTGTTGGTCAAAGCCTAAGGAGGACAACCAGCATGAAGGAAAGGAAGAAGCCAAGATTGTAGGTATTGCACAGGATGCTTTAATTTTCTCTCTGCATAATAATATAGAATCTTGGGTATTAGATTCTGGTGCATCTTTTCATGCTACTCCTAACAGGGAATATTTCAGTGACTATATCCATGGAGATTTTGGAATAGTGTATCTAGGGAATGATGAGCCCTGTAAAATAATTGGCAAAGGTAAAGTGCAGCTGAAGATGCAGAATAGCAACACATGGGTGTTGAGAGATGTGATGCATGTTTCTAGCTTGAAGAGAAATTTGATTTCTACAGGAAAGTTAGGGGATGAGGGTTGTACAGTAACTCTCACAGCAGAATCTTGGAAGGTGACCAAGGGTGCACTTGTTATGGCCAGAGGTAAGAGAGAAGGTACTCTCTATTTGTGTAATTGTGTTACTAACAAATCTCCTTCTATATTATCTACTTCAGATGTGGATGCTAAATTGTGGCACTCAAGGCTTGGCCACATGAGTGAGAAGGGGATGTCAATTCTTAAGTCTAAAGGTATGCTTTCAGATTTAAAAGGCATAGATCTAGAGTTTTGTGAGCACTGTGTATTTGGAAAATAGAAAAGGGTTAGTTTTCTCAAAACTGGGTCTACTAAGAAGAGGCACAAGTTGGAGCTTGTTCACACAGACGTGTGGGGACTAGCTCAGGTTGCTTCTATTGGAGGATCACAGTACTATGTATCTTTCATAGATGATGCCACAAGGAAGGTATGGATCTATTGTATTAGAAAGAAATCTGATGTATTTGATACTTTTAAAGTTTGGAAAGCTATGGTTGAGAGTGAAACAGGTAAAAGATTAAAGTGCCTGAGATCAGACAATGGTGGTGAGTTCTGCAGTCATAAGTTCAGAGATTATTGTTACATGCATGGAATCTGTAGGCAAAGGACAGTTCCAAGGACACCTCAGCAGAATGGAATTGCTGAAAGAATGAATAGGACAATAATGGAGCGTGCAAGATGTTTGAGATTGCATGCCGGTTTGCCCTTACAATTTTGGGCACAAGTTGTTGACATTGTAGTGTACCTGATTAACAGAAGACCCTCTACAGCTCTGGATGGTGGTATTTCAGAAGAGGCATGGACAGGTAAAAAGGTTGATCTCTCGTATCTCAAAGTTTTTGGTTGTGAAGCCTTTGTGCATATAGATAAGAAAAATAGAAAGAAGCTTGATGCTAACTCTATGAGATGCACGTTTATTGGCTATGGCTCAGATGATTTTGGTTACAGATTATGGAATCTAGAAACTAACAAGGTAATCAAGAGCTGTGATGTTGTTTTCAATGAAAGAGTGATGTATTGTGATTAGCTAAGGAAGTTGAATCAATCTGAGTAGAGCAATGGTGAATTGGATGAGGTGAAAGTCCAAGATGAGCTTGCGGGAAAAAGAAATAATCACTTACAGGAAAACACAGAGATCGACGTCGGCAGGTTAGGAACCGGCATCGATAGGACAAAAACCGGCATCGGCCATACAGAGACCGACATTGGCTGTACAGGTACCGAGGTCGGTCATCCAGAACCGACGTCGGCCAGTAACAGGTCTGGAGGTGACTGAGGTCGGTCACTGTCAGAGAATTTGGGTGGACAGCGTGTTGTGGACGAGTCTCAGACACCCATCAGGAGGTCAGAAAGGGTGAGTAAGCCTCCAATTAGATATTCTCCTTCTTTATTTTATCTATTGCTAACTGATGGTGGAGAACCAGAGAGTTTTGAAGAAGCAATACAGGTGGAGTCCAAGAGTGAGTGGGAGCGTGGCATGGTTGAGGAGTTGGAGTCCTTAAGAGAAAACCAAACATGGGATTTGGTTGAATTGCCAGCTGGTAAGAGAACACTTAAGAACAGATGGACCTATAGGTTGAAGGAAGGTGAGAATGGACAGATGAGATACAAGGCTAGATTAGTGGTAAAAGGATTTGCATAAAAGCCAGGTATTGACTTTGGTGAGATTTTTTCTCTTGTTGTTAAAATGACTTCAATAAGGGTTGTTTTGTCTTTGGTTGCTTTTGAGGATTTGCATCTTGAGCAGCTAGATGTTAAGACATCATTTCTTCATGGAGATTTGGATGAGGAAATATATATGGAACAGCTAGAAGGATTCGAGGTCAAGGGTAAGGAGAAGTTTGTGTGCAGGTTGAAGAAAAGCTTGTATGGCCTCAAGCAAGCTCCTAGGCAATGGTACTTAAAATTTGACAGGTTTATGACTGAGCATGGCTACAGTAGGTGTCAATCAGACCATTGTGTGTATTTCAAGAGATTTGATAATGGTAGATATATTATTCTATTGTTGTATGTAGATGACATGCTGGTTGTAGGGTCTCACATGCAGGATATCTCAGAGCTTAAGGTAAAATTAGCTCAAACGTTTGCTATGAAGGATTTGGGAGCAGTAAAGAAAATCCTTGGCATGAGCATTAAGAGAGACAGGAAAAATCACAAGTTGATATTGTCTCAAGAAGATTATGTGGACAAGGTGTTGAAACGGTTCAATATGCAGGATGCTAAATCGGTATGCACACCTTTGGCTGGACATTTTAAGTTGAGTAAAGAACAATGTCCTAATTCATATGATGAGGTAGAGTACATGAGTAAGGTTCCATATTCTTCCGCAGTAGGGAGTTTGATGTATGCAATGGTGTGTACTAGACCGGATATTGCCCAAGCAGTGGGAGTGGTAAGTAAGTATATGGCCAATCTAGGTAAGGAACATTGGAAAGCAGTTCAGTGGATCCTTAGATATCTGAGAGGAACCAGCAGTAGGCACTTGTGTTATGGAGGTTTAGATACTTCTCTACATGGCTATGTAGATTCAGATATGGTAGGTGATTTGGATGGCAGGAGGAGCGCTACAGGTTATGTTTTCACTGTAGGTGGAATGGCAGTTAGTTGGATATCTAAGTTGCAGAAGGTTGTTGCCTTGTCAACTATAGAAGCAGAGTATATTGCAGCCACAGAAGCTAGCAAGGAGATGATATGGATGACACGGTTCTTGGATGAGCTTGGTAGGGAGCATGAGAGTTGCAAATTGTATAGTGACAGTCAGAGTGCAATCCATTTGGCTAAGAATTCAGCCTTTCATTCAAGAACAAAGCACATACAGCTAAGGTATCACTTCATACGACAGGTATTGGAAGATGGTGAGTTGAAGCTGGAGAAGATCCATACAGATAGAAATCCTACTGATATGTTAACCAAGCCAGTTACAAAGGAGAAGTTGAATCTTCATTCAACTTTTGTTGGTCTTCATGATTGAGTTGAAGATGGAGGAGCTAGAAGATGTTGCTGTACAGGTACTGGTGCAGCTGTTTATCTCCAAGTGGGAGATTGTTAGGGTGTGGAGCTAAAAACTTCACCAAGGAGCATTCATTATCAGGTTCGGGTCTACACAGACACTGGCATCGGTTAGGAGCGACCGACGTCAGTCACAGGCAGTTGCAGAGACACCGACGTCGGCAGAGAATCGGCCGATGACGGTCACAGACAAGCAGCAAGAACCGATGTCGGTTACCTGCGTGTCCAGAAAGCTATTTTTGTGGACAGAAGCGAGTGTTTGCATGATAAGTTTGAGTTGTAGACTCAAGCTCACGTCTCTATTATTAGCATTACTATTTTTAGAGCCCTTGTTTAAGTGGTTTAACTGTTTGTTGGAAGTACATGCTCAAGTCTCCTAATTTTATATGAAGAATTAGATCTTCCTAGCTTATTGTATTATAGAAGAATTGGTGTGTGAAGAACAGTACAGAATTGAATCAATCTAGGCTTGTTGGAGTTGATTGTTCTTGAGAGAGATAGCTCTTGAGGAATAGAGATCTATTGAGAGATCTATACATCTAGGAGAGGTGTGGAAGAAAGAAGCTTTCTTCAATTGTATTCCTTTTGTAAAGAGTTTGTTAATACAAGTTTTCAGGGTGTTTTCTTGTATCTCTTGTTCTTGCTATTATCATTCTAATTACTTGTCAATCTGATTTAATTCCGTGTTTATTGCTGTCAAAATTGTAATCTATTGTTGGTTTGATCCCCCAACACCCTTTTATTCATTATTTACCATTTTAAGTTAGGAAATCACTGAGATTCAAATAGACAGATTTTTGTTATGAAATGGTTGAGATAATGAAATGGTGGAGATTAAGATTGTTTAGCACTTACTTGTATTCAATAGGGACCCAAATGGTTAATGTGAGAGAAAAACAAACATTTTTTATTAAATGTAAGCAAATAATGAAATGCCTGAGATAATGAAATGGCCAAGATAATGAAATGGTAGAGATTAAGATTATTTAGTGCTTACTTATATTTAATAAGGACCCAAATGGTGAATTTGAGGGGAAAGCATACATTTTTTATTAACTATAAACAAATAATGAAATGGTGGAGATTAGGAATATTTAGTGCTTACTTCTATTCAATGGGGACCCAAATGGTGAATGTGAGGGGAAAGCAAACATTTTTTTATTAACTGTAAGTAAATAATGAAATGGTTGAGATAATGAAATGGTAGAGATTATGATTATTTAGCACTTACTTGTATTCAACAGGGACCCAAATGGTGAATGTGAGGGGAAAGCAGATATTTTTTTATTAACTATAAGCAAATAATCAAATGGTCGAGATAATGATATGGTGGAGATTAGGATTGTTTAGCACTTGTATTCAATAGGGACCTAAATAGTGAATGTGAGGGGAAAGTAGACATTTTTTTTTATTAATTATAAGTAAATAATCATAGTAAAAAAGTGTCATGATGCAAGAGGGTTTCAATGGTTCCATCCTATCTTTATCTCCTTACATCATTCATCTATTAGCTTTATTCGAGATACTGTGAATTGTTTCCATTTTAGACTGAGTTGAAAAGTCATTTTTTGGGGTGGTAAAAATTTTCCTCATGCCGCATCATAAAATTTAATGAATGAATGATTAAGTATACAACATTATTGTTTGGGGTGGACAAATTTTTCATCGTGCTTTGGTATTCTTGGGTAGAGGGGTCTCATGCATCATTATATATTAAAAAATTACCTATAAAATATTTGCACCTTAAAAATAGGAACAACTATTATTTATGGAGAAGTTTTTGAGGGGTGAGAAGCAGTAGGGGATGAATATTTGTATGGTTGATCCTTTTTATTTGGTTTCCATCTATCATTTGTATCCAACCACTTTTTTATTTTTTTTCAAACAAAAGTTTTGTAATAAAATGCTCCTAATTTCTCTCAGCAGCATGTATTAAAAATAATTTTTGTAGTTTTTAGAGAACATCCAGGTATCTTCAGAGCATCTAGTATAGGTCTTCAAATCACCTTATATAGGTCTTTGGAGCATTCCTAGACTTCTTCAAAGCATCTTGTGTATTTTTTTGGAGTACACCCAGATCATTTTTGGAGTAATTTTGGAGCATCTTTGGAGTGTTCAATCTTTGGAACTCACTTGTAAAATCCTCAAAATTGTAGCCAAAAGAGTTATAAAAAATATGTGTTGCCTTCTCAAAATTACCCCATCATTGGGATGTGTTGTATTTAAAATTACCCCATCTTTAGGATGTGTTACTGTACTCAAAGTTATCCCATCTATTGGATGTGTTGATGTACTCAAAACTACATTATTAATCCAAGTTAGACATAATAACAAGGTAAATAAATGGCAATAAATTACATACAAACAAAGAAAAAATTGCATTCATAGCCTACTTAGATTAGAATTTAACTATTAAATACAATACAATATAATATATAACCAAATGCAACACATTATGGATAATTTATATAACTATGATGAGCTATATGACATGTTCATCATTTCTCTCCCACAATTTACCTTTTGTAAGTCCTCTTGTAAAAAAGTGGGATGAATGATATTTAACCCAAATTTATTGATTCAAACCTTTGACTCAAATCATAAACTTCAAAATGATGGCCCTAGTCATGGTGGCTCCTTGGTAACAATCCAAGATCTCTGACAACTATATGCACCAAGGCTTCAAATTTAACTTTTTCTTACAAATTTCAAGACTACCTGTTAGTGTAGGTTTTTATTTTTCCCTATTATTTATTTAGGGAATATTATATATTTGTGCATACATGGAGTTTTCCTACATTCGTGGGATAGGCTAGCTTATGTGGAGATGGGTGTCATAGATGTGTCATAGGTGTCATAAGAATGTCATAAATAACTCCTTTGACTGGCTATTTCAGGTATGGGAGTTACTTCTCTATTCTTAGAACCTTGTCACCACCTTTCATGGAGGAGTTACAGTCTATTCTTGGGGTGCTTTGACCACCTTTTGTGGAGGAGTTACTTACGTGCTCTCCTATATGCATTCTTCACTTTGGCCATCTTAAGTTAATCAAATATTAGGTTTTTCTCCTATTTGTCTTGTGCAATTTATCTCCTTGTATAATTTCAAATTGCTTTAGCTTCTATGTGATGTGTACTAGCTTCATCTCGTGTGATTACGTCTCCATTGCATTTGCATTATCCAGATTCTGAGACAACTCCGATATGGTATCAGAGCCACCCGATAATCGTGTGTCTCATTTATTACTGCAATTAGTTTCAAATTTGAGATTAATTCATTTTGCAATAAATTTTTTCTGGTATTGTTTTTTGTTGGTTTGGTTGTGGTTCTTGTTATTTGTTAGGACAAATCCATTTGTTGGTTACCAAGGAGGTTTCAACAGCTCATTTACCAAGTTTCTCAGTTGTGTGAAGGATCTCCATGGCTCTTCCAACATCTTGTAGACCAATAGAAAAATCAGATCACATTTTTTTTCTCTTTGGTGGAAGTTGGTGCCCCATAATTTCTGTTTCAGCCCTGAAATGGAGTAAAAAGACACTTTGACCAGTTGCAAACCCTTGGAAAGGGTTTTTTTGGCCTCTACATGCAGCCTCAGATCTGTGGGAGACATTTTTTAAGGATCTGACTAAAAAACGTCCCTTCAACGACGTTTTTGTATCGGGGGTCATTAAAACCCTACGTGTTCTCAATCTGCAAGTCTCTGGTAGCTACTCACAACCTTCCTCAACCTCCCAGCAAATGTCCTGATTCATTTTAGCCCTGCATTTCTCCTTTGGTAGTGCCCAATATCAAAAAAATTGTCAGCAAAAGAAGTTAGGGTTTGGGCACTTCATTTTTGGCACTTCTCTTTGGTGGGCCCACTTCAAATCCAACGCAATTTGACTTTATGCTATTTATTTCTCATTTGAATTATCTTTATATTCTAAGATCAGATTTTATGATTTTATGAATTAAGTTATTTTTGAGAAAATAACATTAAAGGCAATTTAAAAGTTTTTAAAAAAACTTGTATCTTCTCTTGACGAAGATTAAGTTGAGGCCCAGGTTGATAGGAGGCCAATTCCCCCTCACAAAGACCTCTTTTGGATTCATTGCTCCATGTTGAGTCCAACGAGTGGTTGGAAGGCCACTTTCTCTCTCAATATAGGCATTTTTTTAATGTTTAAGTGTTTTTTTTTTAAAATTACTAGTTTACGAGAAATTAAAACTTTAAAATCTTGCAAAAGGTAGCTTGGATTCGAGTGCCATCTTTGAAAAAGTGCTTGGTTTCAATTTTCCACAACATAGGCTATATAATTGTCAAAAACACACTACTTTATAAAGTGCCAAAAAATTTGGGTCTCCCAGGACACATTTTCAGCTGAGTCCGACGTCCTATTTGCTTGGGGTATTAACTTGACTAGCACAGATTGCTCTAAGACAAGTTTTTGGCTGTGTCCAACATTTTTTAAGCGTGCACTTGAATATTTTAGGGGGCTCAACATTTTGGGGGGGAGTGTGATTGTTTTTCAGCACTTTATTTACTTCTGTTATCTTTCTCCTTTCTGCATAATTTCTCAACTTGTAATCAACACAACTTTACCTAAATTCAGCTTAAAATGGATTCTTTTCAACTCAAACTCCTAACACCCTTCAACTATCATGAATGGAATGTTAAAATGTCAATCATTCTTAGAAGTAAAGGGTTGTATAGGATCACCATGGGTACTGAAGTAGAACCCATCACTGATGCTGAAAAGGTCAAGTGGTACAACCATAGTGATGAAGCCTATGGATTACTGATCTTGTCCATGTCTCTAGAACTTCTCTTCCATTTAGAAACCTCCAAGACTCCCAAAGACATATGGGACACCCTAGAAACCTTATTTGGGAAGCTTGATGAGATGAAGGGCCCTGAGCTCAAAAATGAACTCATAAGCTAAGTCCTAGCAACTTTGACACCCTACAGGACTTCTTCACTAAGTTTAAGGCCCTTAGATTGTAATCGAAAGAATGCAGGATAGAGAAGAAAGATGATCAAATCTATTCCTTTCTATTCTCGCAAAGTTAGGTCCACACTATTTAATCTTTGTCTCCACTTTCCATGCCATAAAAAGTGCCCTTGGCACTACATGGAAAATGCCTTCTTTGGATTCATTCATTGCCGACTTGACTAGGGAGCAAGATAAACTAATTCAAATGGGCACAATGAAGTCTACTCAACCCCAAGTTTTGATAGCTGGAAATGGTTAAGATAAGACTTCAACAAAGGAGAAGAAGAAAGAAAACAACAATCCTGCCAAAAATAACACTGAGTCTTCCTCCTCCAATGCTAAACCTAAGAAGGAGAAGGTTAAGTGTGCCTATTGTAAGAAGATAGGGCATGATGAACATAAATGCATGAAGAAACAAATAGATCACCTAACTCATCTTCTAGAGAAGCACAACATAGGTGTTCCTGAGTCCATCAAGTAGAATTCATATATCTAAGATTCTACTAAGGCAAAAGGCAAGGGTAAGGAGAAAGAAAAGGGCAAGGCCCTTGTAGCTACAACAGCTTCTACATCTTCATGGGTCATTGACTTAGGTGCTTCTCACCACATGGGCTCTTCCCTAGTTGAGTTTTCATCTTTAGAGCCTTGTAGCATGACTTCAATTAGTTTGGGTGATGACACATCAGTTTTCGTTGTAGGGAGAGGGTCAGTTGAAATGGAAGGAGGAACATTCAATAATGTTCTAAGTGTTCCTTCTCTTTCAACCAATATCCTATCTGTGTACCAAATCACTCACATTGGTTGAGGCATGAGAGTTGAGTTTTCACCACATTCAATGGCTATCAGGGAGTTGCATAGTGATACTATAGTGGCAGTGGGTAGGGCAGATCACCAAGCAAGGTTATACACCTTCTCACATTTTGCACTTGATTCTTCTCCAACAACATTGTTGACTCATTCAGATGGAGTTAGAAAATTATGGTATGAGTGGTTTAGCTACCTTAACTACTACTACCTTGAGCAACTTTGCAAACATGACATGGTCATTGGCTTGCCTCGTGTCCAATTCTCAAAAGGACTTTGTGAGGGGTGCTCCCTTGAGAAGCATCCCGAAGCAAAATTTGACAAAGGTAAAGCTTGGAGGGCTTCACAACCTTTGGAGTTAGTCCATAGTGATGTATCGGGACCCTTTCCCAAACCATCTTTCACAAGGGCCAAGTACATCCTCACTTTCATTGATGATTTCTCTAGGTACACTTAGATATATTTTCTCAAACAAAAGTCTGAAGTGTTTGAAAATTTTCTAGACTTCAAGGCTCTTGTTGAGAAATAGAGTGAGAAATCCATCAAGGTTCTTTGAACTAATAATGGAGGGGAGTATGTTAGCAACATGTTTGAGGAGTTTTACACCACAGAGGGGATTGATTTGTAGTGCATAGTCACTTACAGTCCTTTATAGAATGGGTTTGCAAAACACAAAAATAGGTTCTTAAAAGAGATAGGTAGCTGTATGATTCACTCCAAATCCTTAGCACCATAGTACTAGTCTGAAGCCATCAATTATGCTTGCTACATTCAAAACAAGGTTCCTCACAAAGCTTTAAAAGGGATAACACCCTTTGAAGCTTGGCATAAAAGGAAACCTGATGTTGAGCACCTTAGGGTTTTTGGATCCCCAGCCATGGCCCACATACTGAAGAAGAAACACAAAGCTATGGAACATCAGTCCAAGCCTTACATCTTTGTAGGATATCCAGATGGTGTTAAGGGGTATCACCTTTTAAATCTGATCACTCATGAGTTGTTCATTGAGAGAAGTGTCCACTTTTAGGAGAGTCTTAGAGACTCAACACTTGGCACTTCTTCTCTCTCATCAGATCTACTTCTTCATGATAATTCCTCAGATTTAGATCAGCCATAGTAGGTTCCTAAGCTAGAGACATCTTCTTCTTCTTCAAGTTTAGATAGCGTGGATAGTGATGCAAAGTCATCCACCTCTAGTCAGTTAGAAGATGAGGAGTTAGCACTTGACTCACCCACGTCTGGGCCACTTTGGGCCAGACAGATACTTGAGAGTGTTGGCACTTAGGTAAGAGATCCTACAGATGACAGATGTACTAGGGGGGATTTTTAGAGAGATCCACATGCCTTCTTTGCCTTAGTTTTAGATCCATAGACTTTTCGACAGGCATTGGGAGTACCTGAGTGGGATAGTGCTATGGAGGAAGAATATTATTCCTTAATCAAAAATCACACTTGGGACTTGACTTCACTTCCTAAGTGAAGGAAGATGGTTTGATGTAGGTGGATATATTAGACCAAGTTTGCAGCAGATGGGCTAGTTGATAAGTACAAGGTGCGATTGGTCACCAAGGGTTTCTCACAGGTGGCAGACATTGACTACTCAGAGACCTTTGCACCTATTGCAAAGATGACTTCTATTCGACTCACCTTAACTATTGCTATAACACATGGTTAGGATGTGCACCAGATGGATGTGAAGAGTGCCTTTCTTCATGGAGACCTAGAGGAGGAGATCTACATGGAGCAGCCGCCAAGATTTATTCAAGATTCTTTCTTAGTATGTAGACTTATGAAATCTATCTATGGCCTCAAATAGGCCCCTCGGGCTTGGTATGCCAAGATGGATTCCTTCCTTCTCACAGTGGGTTTCACTAGGTGCCATTCTAACCCCAATGTCTACTTCTTGTGGTAGGATGATTCACTCCTGATTTTAGTTTTATATGTTGATGACCTTTTGATCACTGAGAGTTCTTCATCAGCTATTGTAGTGGTGAAGGCATCTCTCGAGGATAGATTTGACATGACAGATTTGGGTTTGTTGCACTACTTCCTTGGCATCAAGATCTCATAGTTAGATTTAGGGATTTCTCTTGCACAACCTAAGTATGCTCTTGATTTATTGTCTCAATTTCACATGGCTGATTGCAAGCCATCTCTGACTCCCTTTCTATCAGGAGTCAAGCTTGAGGTTAGCTATTTTTCACCATTAGTTGATGCCACTTGGTATCGACAACTTGTTGGTAGTCTCATCTACTTGACTCACACCAGGCCCAACATATCATATGTAGTTGGACTTGTCTCTAGATTTATGCAAGAACCTCATGAGCTACATTGGAAAGTAGCTAAGAGGATCTTATATTACATACAGGGTTCACATATATATGGGATTCATTATAGATTTGGCATAGAGGCTGACTTGATTGGGTATATAGATTCAGACTGGGCTAGTGATTCACAGACTCACAAGTCCACTTCTGGTTACAAGTTCTCTCTAGGTTCTGGTCCTATCAGTTGGTCTAGCAAGAAGCAAAATGCTATTGCTATATCATCCACAGAGGTAGAGTACAGGGGAGCTATTAATGCAACTACTGAGGATATTTGGCTTCAGGGGATACTTTTTGAGTTTGGCATTCCTATGAGGTAGCCCACCATCATTTATTGTGACTACTAGAGTACCATTTAGATTTGAAGGAATCCGGTTCAGCACCAGCAAACCAAGCACATAAAGATTCACATGCATTTCATTCAAGAGCTTATACATAGTCAGGTCATTGACTTGATATTTTGCCAGTCTTCAGAGTAGGTTGCAGACATCTTCACCAAACCTTTCACCAAGGGCAAGTTCATTCATCTACGAGCTCTTCTTGGGGTGTGGTCCACATTTGTATCAACATCATCTTCAGGGGGGCCCACTAGCCTCTTCATTTCTTTTATGTCTCTCTTTTGGGGGGGGAGTTTTTTCCTACAGGTTTTCTCCTTTTCTCTATCTTATGGGAGATTGCATTTGTACATGGGTACCTCATCAGGCCTAGTTGTCGGGACCTATTTTATATTTCCACACTACCCACCTACGTTGTGCTTATGGGGGGGTGTTAGAGTAGGTTTTTATTTTTCCCTATTATTTAATTAGGGAATATTATATATTTGTGCATACATGGAGTTTTCCTACATTCGTAGGATAGGCTAGCTTATGTGGAAATGTGTTTCATAGATGTGTCATAGGTGTCATAAGAATGTCATAAGTAACTCCTTTGACTGGCTATTCTAGGTATGGGAGTTACTTCTCTATTTTTAGCACCTTGTCACCACCTTTCATGAAGGAGTTACAGTATATTCTTGGGGTGCTTTGACCACCTTTTGTGGAGGAGTTACTTACGTACTCTCCTATATGTATTCTTCACTTTGGCCATCTTAAGTTAATCAAATATTGGGTTTTTCTCCTATTTGTCTTGTGTAATTTATCTCCTTGTATAATTTCAAATTGCTTTAGCTTTTATGTGATATGCACTAGCTTCATCTCATGTGATCACGTCTCCATTGCATTCACATTATCCAGATTCTGAGAAAACTCTGATACTACCATGGAGATAGAGGACACAAAATAATAGGAGGCCTAAACCTCATCCTAATGTATAAATCTGAACCTCTTTCCTCTATGAGCCAAGTGATTATTTGGAAAACTACCTTGGATTTTCTTAAACTCCATCTAATATTGGTGGGGTTGAGGACTTCCCTATGCCTCAAATCAATAGGTAATATCTCCCATCTAAAAAGACTTGCATTGAAACCATTGGCATAATGGTGGTTTAAAATATCTCTAAAAGCATCAATATTAGATATCAATAGCTCATGATACTTGTTCTTCATATACATATGATATAGTGGTTGAAAATAAGAAATAATTTTATTTTCTTCTAGAAATTGTGGTCTCATGCATAACCCATTGGTGTTTTGTAATTCCAAAAAATTATTATTGGCTTGTTGTCATACCATTTGGTTCCTTAGAGTGGAGATAAAGTTACATAACTGTGTCTCTTCAACAAATAAATTTACTCTGGAAAACTAGATTAATATCTTAACAAAAAATTGAAAGTATAGAACTCACAAATGGTTTCTTGCCTTTCTTCAGTGCTTTTTAGAAAAATGTCCATAAATACATGCTCATATTCAATGATATTTATAAAACCAAGGGAAATTAATTGAATCTACCATTTATAAAACTACTCATGTAAGAGAAGAACATAAACTAATGAAGGTTGCCTATATGCTAATAGTTTCTTAGAAATAACATAAATGTGTTGGATAGAAGTCTATGCTTTTTGCAATTATAGTTGGGATTGTGCCAATTGCTTTTAAGATTCCTCCTTAAGTTTGGCATTTTCATCCTTCAATTTTTGAATTTTTTTTGGGTGCTATGCTAGATAGAGATTATTTCATGTAGTGGAATAAGGAAAAAGGGAAAAACTCTTATTAGAACCTCTATCTGAACTACAATTTCTTTTGTTTCTCTTTATATGGCCTAAATAGAGGCTTGTAACTTAAAAATTTGAGTGATGAGATATATTATTCTATTAGAATGTTGGGAAAGCATTTATTTTTATTATAAATACTTTATCTTAGATTATTAATCAGATTATGCTTATCAACATTGGCATTTTGCAAGTTAGTAATTTTAGTGTCCTTAATAGTAAGAGAATTCTACAAATTACTCAATTCTTGGGTTTGTGAAAACATTACATTGTGAACCCTAGTATATTAAGCTTGTATTAATTGAATAACTATTTCTTATTCACTAACTCTAGTAATAGATTCTTCCCACCTTTGTTTCAAATTAAAAATCATCAAGTCCTTACCTTTTAAATTTGAATGGAGAACATATAACTCTATTTTTTACAGTTTGATTGTTTCTTCATGGTGTGATTAAGCCATGGCATGATAAAATTATTTTTATTCATTAATAGATTGTGGAAAATATGGATCTTCTTCAATAAAGGGTTCCTTACCTTATCAACAATAGAGGGCATAGGATGCTCTACTTCTTGAGGTACAACCTTTTTTTGCTAGGGTTCCCTCTTCAAATACAACTTCTTCTATGACTTGCACATCTTCTTCTTCTTCTTCTTCTTGCAAGATAAGTTAGCAAATGCATTGGAGTTTAATTAGAGGAGGATGAGGGGTGTCTGAAGAAATTCCCAATTATCACTTTGATCCTTGACACAATATATTTATAACCAATGGTGGTGGAGATGGTCATTTTGTAATTTAAAATATGGGTTATTAAAGCTATATTGTAGTGGAAGGAGGAAAGGCAAGGCATGGTGTCTTTTTGGTAGGAACTGGAGAAAAATTTTAGAGGAAAGAGGACCAATCCTTTTCCCCCATTGGTTTACTGAGAAAATAATGGCAAAAAATGAGTGTAAGCAACCCATGATGGTAGGTAGACCCAATACCTCATTTTATCTTTTGAAAAATATTAATCAGAGCATTGTGAAGGAAAGAGGGAAGATTGATCTTATATTATTCTTGAACAGCTCCATTCCTCAAGTAAATAAGGAGTCTCATAGCATATCCACCCACTACTATAAAATGACAATTACAAGTGATATATTTAATTATCTAAAAAATAACATTTTGCCAAGGTTGAGGAAGAATTTATCTTAGAATTCCCTTGGCCACTCCTTGGGGGGATTTTACCAGTCTAGGGTGTGGTTCATTTCCTTCAACAAACATATAAATTAGGTTAGAAAAATTGATCTTTTTAATTACAACTACTTTGTCCTCAATAATCCCAGATAGAACACTAATTATAGAGGGATTTACTGAAATGTTATTCCCTTTGATAATAGCATGATCTTCATCAAAATTCTCATATAATTCTTGCACAATTTATTCATAGAACCCCTAAAATATTTTAAAGAAAATTAACCAACTTCTTATTTTAAAGACATATCTAGCTACTTCATCTTGAAGTAATGTGTCGGAGGATTTTGGTTCACTTTTTTTCTTTATCCCACCCATCTTTGAAATAAACACTATTTAATTACAAATATAACTATATTTTAAAAACACAGAGATTGAATTCGCATATGGAATAGGGGAACAAGAGGTTAGAGATATGACATAAAAATTGATGGTAGTGTAATGCAAAATTGAATAATAATGTAGGTTATATGATGTGATTATAATAAGAATGACAATGGTAGTTATGGTTATCTCTTTGGAGCATGTGAGATATAATGGGAATGTACTTTATCTGATCAAGTACTAATGATGTGTTAAAAAGGTCATTATTGGTAGTACTAGGAGTAATAATCATATTTAATTATGCATCATACCAAATCTTTTTGAAATACCCTCTATTTAAAACATAGTTACATCAATCGTGTTTGAAAAGACTATTTGGAAACATTGTGACATCAAATATATTAGATGAGATCTTTTGAAAATATGATCACATCAAATCTATTGGAGGAGATCTTTTGAAAACATCATCACATCAAATTATGGATTTCAACATTGTTAGTCTAATGGTATTGTCTTGATTCTCAATGATTGAGGTGGATTCTTCCCATTCATGATTTTTCATGTTATGAACATAAATTTCAGTCTTGGAGCATAGCTTCCAATATTTGGAGCTAAGTCACTTGTCTTCGGAGCTAAACCTTCAAACTTCAGAGCAAAAGTGTGGTCAATTCAAACTTTGTTTATATATATATATATATATATATATAAAGCACCTAATTTATTACAAAAACCTTATATATATGGTGTTGTTTGTATATATTTGTAGCCAATTGCATATGATTAATCCATGTCTTGTTTGAAGAACCACTTGGGGGCTCTATTTATGAAGGCAATGGTTGAGTTGGAGTTAGCCCTTGGATGGTAGATGTTTGGGGAGGAAACCTCTCCACATGGTAGAATAAGTCATTGTAGTGTTTGTAATCCATAGCCAATGTGATATTATTGAAATTGGTGTCTTGAAAGACTATGTTTTTTGCACATGAATAGAGAAATGGGACTTGTTATAACTAAGTGGTTCTAGATGTTCCTACTTTAGCCATTGATTTTGAATTTTGATTAATGATATTGGATATTATATTAATGATGGATGAATGCATATAAGTCCTTTTTGGAAAGGTTGATTAATGCAATGCTAATGACAATTTTGGTTCATACCTTATTAATGGCAAGCTTGTCAAACTTTGAACTATTGCTTTTAGCAATTAATTGTACCAAAATTCAATTTAGCTTTAATTTGAATTTGATTTTCCATAAATTTTAGCTTTTATAGCTAAAAATTTCCACCTTTCAACATGTGGCTACCACCTTGGATACAACTAAGTACTCACATGGCCTAAATATGACTAAATTGCCTAATTGGTTTAAAATATAGACATGTGGCACCTTTTGATTACCTCATAGATTCTTATAATGTTTATTTTCATGATGATTTATCTATTTCTTACCACATGGTGACCCTCGATTCATAGTGAGCTCTTGGGTGGTGCCTTATAATTCTAATACCTTGAATGAGAAATCCACTAATATGCATGTTTGAAATATATCACCTAGGATATACCTTGAAGGTATTATAAGGGCATTCAAAATATCACCTAGTAGTGCCTTCTATGTAAAGGAAAATTCCACTTATTCCTTGAAGGAGAAATCCATTTTTATGCCTATTTGAAAGATATATCATAAGAGATACCTTGAAAGGTAAATCCACTCTTATGCATGTTTGAAAGGTATATCCTAGGAGATAAATTGAAGGGGAAATCCACTCTTGTGCATGTTTGAAAGGTATCTCATAGGAGATAACTTGAAGGTATTACAAGGGCATTCAGAATATCACCCAATAGTTCCTTCCATGTAAAGGAAAATACAACTTGTTCCTTGAAATATAAATCCACTCTTGTTCCTGTTTAAAAGGTATATCCTAGGAGATACCTTGAAGGGAAAATCCACTCTTGTACATGTTTAAAACGTAACTCCTAAGATATACATTTTTTTTTAATATAGGGGCCTTCAAAATATCACCTAGTAGTGCCTTATATGTAAATGATAATTTTACTTGTTTTTTTGAGGAGAAATCCACTCTTGTGTCTGTTTGAAAGGTATCTCCTATGAGATATCTTGAAGGGGAAATCCACTCTTGTGTATGTTTAAAAGGTATCTTATGGGAGATACATTTAATGTATTATAGGGGCCTTAAAAATATCACCTAGTAGTGCCTTCCATGTAAAATAAAATTCTACTTTTTCTTTAAATGAGAAATCCACTCTTGTGCCTATTTGAAAGGTATATCCTAGAAGATACCTTAAAGGGGAAATCCACTCTCATGCATGTTTTGAATATATATCCAAGGAGATACCTTGAAGGCATTATAAGGGCCTTAAAAATATCACCTAGTAGTGCCTTTTATGTAAAGGAAAATTCCACTTGTTCCTTGAAGGAGATATCCACTCTTGTGCCTGTTTGAAATGTATCTCCTAGGAGATACCTTGAAATGGAAATCCACTCTTCTACATGTTTGAAAGGTATCTCCTAGGAGATACATTTAAGGTATTATATGGACCTTCAAAATATAATTAAGTAGTGTTTTTCATGTAAATGAAATTCCACTTATTCTTTGAAGGAAAAATCCACTCTTGTGCCTGTTTGAAAGGTATCTCCCAAGAGATAACTTGAAGGGGAAATCCAATATTGTGAATATTTGAAAGGTATATCCTAGGAGATACCTTAAAGGTATTATATGGGCCTTCAAAATATCACCTAATAGTTCCTTCTATGTAAAGTAAAATTGTACTTATTCCTTGAAGGAGAAATCCACTCTTGTCCCTATTTGAAATGTATCTCCTAGGAGATACCTTGAAGGGGAAATCTACTCTTGTGCATGTTTAAAAGTTATATCCTAGGAGATACATTAAAGGTATTATAGGGGCCTTCAAAATATCACCTAGTAGTGCCTTCCATATAAATGAAAATTCCACTTGTTCCTTGAAGGAGATATCCACTCGTATGCACATTTAAAAGTATCTCCTAGGAGATATGTTAAAGGTAAAATCCACTCTTAATCATGTTTGAAAGGTATATTCTAGGAGATACCTTGAAGGTATTATAAGGTCTTTTAAGGTATCACCTAATAGTGCCTTCCATATAAAGGAAAATTGTACTTATTCCTTGAAACAACATATAATAACCAATACTATAGAAGCAAAGTAAAGAAATAAAAAACACTAATAAATCTCACCCAATTTGACATAGAAAAATATATCTTCTTAACTATGGGTGGAAAAATACCATACAAAAATCCCAAATGGAATAGTATACAATATTCAACCTTCCTATAAAAGAGACTTGTTAAGGTCATGAAATGAAAATAAATAAGTATTGCTACTTCTATTCTAGAACTAACTATTACTATGGATACTCTAGTCCAAAATAATTATCTAATATACAACCCTTTCCAAAAGGAAATATCCCTATTGATATAGGCACAATGACCTCTTGAGAAAAAGACACCTAGAACCAAACACTTCAACCCATGATGAGGTTGTTGCAACTGACTAGGGAGCTCTAGCTCATGAGTATAATTTGTCTTTAAAATATTGGATATGGCATAACCAAAATGCCTTATGATGCCCATGACCATTAGGAGAAGAATGATGTTGACATATGTTTGCCTTAATAATTGACTTTAGAATGATTTTAGTAGATGTGGGTCCACTCCCCCTGACCAATGGTACTACTTGAAGTTCTAACAAAAGAAACCTGCCTTGGACAAGCATTGTGTTCTCATGTGTTGAGCTGGCACTAGTATTGGGCAAGCTGGGAATCATTTTGTAAAGAATGGGCACTAGGATGCCACATAGTAGTAGTAGGATGAGTTAAGGCCAACCAAAAATAATAAAGGGAACTTGGGAAAGAGGAGGCCAATATACCATCCACCAAACTTTAAAACTTCAAAATATGGACTTGAAGGGGAATCTTCCTATAGATGGAAGAACCCAAAAATTCTAGTTTCACAGACTAATTGAGGTAAAGCTACAAAAAGGATAAGGCCCACCAAATTTACAACCTTATAAGAACAACCTTCAAAGGCATCCACTCCTCCTCTGTGGGCTAAGTATTTTTCTTCAAAGCTTTGAAGGCTCTATCCACATCCATAATCTCCTTTAAAGAGACATTACTCAAGCCCTGTACTATTTTTAACATATGAATTACACTTGGGAAAGAGGATGCAATATGGTCTCGACCTCAAAAACTCTTGGTGATTGATTGAGAGCCAAGAAAATGGTTTGGTTATTCTTCTTCTTCTCCAGTAGCTCTTTTATTTTATCCTCTAAGAGGATGTTATTATTCACAAGGAATGGAGAGGGGAGTCCCAAGTGGACTAGCTATTTGATGCACCCCTTCATATCTTAGACTATGTCATCTAAGGAATTTAGAGATGCCTTAAATTTTGATGTTGCCTTATTGTAGTTCAAAAATTTATTCACCTTCACCACCACCCACCTTCGATTAGCCAACCCCATTGCTTGAAGTGTCTTGTCCATCACACTATAAAGCTTCTTGACAAAGTACTACAAATCTTAAACCTTTGGGGACATGAAGTTGAGAACTTGGTTTACGAATGCACTCACTTAAGAGATAAACTATTATGATTATTTGATGAACCCAAACATTAGATTCAAGTTTGCAAGTGTAATTTTGATCCTCTATTAATATGATACATATAATTGCTAAACCATGGGGAGGACACTTATAGCTTGGGATGAGCAATGAGGTCATTATTGAATTTCTATATTTATTGATCTTTGGCTGAGGATTCCTACTATATTTGCTACTATAATTATAGATGTGCACCCATGGAGTCTAAGAGACTTTTATGGCTATATGAGAGCTCTATTTCTTTCTCTTGTAGATTATTATTTGTGGCCTACTTCTCCTTATTTAGGCCATCTATCTCGATCTCTAGTTTAGCAACTTTAATTCATAATTGGGCCCATTGATCAGCTTCTACCTAGAAGCTCTAATTGTTAATGTGGTTCTATAAGTCAGACCTCATTTTAGCAAGATTTACATCTTTGGCTTTGGCCTCTACATTGAGGTGGTCGATAGTAGCTTTCACATTTGTGAGTTCTAGATTTCTCTTCTTGAAATGATGACCTACATTGATATAGTCCTTAATGATAGACTTCCATATTTCCTCCATTAATTTTATCCTATAAGTGGGTCTAGCCTAGCTAAGGTTAAGGCCAATGATGTGTATTGAGTAGTCTCCTAACTGCATCTATCCTTAGGGATTGACTACTTGGGATGCCATGTGTGTGATCATCAGAGATTACTATGTTGGGTCAAAGAATGATCATATATGAGGCACCACCTAGGTGTTATCCATCTTTCCTCTTATTTTATCTATCTAGGCCTTCTAGGATTTTTTTGTAGTTTCCAACTACTAATGTAACTACTCTTGTGATCAAATATTTCCCCTATAAAGGGGAATCCCTAGGGTAGACCAAAAGGAATGGTCACTTATTTCTATGAAGCAATAGATGATGTTCCCTTAGGGATGAACAAGTGAAGGGTAAGGGTGTAAGGTGAGAAAGGTGGGAGGATATGAATAGGAGTGATGGGAAATTGTGCCATTATGGGTATTGATGTGGTGGATGAGGGTGGGGGAGTGAGAAAAGGTGCAAAGGAGGTGATTATTTGGGTAGTGGAGAGTAGTGCCAACCTAGTGGAAACTATAGAGGGTGAATATGAAGTGGAAAATGAAATATAAGTGGAGAGAAATAAGTGAGAAAAGTGAACCTTATTTTATGTGGGCTCTGATGGAGGGCTGAAAGTTTTTTCCTCAAAGTTAGATTGTGATGGCTCTACCTTAGGTTACCCTAAAGAGGCTTACTACTACTATTGGGAAGTCAGGTGTGGATATAGGGGAATCACCCAGGTCATGGGCCTTTGAATCACCATAACTTCCTCCTCTTCTTTTAGAGGGGTTTCCTCTTCCTCTTTTAATGGGGCATCCTCCTTTTCTTCTAATTCTTTGATTGAGAATTCTCCTTATTCTAGGGCCTCTATCATATGGTGCTCATCCTAAAGTTTATTGAATGTCTCATATGTGTCAATGTCTTAAAAATTTAGCCCCAACTTATTTATTTCCTACCTATATTTCTAATAGACATATATCTTCTCATTCCCCAACCCCTCTGAATGAACTATGCTCTCAGTCCCATTGTAATTTTCTTCATGGGGTCAAACTCCCAATCCACTCTATAAAAAGACTCCCATGGCTTATGGGTGCCTCAGATCTCAAATAGATCCACATAATATTTGACATCCTTAACCAATAGTGACCTCTCTTTAAGGTATTGTCAGGGCTCATGAGTAAATGGAGTGATAGTTTTTAAGGATTCTATGTGACCAATCAAATCATAGTTCTATAGGTCATTTATTTGGTTAAGGCCTAGTTCTACTAGCTTGAACTCGAATAGGCACCCCTATGACATTTTCACCACTATGATGCCTCCCTTTATAAAGGGGGAATTTTAGATGTCATTATTTTTACAACCTATACCATAAACTAATTCTACTACATTAAGCTAATGAGCCAGCTCTAGGGCCAAGGTCCTATCTGTGAGTAGGCATGGGAGTTAGAATGGCTCATCTTTGAATCCATGGACCCAGATGAACGTGAAATTGGCCCCAAAAACTATTCATCTAGAGTTCTATTACTAATGAGACATGACCTATGGCTATCTATCATTATTGAAATGATGGGTTCCTAATTGAGGTCAATGAAGACTAAAAATAGGTAACACTCTAAAAATTCATAGTAATCTTATGTGATTGATAGGATGTGGGTCCACGTGGAGATTGGGATCATCATGTTTGGATGGGTGCCCATTTAAATTATGTTGAAAATAAAATATTGATAGAATAACCTAGAGTTTTGGTATATAATTAGGTGGAAGAGGATTACCTAAAAGTATTTTGTGCTAAGAAACTCACCAACTCATTATGAATGGTGACATCAATGGCACCTTCAAAATCCATCTTATAAGCTTTTTATTTTCTTACTATATTCAAAAGGGAGACTGAACCTAATTTTAAATCTTGAATGTGATCATTTGAATCTATCCCAAAAATGAACACCAACATGGAAATGGCATCCTTCATATCCTATGTTGCAAAGCCTATGAGAGTGATCAGTAGAGGAGGTACTTCAGTGTAGCCCTTCTAGAGGACTAATTGAGGAACTTGAGATTACTATTATGGGTGTCCCAAACATTTTATAATATCTCTATACTATATACATTGGTGCTAGGGTCACTCAAGAGTCAAATCATCTAATTTATTGCATTAACACTAATTTACACTCTTAGGTGGTTGCCTATAATGATGCTAGTATTTGCATCATATATTTATGCACACAAGGAAATAATTTTGGGGCATGGGTGCATAAGAGGCACCATGTATTGAGCTAGTGTGGAGATGCAAATCCTATGACCAAATGACTCAAAGTCATTATTATGAATATTCTTGATCATTCAGGCATGAACATCTTCCCTCAAAATTTTTAGGTTCTTGGGAAATTTGGGATCGAGATCCCATCTGTATAATCAAGTACTAATGAGGGTCCTTGTAGTGCCCTTTGGTGATGATCTTAACATTTGTTACTTTGGGACTTGGTTGCATGGGTATGTAAGCATAATATTTAATCCCAATAAATCTTATTGGAGGGTTTTTGTGACCACCTGATCCTTGATTTCTTTGTTTTCTCAAATGTCTTTTGCCACTAGATGAAGATGTGGAAGTTTCCATTTTATAACCCTTTTCAACAATCCTCCCTCTGTTCTTAAGGAATTCATTGAATATTAACTCTACTCATAATTATTACAAATCTTGGCTCAAAACTATTTGATCAATATGCTCTATTCAAGTGCTCAATGCTCTTTGAAATTCTTAAGGCATTTAAGTGTTTGACATGAGCAAGAGAGGGGTATTTATAGGCCTATACTTCTAACATGATCATCATACAACCTTTTTTAAATTGGGTTCCCATGAATGCAAAAGGTGTCACACACCATTTAAGAGTGTCTCATAAGAGATTTGTTGTGATCCTTATGGGGAATCATGTAATATGGAGTGCCTAGACATTAATTTCAAGGGAGTGGGGTAGATAACCATCTATCATTAAGCCAAGGTGTAGATAATTGGCATGGAATGATAGTAACTTGTGCCAATGACACTTAATTAAAATGAAACAACAATAAAGAAAAGAAAATGAATGAATAAAGGGAAACAATAACAAAGAAGGGAAACTAACTAACTATATATAAGGGGAAAGTTGGTAAATTAGTTGAAGTGTTTCAAGTCAATTCCATTTACCAGAATCCCTAACATATTTCCTTCTTCATCCTTTAACTCAAATGCATTACCTTATTTATCTCTAATTCTTCAAAATGGCCCCCTCCATAGGAAATCAAACTTTTCATGTTGGTTTGGTTTCATGACTCTTTAGTCATATTTGAAGACCAAGTCTCCTAGCTTAAATCTTGGGTTTGATGATCTCTTATCAAACCATCACTTGACTGATTGTTATCAAGTGACCTTCACATCACTCACTTTTTCTCTTACTTCTTGGAGGCTGAGCAATTCTACCAATCTAACTTCCTTAGCTCTAATAAATCCACTCTTGTGTATGTTTGAAAGGTATCTCCTAGGAGATACATTAAAAGTATTACAAGGGCATTCAAAATATCACCTAGTAGTGCCAAAATAGGAGATTCCACTTGTTGATGCACTTAATGTTCTCCATTTATCACTAGGGAATGGGGGGAAGTAATAAACTCAATTTTAATTCTTGAAAGACTTAGGGCTTGAGTTGTTTATCCAACTACCACTTTTTTATACAACTACCAGTAGTGCCTTCTATGTAAAGGAAAATTCCACTTGTTTCTTGAAAGAGAAATCCACTCTTGTGCCTATTTAAAAGGTATCTCCTAGGAGATACCTTGAAGGGGAATATAATCTTGTGCATGTTTGAAAGGCATATTTTATTTGATACCTTGAAGGTATTACAAGGGCCTTCAAAATATCATCTAGTAGTGCCTTTCATGTAAAGGAAAATTGCACTTGTTCCTTGGAGGAGAAATCCACTCTTGTCCCTATTTGAAATGTATCTCTTAGGAGATACCTTGAAGTGGAAATCCAATCTTGTGCATGTTTTAAAGGTATCTCCTCGGAGATACCTTGAAGGTATTATGAGGGCCTTCAAAATATCACCTAGTAGTGCCTTCCACATAAAGGAAAATTCCACTTGTTCATGTTGAAGGTATCTATCATGAGATACTTTTAACATTACCTTCAATGTATGACAATTCCATTTGAATTATCTCTTATTGGATTATATCAAGGGCCTTGTAATTCCTTCAAGTTACCCATGAAGATATTAAAAGGCCATTCAAGTAATATTGTAGTAGTTATATGTAAGGTCATTGTTATACATATCAATGTGTGTTGCACATCTAAGACTAGCATATCAATCAAGATAAGAAATAACTCATTTGAATATTTTGTACACTAAGAGTTATTGAATCATACAACTAAATAAATAAGCTTAATTTCATAAATATTGGAAAGAGAATACATAAATGCATGAGTTAACAACTAAAATTTCTCCTACTCCTGTATATTGAAAATTCTTTGAACCTTCAAAACTATGGGTTACATGTGTTTAAATAGACTTGAGAAAGGGGTTTCCTCATCATCCAAGTACATGTGAGATAGATTACATGTCATAGTTATAACTTTAGTTCTAATTGTAGACAAAACCTTATAGAGTTATCTTATAATTGTTAATAATTTAAGTTAGCCTTTACAAAAATCATGCAACATGTGCATGTTTATAAAAATGAATAGTAAAATTTATAATATGGTTTGAACTATAAGAAAACTATAAATATAGAAATATACACCACTATAGAAATGTACATACAAAAACTTGGCCCTTCATGGTTGTGTTGATGTTTGGATGGCTGCATGGACTTTAGTTGGCATTTTAACTATGGTTGTTGACTTAGAACTGGAAGTGGTAGGTTGAGTCTACTTCTTCTTCACCTCTATCTTGAGCCATCATGTATGTGATATATCATGCTACTACTGAATTATGTCCAAATTAAAATGAGGGGGTCTATGCACCCTACCAACCTATCCTAGTAGATTTTCATTCTCTATTTTAGTCATTTGGAAGTTGATATTAAAGATATCAACTTCAATAACCTTTTTCCTTGCAAATCTCAACTCATATTTTATGTCCTCCAATGGTAGTCCATGTAGACATTACTTAAAATTATTTGAACCCTCTTGGATAAGTTGATCAAAGTTCATCTTATTGATTAACTTCCCTGTAGCATCCTTTACTTTGGACAATTTTAAATCATTCAAAATTTGGATAATAAGGGTCTCCTGCTCTTCATATTTGGGGACTAAATCCCTAGCTACTGTCACCCATTCCCTGGCCTCTTTTATCTTGATGACCACTAGGTTGTGTGTATTGGATACCTCTAATGGTGTTATGAGATCTAGGTGGATATAAGACTTATTAGTTGTGTAAAAAATTAAAATATTCAATTTATTCTCATTAGATTTCAAATAATTAAATAATTTGTGAGTATTGACAACATAGGCGGCTAATTCATCCTACATAGACTCTAATGCCTCCATAGAATTATATCAAGTTGATGTTTCCTCTTAGACCTCATCTTCAATACCAGATGTGCTATGAACTATCTTATGTTGTTTTTTTTATTTACTCTAACTCTAAATATACCTCTAGTTCTTTTCTATCTAGCTCTCTATCTTTGTGAATTATCACCATGGCATCCTTATGTGCTTTGTCTAAAGATTTAAAGTCTTAATTATAGGGGGATTGACCCAATTGTCTATTTTGTCTTGTAGTCAAATAAAAGACCTCTTATCTCTATTTAAAGATTAATTCCTTGCTAGCATCATCTTCCGGATTCCTCTTCCTTACCCTCTAAATACTCCAAGATGGCTTGTCAAACAAAGTTGTAATAGATGAGAACTCTATTATTTTAAAGTTGGGTATTTGAGAGGTCTTGGACCTTAAATCAATGACCCATAATGAAATTGTTAATTGATTGAGGTATATCTCCTTTATGGTTTTGACCACAAATTCTTCTTCAACTTCCTTAGCTAGTTGCTACTTCTTTGCTACCTTGACAATTATGTCAAGCAAAGAAGGCCAAATTATCTTAGACCAATCCAAACTTCCATATTAGGGGAGTGTATAGACTATGATAACCTATGTCTTTGCCTTATTTTCATTGCTTGATGTAGTGACAATGGTTTCTTGGGATGGAGTGGTGGATGGCATGGGGAGAGTGATTTGGCTGGATGAGACATGGAGTTGGGGAGTGGCCATGGCTGTCTTGATCTTCTTGGATGCCCTTTTCCTTTTCAATGATATGACTATGGCAGTGCCAAAATGAATACTAGAAGTGTCCATGCTAGAAGTGGATGGCATGGTGGTGGAATATGGATCAAAGGTAGTAGAAGGAAGATCAATAGTGGTAACATCCTTCTCAATTCTTGGGTTGACTAGAGAAAAATGCAAGAAAGAGGAGGTGGTTAATGGATCATTAGGATTGGAAGTAACAACTTCCACTTTGGGAGTTTTATACATCGATGAAATTAGAATAGATGAAAAAATAGGAATAAAAGAAGAGAGTAAGGAGGTGGTCTCTACAGATAAAGTCTTTTTACCTATTGTTTCTTTTATAGATGGTGTTTTCTCCAAATCTACTTTTTCATTAAAATCTTCTACTTCCTCCTACACTACTACTTATTGGAGCATTGCATGCAAGCATTAAGATTACTCTATTGTAAGACTACCTTTGGGGGGAGTCCATGGCTTCCTTTTGTAATAAATAGTAGTTTTAGTCTATGAGGAGGATCCTTGGTAAAATGAGGCAAATACTTCTTATATGACTACCCCTAAAGATGTACAATCTTGTTCTTGGGGGGTATTCGCATACATTTCAATTACACTAGTAGTTGGGGGATATTATCCTTTCTCTTCTTCATTAGATGAATCTAGATTGATTGGGTCTCCTAGAGATCCCCTAGGATTAGGTTCACTCACCCCTGGTTCCTTCTTGATAGCCTTCAACTTGAAAGGAAGATCTTATGATGGATCTCCTTTTTTTTGCACTACTCTGTGGGTTGGTCCTTTCAAAATTCTAAGGATGTCTATCCTATAAAGAGTGGCATTCTATTATGAAATTCATTCACAGTGATTGAAGGTTCCTATTGAATCACCCTTATGTGATCCTCCTTCAAAATGGTAACCCATGCCCTTTCCAAGACCTTGTCATCATTATGTGTGTTCATGAATAAAAAGTCATAATCATAATGGATGTGTTGGTAAGGGATACTAAGGCCCTGAATGTGTTTTTGGATGTAGTCATGAGGATCCCAATTCTTGTGTGGTACTATGGGAAAATGAGAACTCTTTATTTTTCATCCCACATCTCCAAAGTGATTTCTCATTATGTATACCATCCTACTAATGACTATATGGTTCCCATAGACCATGTTCTTATTTTGAGTAGGTCCTTTTCTATGCTCCACCAGAGCTATAAATCAATTTCTTACTCAACCAATTTATTAGGTACATATTTTGGAAGGCTCAAAAGATGAACCTTGTGCCTGATGATCATGATAATACTGTAGTCAGAATACAAAAAATAATTACCTCTTCTTGATAGTGTCTTTATGATGTTTTCTCTGACTCTAGGCATTGTAAACCCATGGATTACTTGTTAGACTTAAGGATTATAATCCTCACCATATTTTTGGTATAAGCATAGATATGTAAAAATTTAAAATGATCAAAAATTTGGTTTTTAATACAGTCAGTGGTCAAGCTCCATAGCTCACTAAAGACTTTATACATTATTCTCATTACAACATCCAAAAGATATGACATCATATAGAAGTGGCCCACTAGATTGGCCCATTTGTCCTTATGAATGATCTATTCTCTTAGCTTGTAGGTTATAGTTTCACCTAGGGAAAATGTTGCATCAATGGTCAACATCATATGTAATAATGGTACCCAGTTCAAATTAAGGAAATGGATGCTAGGCGTTTTGTAGAGCTCATTGAATAATGCCATGCCAATCTACACTCCCATCTTGAACTTATTGGTTAGAATGGGATTCTTACCTTTGTATTTCATTATTTCCTTGGGGAGAATCCATGAATTCAACACATTTTCTATAGTATTATCTTAATTCTACAAAACTAGCCTGTGTTAGTCAAAATAAGCATCTAGTGCTGGTAGTGACAAATACCTCTAAAAATATGCTTTGAATATGCACATCACAACCATTTGGTTACCCATGTGGTGTAGAAAATCATCATGTGTAACCTTTCCTGTGAAGAATAAGTCTCAAAAGAGATCAAAGCATGGCATCACCTTTGGCTTGGCCATAGCTAAATGGAATCCATATCTCTTAAGTGCTAGCAAGTCTATGATGAATAGTCACTCTGAGGGAGATAGATTTCCATTTAGTGAAAATATTTCAACATAATTGACATCATCCCATAATTTAGAGTAGTTCCCATACCTATTTTCAAAAAGAGTGGAATCATAAACTATATCCTTGAATTTGGTTGAGTCCTTAATAGAAAATGGTGATGGCAGGAGTGCTCCCCTGAATGCCTTAGATGAAGATGCCATTGTAATTATGTGTAGTGCTTGTAGTTTATTTATATGATCTGTATTTTTTTTTTTTTTGTTAGTCACTTGTTTACTTGCAATAGTCTCATAGGTAGCTAGGGATTTTTTTACGTAGGATAGTAATTGAGTTTGAGAGTAATGAAGACATAAATGTTTGCACATCATGTATATAGACTTTATCATTTAATTCTAATTTGTGTATTATAAATACCCAACATTCACATGTTTTATACTTTCTACATAGCTAAAATCTAGTTAGTTTACTTTGTGGGTATCCTTATCAAGTATTGGGAATTATTTTGCTTTATTAGACAAGTATAGAAGGATTTTGGTAGTCAAAAATCAAGAGTCAGGTTTTGTGTTGTGATCTAGCCTACAAAATATTTGAATAAAGCTTTCAAAAATAAAGGCTGATACAAAAAAATTGAAGGGAATTTTTTTTTATAATAGACAATCATTTAGAACATTTATTTGCATAAAATGTCTGATGTGAAAACTTTAAACAAAAAAGTATAAAGACCAAAAGTCTCGAATAAAAATTTTGAAGACCAAAATCCATCGAATAAAATTTCTGAACAAAAAATCTAAGGACCAAAATCTAATAATAGGGCCCGATCAAAATGTTCAAAAACCAAATCTTGAATACAATTCCTCAAAATAAAAGTAAGTCTTGGAAAGGTCCTTGAAGTTATCACCTAGTAGTGCCTTCAGGGTCAAGGAAAACTCAACTTGTGTGCATGTTGAAGGTTTATCCTAGGAGATACATTCAATGTTCCCTTCAATGTATGACAATGCCCTTCAAATTATCTCCTAGGAGATTCCTTTCAAGGGCCTTATAATTACTCGAATATATGGCAAATCTCTTGAGTGTAATTAATTTTTAATACAAAATGATGTAATGATGAATTTTCCTTGTTTAACTCTCTCTTGATGATCTTATGAAGTCTAAAATTTTGATGGGTTCATATTGAATCTTAAAATTAAGACACCTTTACCCCTCAATAAGATCTAGAGAAGACCTAATACATAATAATTAATGTATTTTTAACTACCTTATTTAATTGAAACACCTATTTACTCATTTAATCCTTTCTACACCATAATAAGGATGGGTAAGTTCATCCTTGAGGTATCTACATGGAGAATCCTTCAATCACCTTGTAATACCTTAATGGGTGACTTTAAATTATATCCTTGAGGGTAACATGAAGGTATCTTAATGGGTGACTTAAAATTATCTCGTTTAAAAAGTTTCACTCCAAGAAGTTTCCAAAATAAGGGGAAGGGTAGAATAGAAAAGAAAGTCCCTATGGTCTCAATATTTACCTTTGAAGATGGATACTCTATGTACAAGTGTTTTTAGAACCAATTTTTGTTATGAGTAGGTGTTACACACACATAGACAAACATAGTCATGTAGTCTGGGAAAGTTTGATATAGGAAAACTCATAGATATATGCTAAAGCTTGATCCTAGAAGATACCTTGAAGGAGAAATCCACTCTTGTGCCTATTTGAAAGGTATATCATTGAATCCCTTATACACCTCAATAACACTAGGTAAGTTCAACCTCAAGGTATCTATGGATCATAATCCACATTTTAAAGTTTTGGGGCAGTTAGCCTTTTTGTTGTGGACATGTTTGATGAAATTAGATGGGTGGTGTATCGGCCTCCTCTTTCTTGGGTTCTCATTCTTAATTTTTTGGCTAAGTCTTGATCCCTTCCACTAATGAAACATGTCATCATGGAACTCTTAAATAAATAAGGGAGTTCCTTAAAGAAATGGTGCATCATTACCTAAGGGAAGTGGGCTCAATTTCTAAAAAGAATTATAAAGGTAGTTTAGAGGGAGAAACATGTCACCATAGTGCTTCTTCTAAGCATCATGGGAATCACGAGGTAGTTTAGTTGTGACATATATGGGATTTTGAAAACCAATTACACTTGTGAACTAAAGCTCCCCACTCAGTTGTAACAACCTCTTCATGAGCATGAGTGCCAGATTCTAGGTGTTGTTTCCTCATGAGGCCATTGTGCCTATATATTTAGGGCTCATTTATTTTATAAATGGGTAGGGATATTGATAATATAAATTTTTCTTAATGTTATTATAAATTAGCCATTGTAATAGTTAGTTTTGGAATAGAAATAACAACAATTATTTATTTTCATTTCACAACCTTAGTAGGTGCCCCTCGTGGGAAGGATTGAATATTATATAATGTGCTTTTTGGCATTTTTTATTATGTTCTCCACATAACAATGAAGAGGATGTAGTGTTTTATGTCAAATTGAGTGAAATCCATTATTTTTTATAATTTCTACTTTTTGATTTTATAGTATTGACTCTTGTTCATAGTATAGGATTTAAATCATGCATATGCTCTTTTAATTGTCTATAATGCCTTAAGGGTTCAATCTATTTTATGAAATTTTAGGAATAGATACTTAAAGAATCTTAGTGCATTACCTTAGTTAGTTTGGTTTTAGTTTTATTTGCATTTCCTCTTTCCCTTTTTCACCCCTCAAGTAATTTAAGAAGTTGGCTTGTAAAATCTTGGAGGTTGCTTCACAGATCAAAATTTCATCCCACATCTATAAAGCTTTTCATAGGAAACTATTCACTGAGAGCGAGAGTTTTAGGAGTCAACAATATCCACTGGAAGATTACTTCATGGGTAACTTGAAGGTATCTCCTAGGAGATACCTTAAATATATTACAAACCTCAATAACATTTACCAAGTTTAATCTTGAGGTATCCAATAGGATATTCCTTTGAGGGCCTTGTAATACCTTCATGGGTAACTTGAAGGTATCTCCTAAGAGATAACTTGAAGATATTAAAAGGACCATTAGGGTAAAGGAATTTTTTAGAGGTACAATAATGTAATTATTTAGATCTAAAACTATAAATATAATAGGGAAAATTATTAAACTAAATTGAGGTAGAAATAGAATGTGCATAGGAGGACCTAAAATGTGCACTTTCCCAAGTATTAGAAGGCCATTCAAGTTATCAAGTTATCAACCAGTAGTACTTTCAAGGTGAAATAAATTTTTATTGGGAGATACATTCAATGTCCCTTTAAATGTATGACACCACCTTTTGAGGTGTTTACTAAGAAATTCCTTTAAGGGCCTTGAAATACACTTGTAATACCATCATGGTTAACTTAAAGGTATCTCCTATGAGATGTCTTGTAAAAAAATTTACTCTTGCATATGTTTAAAAGGTGTCTCCCAAGAGATACCTTGAAGGTACCTATTGATGGCCATTTTGACACATATTAGAAACATACTTCCCCCTCATCTTTATCCTTTAAAATAAATGTTTGTGGATTCCTTTGCCCATTAGATTATATTGGCTGGTGCACATATAATTTATTTTTGGTTTGGTCATACCTTATTAGTTTAAGTGTGAGTTAATGTATATATTACAAATATTTAATATGTATTTTGTATTGTAGTTTAGAATTAACATTTGTTGATATATAATTAATCACTACTTAATCACAAAAAAAATCATGAATCGATGCAATATGTAACTTGCATTTTACAAAATATCAATATTTAAATCATTTCAATTACTTTACAGAATGTCTTTAGGTAAAAAAGGAATTCCTATACTTAAAAGATAGAAGAAGGCCTTACTAAAAGGCATAAAAAGGTCTCACTCCAAGAGAATTTGGATAAAGTACTGTTTAAAATACCAAAACTAAAATTAAATCCATATCAACATCTTCCATTTTAGGGTGGCAACAAAATTCCTCTTGATGATTGGTATTTTGAATTGTTTAGTCTACCAAACATGCATGCAGATATATACTTATTTAGCACTACATTGAGAAAAAAATATTCTTCAATTGGAATAATCCTTGCCTATGATAAGGATGAACTTAAATATGCCTTTAAATTCTAACTATAATTATGATATGGATAAGAGGGAATTCTCCATCGAGTATAGCTAATTTCAATAAATTTACACCCAGTAAAATAGAATTGACAAAAAATAATTTCTCCTTGTGAAACATTTGGGTTTCATTTGAATAGCTATGAAAACCTTAAAATGTTTGGGTTGATAGATAGATTTATTTTGGTCAATAAAATACAAACTATGTTTAAATAAAAACATGAACAAGGCGAAACAAATTCTTCTACTTAACACCATGCAAACATGTATTTAAGATACTCTATAGTCATGACTAAAAAACATTGAAGAAAATAAGACAAGCAAGGGCAACATATTTGTATGCAAATTTGAAAGAGGCCATACAAGTACTCATACAAGTGGAGAAAAATAATATTGAACAAAATGTTGGAACACTTTTGATGACATAAATTTTTGATTGGACACACAATGAATTCTCTACATGGTATATTTCTTATAGAAACTATGCCTTGAACATTCTTGTAGAGCTCTATGAATTATGGGACACTAGTATCAAAATAAGAAATCTGAATGAAAGATGGGTGAATGATATAATTCATTCATTTATAAAACATAATGAGGTTCCAATGAAGGATGATTTGTTAATTCCTTTTGATTTAAGCAGCCCTCAATGTATTATTGAATCAAAGGAAGTCCTATAAGATATGATGGAGAAAAAAATCATAAGGTTAAAATTTTTAGATGGCTAATACATAATTACAACACAACAAATAATTCTTTTAGAGGAGGAATATAATTCACTATTATTGAGAAATAAATGTTCTATTATAAGGGCAAGATTTCAAAAAACTTGTACTCCATTTCATATTGTGCACAAAATATGTAACCAATATAATGAAGCCAATGAAACAATTTATAAGGATTCATTTGTAGAAAGAGTTTGATATTCATTTGACCTTATCCAACAAAGAGGTTGGAATAATATTGAAATAGGGAAAAAATGATGGAAGAAATACATGAACAAGATAGACACTTGTTCACATAAATGAACTATTCAAAACAACAACTATGGGAGAGAAAATGCTTTTTTCATAGAACAACCCATTTGGGATTGTTTTGATAAGGCATTTGATTTATTTTAAAGTGGTACTTTACCTAGTTTAGATAAACAAGATTTAAAAATGATTAGTACAACACTGCTTAGAAATATTCAAGGGATTTTAGACAAACAAAAAATAGAACTAAAAGATTTATTGAAAAAAGGGTCTATTTCCTTCTTGAAAACCCATGGGTACAACAACATGGATACTTGGTGCAAAAAGGTGAATCTAGAAAGTAACATATTATTAAATATTGTAGATTATTTTAGTAATCATGATTCAACATAGCCACCAGACAAAAAAATCACACCTAAAGAGGTAATGTAGCATTATACAATTTATATGAAAAGGTTTGATGATTTATGTTTCCTAAATGAAGGTATTTCAAAAAATAAAAAAGGATGGGAAGCATTACCTCAAGATTCATTAAGCATATTGAAAAAATATATACATAATGATGGAGGTCATCTTCTTGAGATAGATACAGAAAGATTTAGCTGCCATTACAGGCCCCCATTTCTTTGGGCATCCATTTTAGAAGATTTTAGTGAAATGTTCATTCTTGGTATGAACACCAATTTGATCATTACTGATCTTTTGAATCTCATTGAAGTTTTTACATAAGAACATCTTTTCCTATTTATTCAGGCACTAATTGATAAAGTTATTGTTGGGGGCCTTCAATGTATTGATCATCCACAAACTAGAACATTTTTCTAGCATTTAAACCTCTCTCAAGAATTTTCATGTTGGTGATTTGCATTCCATGTAAGAAACATGTGTCATACTATGGATTCCAGATAGTAATGGATTCAATTGGAATCATATTATAGGCATCAATTTTTATGAGGGTCCCATTGATTTTTAGCTGTAATATTTCATCCTCCATTCACAACAAAGTAGATTAGAGGAAGGTTTTGACATCTACAAAGATGTACCAATATTTCAAATGATTAATTCACACAAAAAAAGAAATCCATTTAAAAATGAATTAGATAACATATTTTGGGAGAGACTTATCTCTAATTTCAATGATTTGGATACATGTGACATGTTAGGGGTATATACAGGAGATGGATTGGTATGTTCTTGTACAAAATTACAAATAAATTTATATTGCATTACATAAACCTAAGAACAATTAATTTTTAATGTTAAATTTCAAAATTATTTGAAAAATTTAGAGCAACTAATATAGGAACAACCACTTCAATCAATACTAGGTGCATAACATTTTTAATTTATTTTATAATCATGCTTCATTTTCCAAAAATAACATCTTAACGATCATTTGGTGTGTATGCTTTTATTTTCAAACCTAATAGCTTCACAATATTTTAGTGTGTATCACTAATGGTATTACATGCAAGTGAAGAAACCATAATAATAGAAAATCACATCAATGAACATGAGACATTATAATTTGAAGAAGGTAAGATAAGATCATACATATTTTTTCAATTATATAATTTTTTATTTATTAGCGATTCATAATATTGATAGAATATTTCTTCATTTGTTTATGTCTTAATTAAAATAGTTCACAATGCAAATCTAAAACTTTGTGTCTCCAACACAACAAACCATGACATAGCTCTACAGTTTGGTGCCCCCATGAAAACAACACAAGGTAAAACTCTAAAACAAGACACATTTTTAAAATACAAATATCCAATCAATTTATGAGGAGAATTTTTAGTTACTACATTATATAATACCTTGCAGTGAATAAAGAACCAAAGGTTCAATGAAATAGTGCACCCATACAAACTACAAAAAAAAGGTGAAACCCCTTTCAATAAATGTGTAATTATAAAATTTCATAAAAGTATAGAATATATTAATTATCTTTATTTATTTAAACACATTACAATTGAATTTTTCTTCATGGATAGGAGATTGTAGAAGACAATAAAATATAGACTTGCATCAACTTGGGATTTGGAAGTGTGGGTTTATTTTATTGTTGTGTAGACTTGAATGTGGTTGTATTTACCCATTAAAATGTTATTTATAGGTTTAATTTACCCATTACAATATTTTTTACATGTTTAATTTACTTTGTTTAAAATAACACAATATGTGCTATACTATGTTTTCAATACAATAAATTTTGATGCAGAGTATCCATGTGTTCTTTATCAATAAAAATAAATAAAGTATATTAGGTTAAAAACAATTATATTTATATTAATTTCAATATTTTTTTAATTTTGTGTGTTTTATTGGAAGTATATGAAGGGGATTCAACTATTATGGTGTATATTCATTTGAATTTAGTAATTGAACTTCGGTTTAGAAGAGTAAATCCTATTTTGTTTACTGTGATGGGTTGTATAAACATATAAATATGTATTGGTATGCATAAGAATAACTGATAATTTTGTCATTATAATAATATAGATGTTGGTTGATCAATGTTAAATTCCTATCAACCTCTATGAGAAATAAGTTATGGAAAAATGATTTTGTTTCAGAATATGATAAAGTTATGGTCAAGTTATAAGGATTCAATATGAACATTTATATGCATATGTATGTTACAAAATTGGAAATAGAAATGGTACATCTATGTATAATGAGTATAGTTACAATGTGCCTAAGCATGTATTTATTTTTATATGTGTTTATATGAATATTTATAAGATTTAAGGAAATGCCCAAAAAAATGAATCAAATGAAATGCATTATGTTTTTATGTTACAATAAGAAATGTAAATCAAAAGCGTATCAATGGCCAATCTAGTAACATGTAAAACATTTTATTATAAAATTTCCATGTTATATTTCTTATAATATAATATTTTTGATAAATGATTAATTTCTCTTTTAACAAATTACAAACATTTCAAATGAGGAGCTAAAATCATCTTCTAAAAAACTATTGATTTTGGGATTGGATGACTTATTATTTGTTGTACACAAAACAAAATACATATAAATCAATGATTCAATAAAAAAATAAGATTATATAATAGAAAATATGTCATACTACATTCTAGATCATTCCAAAGAAATTTTGAAGGTAGTCTTTTTCTCACGTTAGCATTTGATCAATGATAGAGGATACTCATTCAAGACATGGGTTACACAATTTCAAATTTCATGTTTGTTTTGGATAAAATATATTCTAAGCCATTTAATATAAACATAAAAAATTTGGATGAAGTTATTTTTAAAGGGACCTTTGGAGATGATTTTTCAATTGCCAACATGTTGTTCATTGATTTTAATTCTTAGAATTGTGTTAAAAATCAAAAAATGAAAATGAGTGATGTTATGTCAATTATATATAATAAAAAAGGAATTTAGAAATATGAAAAGGATTGGAGAATCAAAATGACATCTATCATCACATTCTTGGAAGAAAGCAAAAAATCCATGCCAACAGTTGTGAACCAATGTTTAGAAAGATGCAACTTCACCATATTATGATTATTTCAAGTGTATTTATTTATTATAAACTATAATTATAGTAATAAACATTATCATCAATTTCATACAAATCAATTCTGAATTATTTCAAATATAGTTTAATTAATTTCAAATTAATCAATTCTAATTTATAATTACTTTGATCTGGTTAACTGTAATTTGATTTATAGTTGGATATTCCTTGAAAGCATTGAATCAAGTCCAAGTTTTAAAGATAATCCCCTTGCAAGTGGATACTCTATTGGTTTATCTTGAAATTTCCTAATTTGATCTATTACTATATTGACACCCACTTATGAAGATCTTCCTAATGAACAAAAAACAATTCTCATTAAATATTTTATTATGTAGATGAACTAATTACTTATTATGTTTTCATACATAATTTGGCCATTCAAATGGTGCCAAATGTCCTAAAAATATAAGCTAATTCAAAGGATCAATGATCGATCTAAAAGCCCATAAGGGTGCCATAATTTGAAATAGTCCAGTCTATTCAAAATGATTTACTCCCAAATGGTTTGAAATAATTCAATTTATTTGGAATATAGAAAACATATTTATGGAAAAAATATTCTCCACTCTAATTTAGTGAGTATAAATTCAAATTATTTAAAATAGTCCAATTTAATTTAAATTATCTATGCTCAAATGGTTTGAAATGGTCTAATTTATTTAGAATATACAAAATTAACTTTGGAGAAAATCTTCTTGAATCACTCCAATTTATAGGTATAAGCCTAAATTATTAAAAATATCCCAATTTATTTGAAATTATCTAGGCCCACATGCTTTGAAACAGTCCAATTTATTTTAAATATAATAAATTTATTTTTGGAGAGAATTCTTTTCACTCCACTTTAGTGGGTATAAGTCCATATTATTCAAAATAACCCAATTTATTTGAAATAATCTATGCCAATAGGTTTGAAACACTCCAATTTATTTGGAATATAAAAAAATTATTTATGGAGAAAATTTTATCCACTCCACTTTAGTGGGTATAAGTCCAAATTATTCAAAATTATCTAATTCATTCGAAATGATCTATGCCCAAATGGTTTGAAATAGTCCAATAATTTGAAATATAAGAAAATTATTTTTGGAGAAATTTTTCTCCACTCCACTTTAGTAGGTATAAGTCCAAATGATTCAAAATAGTCCGTAAATGTAAAATATCTATTCATAGTGTAAGGTGAACTGTTATTATTAACTAGTCCATCCTCTCCTTAAGGCACAATCGTAAATTAATATATTTTATTATTGATTTACACAATGGTTAACTAATGTTAAATAATATATTATGGCAAAGATAAATTAATAACACCACTTAATCATTAAATGTCATAGCATACCATTCCTATACACTAGAATCTTACTATGATGCATTGCATAAATAAATTACAAAAAAAATCCCAACCTTATCTCTAAGATCTAGTCAATTGAATATAAAATTGTACATGCCCAAAATCCTAAACATACTATTGAATATTATGTATTTATATCCCCACAAAATAACATGTGTGTCTAGCTATATTTTATATCCAACATGGGCTAAGAAACAAAAATCATCTATGGCTAATGGATCAAAAAATTGGCATACGCATGATACTTCTCCAAGTGAAATTGTAAGAAGCATGATTCTATGTATATTGATCATATTATGTACCACTCACTCTATGTAAAGGTATACATATTATTTTGATTACCATATATTCCATGGGCATCCCATGGATAGGTGTCATGCTCTGAAATATAAAATATAGTATGTCATTTATAGTTGTGACTTTACATTGGATCCATCTATTAACTCACCATAAGACTTAAACATGCCTTATAGTATCATAAAACCCACCCTAACTATTGGTCCATTTATTAAACAATAATTATCTATGTAAAAGGAACCAATTACAAAAGAGGTGTTATTACCTACACATGAAACACCCATTACAAAAAATGTCAAATATCCTACAGATGAGCTGCATAAAATTTTTCTCAACTATATACCTAAGAAAACTAAAGCTACAAATAAGGTTTATAATATGTTGATCAATAATTATTCTTAATTCATATAATTTATATCATAAGTCCTCATATAGAATGATACAATGCACTAATGTCATGGTTGATAACTCTTTTGAAGTCAATGTATGTAGCATGACCCTTCTTAAATATCTTGGATATGACATTGAATATTTGAGGAACAATAATTTAGCTAAAATAAAAAAGTAGGATCTACTGTGTGGCCCATAACTCTTGATCTCAAGTTATGTTTTTATATATTCCAAATTGACCCTAATTTGACCCAATACATTGTTATGCTAAGAAACTCAAAGAATAAGATCAATGGATGTAACACTTGATAAGAATCATGATCACATTACATTTGATCTTTGAGGGAAGACTGTTTACATTTTAAAAGACAACATATCTATAAATCAAGAAGAATAAATGGAAACCATTTATTCAATTATTACTCAAGCTATGATATATAACTTTCCTCCACATATTCACATTGAAATAAAAAAACTAGGGCACTTCATACCAATAGTGATAAATACAAAAAGGAGGAAAAAAATCCAATAAAACAATTCTAAAATATGGTAAGATCAGTTATACGTATCCTAATATAAATACAAAGGATAATATTGATTGGAATGACATGTCTAAATTCATGGATGAATATGCAATTATGTTGGTGATTATCACATATACGGTCTAGGACATACATTTGAGCATCCCCTTGATGGGATCATAGGTTAGTATAGACACTATTAAATAAAAAATGTAAAACTAAAAATAAATTAAAATATTCAAAAATGCTAAAAATAAAATCAAATATTCAAAACTACAAAATATCCAAATATTCCAAAAATATAAAACTAGGGAATTTGTAGGACATGCTTTGTTAGTACAAATAGTTGATTGATGTTATTTGTCATATACCAATGAATTACTTATTCATTTTTCTATGAATATTCTTTTCATAATATACATGAATTGGATGCATGACATACATGTTACATATTATAAATGAACATACATATGCATGACATTACTTACACACATGGGAAGTCTTTCTACATTGGGGGCATCTTTATATACTGGTCCATTAATCATTATAGACTATTATACATGACTTGATCTTCCTCATACATTATAGAGTTATATTTCCTATGGAGATTATGATTTACTTTACTGAATGATATATTGATTGATTGTGTAGAATAATGTTGTTTGATCTTTACATGATTTATATTGATGATCATAGTTTTTTTTAATCACTAATATGTGATATATTGAGTTTTTAAGGGTACATTAACTATGTCTTGTCACATCATTTGTTAGTTGGGTAAGAGGGTCCTCTAGTCTAAGTTATGGCTATCTTGTGTCCATTTTGGGTCCAAGTTATGTCATGCATTATATGCTTGTGTGCTTATTGATCATGATGTTATGTGTGTGTGCATGTGCCTAAATACATATATGAATGGTAATATGAGATTGGTATTGTGATTTATATCATGAATAATTATATTATGTGATGATTCCATGACTTATATCATGGATCTACTACATTTATTATCATTGTATGTTTAATTGATACATCTACTTGACACTGACACTTGTATGTCCTTTGATTTGGATTACATGTTTAGTACATACTTGAATGGTTAAATTATTATATGATGACATATATTATCATGTTTTGTATAAATACTTTAAAAAATTATATTTGTTTAATATAAAAATGGTGTGCATAACTCTTTATTTTCAAATGAGTGATTCACAAGCTTCATCTCTCATATAAAAATGGAGGCATACACTAGACTTATTTTATATATTTAGGCCATGATAGACAAATAATTAATGTTTTGAGATAGATTATGTGATTCAGATGTGTTATATTGAGACATTTATGGGGTATTCTAAAGGATTATAAAGAATAATTGAGACACTTGATGACATTATGAAATACCCATGTTGGCATATATATCACTTTGAGGTAAAAATGGATCATATTAGGGCATATAATTTGTTCATGAAAAAACTTTTATATTTTATATATCAAGGATCATTAGGGAACAATGGTCCTACATAAACACTTTGGGTCCATATCCATCTACAAAAATTGGGTTTTTTTCATAATAAATTGTTTTGGGATTCTAATTTGACATAAAAACTTGTTTTGGGTTCCAATTTTATATACAAATTTGTTTTTGGGTTCCACTTTGACATACAAACTTGATCTTAATGTTCTAAAAAAGAGTTACTATGATATTTAAAACTATTTAATTGAGATTAATATGTCACTCACTCAACTTATACCACTCCTTTAATCATAGTTTAGGCATTTACACTCTCTAACTCAATGTTTCATTAGTTGCATCTCCTTGGGGCATGATCACACAATGAGATTATCCAAATAAATATAACAAATGGAAACTTGGTTTGCATACCATCAAGTGTATTAATTCCTTAGATTTTAAATTTCATGTGATTCAATGATTTATATTATTTTAGATTCCTTATCATGAGAAGACATCAATTTACACATGTTTTCTTGTAGGTTTTAAATGGAGAAAATGAAACATTCTAGTTATACCTGTCAAAAAAATTGTGATTATCATAGGTACCAAATTTATTCTTTTATCCTTTGATTTAGTATTTTTAATAGTAATTAAATTTAAAGGGGGCATATATAGACACCTAAATTTGGTATTAGACACTTACTATACTTAAAATTTGACATAATTTGACATACTTGGACATTTCACACGTTCCTTATATCCATCTATTTATACATTTCCTTGGCCAACTAGATTCACAAGATACATATATTTAGAATCAACTTAGTCTATCTACGAACAACCCAAAATATTATATAAACCTTGTCCATATCTTAAATCATTGATTTATACTTCAAGGATAATACTGATAACAACGTTATACTTATGGTTATCACAAGGGCTTGTCTCTATCGGTAATGTCTAGGTGTACTTAATTACTATTTTTAAAATTATGAAGTTTTAATTAGATCAACCTAAAGTTGTTTCATGGATTAGTCATAGCATGAGATAACAAAGAGTCAACTAAAAATACAAATCAATATTAAGGTTATACTCACTTGGTTAATTGATAATTACTTGACCACTACTTGAAAATCATCTTGAGAAATCTAATATCACTCTCTTGAGACATTATCATAAATGCATACACATCTAAAATCCCATAAAAATATAAAACTACAGCCAATTATGAATACATAAAGATAAATTTTCATGGTTCCAAGTGTCAAATATCAAAATAATTCATTATATTCTAAATTGGTAATGATGTTATACATACATACACATGGGAAAACTACATGCAAAAATTCCATTTTTATCACTTTCTGACATGTCAGAATTAAAAAACATAATGACTTCCTGTAATTTCATAAAAATTGATCCAAAATCATTTTTTCATCTAATGTATGAGTTCAAATTCACCTTTGGGCATACATAGGGGGGATAATTCACCATATTAAATTTGTTTAATTATAATTCTGGTCATTTTTTTTGATCAATTATTTTACTTTGATCATTTCACTAATTCTCATTCTCAGATCAATTAATTAAAATATTTCCCTCTCTCTAATTATCTCCTAAACCATTATTCTAATCAAATTATTCACATTTTATTATATAAATTTATCTTTGATTATTTTGAATTACTCATTATTTTAACTATAATTTTATGCACATGGAATTATACTTTCCTTTCAATTATTAATTCTTAAAATTCTTTCTCCTTCCAAAGGGCATCTTAATTTGAGAAAGAATCTTGAGATCCTATGGAATATCTTTGTGTGAGCCCACCAATTAATAAATGAAGTAATATGAAGGATTATTCTCCACCCTTCATCTTAGAGATAGGATGAAATTCCCACAATGAATATTGTGAGATTTTTTATGGAACATTCTCAACCCTTCATCTTGGAAACAAGATAAAAGGCCCATGTTGATGATCCATGTGCTTTCTTGAGAATAGTTTTCCAACCTTCATCTTGAAAATAAGATGAATGGTTCACATTGACACTTAAAAATATATTTTGAAGAAAATTATCTACCCTTCATCTTTAATCCAATATGTAAGGGTCATATTGATCCCCCTTAGGATATTTTGAAGAGCCTTCCTCTACCCTTCATCTTAGACAAGATGAAGGGTTCATTTTATCAATCTATGTGCTGATCCATGTGCCTTATTAAGGATGAATTTACAACCATTAATATTATAATTAATATGAAGGGTCCTCATTGATTCTAAATTAATATAAATGGACCCTTTCCCTCTTCAAATTTTATGCACAAATTTGGATAATAAAACTCTGGTCATTTTATCACTCACATATTCAAAGTTTCTCTTGTGCATCATAATTATTCAAATTATAAGGTCTAAAATTAATATTCTCACCATAATGACATTGATTAAGATCAATTTACTCTACAATCTAAGCCAAACTATACATAAATATGAGGTTTCCAATGAAGATTTGGAATTTTATTGATTTAATATTAGGGTTTTTATCTTAATCTTTGTATGTTTATGATGTTTGAGGTGTAGATTATTATTTATTGATAATTAATTTTAGAATTTCAAACTATTGAATAAGTATAAATAATATATATATTCTAATGACACATTGGAATGCCATATGGGACTCAACTCACACCCCATAAATTCTTCTAGTCTCTTTATTAGTCTTCTGGTTAAAAATATGTATTCTATTTTTTGTTAATAAATGGATGGTAAAATGATCATCACATTTAATTTTTTATTTTTTAATATTAGTTTTTGTAAGACTGTTTATATTTTTCCTATAAAAAATATCTCAAAATTTCATTGAAAACTAATTTATATTTTAGGAGTTACAGTTAAATTACTGGATGCCTCCTTTTATTTTTATTTTTGATTTTTTTTTGGGCTAATAAATGGTTAGTAAAATGATCATAAATTTTTATCTATTATATTTTTTAATTGAGATTTTTTTCAAGGTCCACACTAACCTAAAGAAAATCATTTTCAAATCAAGTTTACTTTGATCAAGGTCCACCAGTTCAAATCATTCAAATCATATCCTTATCTTTTCATTCAATATTTCTCACATGTAGATTAAGAATGATGAAGTCATGACAGCCATAATTTATCTCATTTTAATCCAATCAAACATCAAATTAAAAATTGATCTCAAAATAATCCAATCAATCTGCCTTACTTAGGGCTTATCTAAATCAAATCACTTATTATCAATTCTTCCCTATTTTGGGCCCAATCTAAATCAAATCACTCCTAATCACTTATGATCTATTTGGGACCCAATCCAATCAAATAAAATATACCATATTTAGGGCCCAATAAAATTAAATAAATTCTTCCTTGCATGGGTCCAATTCTATTTCAATCTAGTCATTTCCCTTGCATATATCCTTACTTAGGGCCATCCTTTTATTTGTCTTTTATTACCTTTCCATTCAAATTTATGATGTTCAAAATAGATCCAGATAGAGCCTATGAACAATATTTATTTGAAAACAAGAATGATATCCTTTTATGACTCTTATAAATAGGTGATTGACTACCTATAAATTTTGATCCAAAAAACTTAGATTTTATACTAAACAGGAGTAGTCACATTGTTTCATAGTGACATCCATCAAACATATTGTCTAATAGTTACCCACTTGATCATAATGATACTAACAAAGAGGAACCTATTTTTACCACTTTATATAATGATTATCTAGATTTTGAGCCACACCAACCATGTCAAACATCAATTTTAGGCCCATTTATAAGCCAAGATGTTATAGGAAAACTCTTTCAACTTAACCAAAACCTATATTAAATTAAATTTGTTATTTATCTAACCATAGAGTCATGGTTAATTAGGCCATACAATTGTGTCTTGTCATTACCATTCCAAGGGTCATCATCTACTAAGGATCCTAGTGCACCCAAACCTAAGAATCCCTTACTAGGGATATGCCAAGATAATTTTATAAATCATAATCAAACTAATTTAATTACATATACAGATCATGACAATTCATCCATATTTGATGATTCACCCTTGAACATATTCCTATATTTGATAATCCTTACTTTGTTGAACATATCCATGATTGTTTAACTATTTTTGATGAACCCTTCTTTTATGGGCCATATTTCAAGAACACAATATTGACTAGTAGTTTATCTTACATCCATTTACAAACATTCCCTATTCCTAAAAATCCTTTCAAACTTCATTGCTCAATAAGAAGTGAAAAATTTACATTTAAACAACTCAATCCAATAGTTCATCCATGTGACTAAATCAAAATCAAGAACAACATCATTATTAGAATTAGACTTACAATCAAAACCAAAATTAGAATCAAGTTCCATTTTAGAACTCACATTAGAATAAAAATTAGATTTAAAATTAGAATAAATATATTTATGATTAACATCAAAATCAACATCAATATAAACATTAGAACAAATATCAGAATGAATATATTGTAACCTCGACTACACACATCTTAAAGATCAGTTTGAAGCCATCAATGATCATTCTATGGTTTTTGAGGAAGTTTTCTTCGACATCGATGTAAATTATCATAGTAGCCTCTATGATGAGGGTACAACCTATTATCCTTCATCATTATTCCCCATATTTTTCACATCAACCATCTAATTTATTACCCTAACATCCAATTTTCTCCACCTATCAATTAGGATCAATAGATCACACATTGTTGGAATTATTTTAGAGCAACATATTACTAGAAAAAATTTAGTCATAAGCAAAGATCCATAGTGAACCTTTATTTGAGGAACTAGGGGATAATTCAATGAATTAACATCCAAAATCAACATCCTTTAGTGAAACCTTGTTTAATGCACTAAGGTAAATTCAAAATTAATTATAAACATCCCTTAGTGAAACATTATTTTAGGTGTTATCATATAATAAAAATTAGAATAGTCAAGAAGACTAAGTTGGTGAAAACCTCTTTAAGGAACCAATAAATGAGAAAATTAGTTCAATATCACTCGATAAATACATTATTGAAGTCAATATTAGACTAGTTGGCCTTATAACATCAAAAATCATGTCATATTCAAAATCAATAATGGTGTATGTGACTAAAACTCCTATTTTTTTTCCTTCCAAAAATGATCCTTTCTTTCAAGATCATATCCTTAGGCTAAACCCCATATTACCCTTTCAAATTGAATATTTTATCTAATAATTATCATACTTAACCCTTCATAAGGCCATTTTATTTAATAGATGCTATGCAGACACCTTGTTTAGAGGTTTATAAAAAATTGAGTCAATAACTAATGAAGATCACTTTGACATTAGTACACTCTACATTAGAAACATAATTATATAAGAGAATCTATTCAAAATCAATATGGGTTAGAGATCAAACATTCAACATTATGCATCTTGTCATCTTTTATTGAGTTGATATGTCAAAAAAATCAAAATTAAATCAAAAGAGAAAGATAAATAATTCATCCAATAGTGAAAACCATGCTTGTGGTGCCTTGGGTATGTACCATGATGAAAACTGGGTTTCTAGTGTCATGTGTAAATAATTAATTGCTTACACGTACCTTAAAACTTGAGGGCATCCTTATCTACATTGAACTCTATTCCATTCCTATCATATTAACTATTTTAATTTGTCTTGAACCATATTTATTTTCATCCTACCCTAGTCTAATTTTCCTTCCCATCTTGATCTTAATAATAAATTGGAAGTTATAAGAAAAGGAAATGTAATTGATCTATAAATAAATCTTAGATCGGATAAGATAAATCCTACTTACACTTTCAATTGTTGATACATTAAATATTTAGGGTCATGACCAAGATGGATCTACTAGACCTATCCAAGAGATATCTTGCAACAATAATATCACCAAGGAGGGTTCCAAAGCCTCAAGTCAAGAAAAACTATGTAATAACCCTAACTAGGTCTTATGTTTTCATATTCACAAGTATAAATAAAAAATACAAAGTAAAGTCTAATATAGTACACACCAAAGCTTGTGACACAAATGAGGGGTTAGTAAACATTAAAGTAAACATGCATAATATATTCCTAATTAATATAGGTATAGGTAAAAACCTAATGCATGGAGATAATAATATATTCAAAATCCATTACATATGTTAATTCTATATACTAAAAGAGAGGAGCAAAGTTAGAAATACTTACCTTGAAGATGAAATTGTCAATCTAAATCTCTCCCTTGGCCAAATGTACTTTGTAATAGGTTTTTTTGGTTTGTAAGGATCACTAAGAGAGGCCAAAACATCCAAGAATTTTTCACAAGACAAGATTATTCTTCAAGTAGAAACCCTAAGCTAAGAATCCTCAAGTAAAATGGGATAAGAGTAGATTGTAAATAAGCACAAATGAATAATTAACTCGTTTTGTCTCTCTAATAATGGATAAATGAATGTGTATATATATCTAAATCTAAATCTAATCCTTTTCAAAAGTTTAGCCAATAGGGTCAGCCCAATCGACTCTGTATCATTATTGACAAAAAAAAAGTTAGGTCTTAATCTAGGTTAGCCAAGGGTTGACCTAGACACTAAATGAGATTTGTCAATTAGAGTACAGGGTTGATGGGCTAACATTTTATTATAAACTATCAAAAAAACATTTAGGCTAGGGAAGGGATAAATGAAGTTGGAAAATAACTAGAGGAGGGTGCAAAATAAGAGGTAAAGCTTAGGGAAATGTTTTAAGGATATGGTTATGTAGATAATAAGTGGTAATAAAGGTACATTAATCATGAAAAGCACCAATGGTCTTCCCACCCCTTTCCTGGTACACCCCTTAATGTGTGTATTTAGAGATATTGAGACTCAATGGGTCCTTACAAGAGATAAAACATCAGTAATTGATAAAAGTTAAAAATATTATGTATACATATGCCCCACTCGAAGCTCATCATATGTCACTCAAGTGCAACATGGGATGGTGCTTCAAGAAAAGAACATATCAACACACAACACTAAAGCTAAAAAAATGTAGTATTTTACATCTAAAATAATTGAAAATAAATGATTGATAGGGATATAACTAAAAAATTAAATGTATGTGTACCTTGATTTGCATTTATCATTGGATGGTTGTCTACTATGTTTATAGTTTTGATTGTGTAGGATGCAAAGACTACTTTTAACAAACCCAAGGATACAAAACTAAAGAGTAAAAACAAACAAACATAGGAAAGTCAAGATAATTAACACAGTGTAAATGAGACATACTTGGAAATTTTGGAATTTGGGGTGATAAATGGTAAGTTAAGACCAAATGACCAAGTCAAAATTTTAGAGTAAATTAGGTAACCAAAAAATCTAAGGCTAATAAAGACTAAAAATATTAAACAAGTAAACCTTAAGTAAGAAAGGAAAAATCACCAAGTCAAACCAAGGATACATGTCAAAAAATATGGTAATCAAACATCAATGTAAAATTAGTAAAAATCCTTACTTAAACAAATATGGACAAGAAAAATGGTAAAACACAATTGATGAGTGAGTAATAACAATCCTTACACAACCATCAATGAAAAAAGTGCATAAAAGGGAAAACAACATTGGTGAGTGAGAAGGAACAAGCCAAACTCACTCAATAATGGACAAAGAACATGAAATTATAAATAGACTCATGCACCCAAAAAAAAAAGTAGTACAATAATGGAAAATGGTAAAAGAAAGCAAGGTAGTCTAGAAATGGAGAGTCATGGTATAAAGAAAACAATCCCTAGTTACTCACACATATTATTTTGTTCTAGGGATAGGCAAAACTAAATCAAAGTGGTGCTAAAATGTTTTTAAGTAGTGAAAAAGAGGGAATATAGAAGAGGGAAAATAGATTTAGATTCACACTTGCCTATCAAGGGGAAAATGAAATGGGTGAAGGGGAAAATGAAAGAAAAACCAAGGTAGAAAAAATATTTATTGAAGTCAAGACACTTAAATTAGGTTTATTAAAACAAGAGGAATTTAAACATTAAGGACTCTAAATAAATAATCCTAGCCACACAAATCTTAGGTCAAAAAATGATGTATGTAGATCATCCCATCAAGGCTATATGTATGAAAATTTAAAATGGACCTACCTTCCCACAACGTGTTCCTCATTCTTCAGGACCCCTTATAAAACTGTCAGTCTACTGTGAAGATTAGGTACTTGCATAAGAAAGTAGGTAGCACCATAGAGTTTTTTTAATTCTCCTATTCTAATCTACTAGACTACCACACCCCAATATACCCTGGCTCTATCATGATACCAACTGTGGAGTTTAAGCTTCAATTAGAGATAGGAGATGTACTATTAATCACATCTTTTGGTGGGATTTTTAACTTTTAACTTTGTATGTTACCTTTTGTATCATTGAATTTTGTTTCAAATGATTTGGATTTTAAATTTTATATGGATTTTTCTATTCCTCCTCCACATGAATTTGGAAAACCAAACATGGTTGCTAAACATGACTATCATTTAAAGACTTTGGACTTGGTTGCCAAGGAAGAGAACTTAGAGAGCTTGGTATCTAAGAGCCTTGGTAATTCAATTAAAATAATAGTGCTATCTTGAATTCAACCATAGTTTAGATAATGTGGAGTGAAAGGAAAGGAAATCAAGAGGAATGTAAACATGAAACAATTTTAATTACTTCAAATCACAAAAAATGTGACAAAGTGTAAAATGTTATGTCACTAATTTTTGTGAGTCAATTACAGGAGACTATGAGCTATACTATTCATGAGTTAAGTAAGGTGATATAAGGGAATGATATTGGGTGTAAAGTCACTATTCATGAGTTACTATTCATAGGTACTATTCACGTCACTATTCACTATCACTATTCATGGTGACATGACAAGTGATGTAACTAATTTTGCATCAAGTGAGGTGGCTTGGGGATGATGTGACATAGCCCATGGGGGATATCACATGAGATTAAAGTCATATGAGAAAGTATGGGTCAAATTTATATGGAGGTCCATTAATTTGGCATGTGAAATATTTTTAAATAAGTCAAAAGGTGATGGGTGTGTACTTGGGGAGTTAAGACAAAAGTACTATTATTGATTTGTGCTCACATGTGTGAAGGTGGTGTGCCATTTTTGGTGTCACATGGGAAGTGGGAAACCAAGATAAAAGAATGGGTGATCATGTGATCCACTTTTTACCATTCTCACAAAGGGACAAGCATCTCACTATTGTTCACATGTGTTAGTGATGAGTACATTTTAGAGTGATGTGGAGAAGTCAAAATGAAGCATGTGTGCATTAAGGAAGTGGGAGATAATATTTAATATTCCAAATTGACTCACATGTGTGAGTGGGATGCAATTTTGGAGGCATGTGCATTTGTAGGAGGATTTGTCAAAAGTGGGGAATCCACTTTTGACCCTTAAACAAGAATTCATGCTGATTACTATCCTTGAATAGTGCACCCACTAGAAGAAGGTTAAATTTATTTGTTTGTTCATGAAGTTTTCCATCTTCTCTCTCTTCCATGTAATTATATATATATTTGGATCTCCTTTTCAAAAATCATGTCAAAGATTATAACCCCCCCTTTTATAAGAATTGAACTGATATTCATTCATGGAGCTTGAATTGGGTTCAACTTATCCTTCTCCTAAGGATGAAAACCCTTGAAGTGAAGAAATATTTGAGGATGAAAACCCTCTAAGGTTTGTTGTTTTTGGTGGTGAGAGATCCTTCCTAACTGAATTTGGTGGTTTCATACAAAAACTACATTATGCTTCAAAGGAGATATTTGTATAAATAGATATTATGTAATGTCTTTATTTTATATGCACTATTAAGTGTTTGTATAATTTAGTATTATTAGTGTAATCTCTTTTAGTGATTAAATATCATAGTTGGTTTTTATATTAGTTCTAATATTTAAATTATATTGTTTGAAATATTAGAAAGTTTATTCAAAAAATTCATTTTTAAAAATATCCTTTAGAGGATATACAGTGGTATCAGAGCTATGCATCCTACCAACTTGTGTGGGTTTATGTTGTATAATTGTCTATTCATAGAGCTACAGGGAATATGGAGTGGAGATAACTACCCAAATTTTTGACCATGAAAGAAGAGGTGTTGATTTATAGATGGAACAAAGAAATGATGCAATGACTCAATGAACCCACTGATCAAGAATTTCATGCTCAAGTATTGAAAGATTGGAGGGTAATTAAAAAAAGGATTCTAGGATACAATATCATTCCATGACTATTTCAAATTTAGGAAAAAGTATAGACCCTATAGAGGTGGGAGATTATAAAACAATGAGTTAAAAAAGGAAGAGGGTAATTTGTCAATTCCTTATTTTGGTGGTTCCAACAAGTATAGTGCATGTTTATGGGTGCAAAAATTAGATAAATATTTTTAGCTTAACCCCATGTTAAAAATAGAATCCATTTAGTATGATACACTCCATTTAGATGGGGAAGATCATAAGTGGTGGTATCATGGTTTGGTAACCTTGAGACATGGTAGTATCAGATATTATGTAGACTTAAGGCAAAGAGTGATTACTAGATTTGATATAGATGATATGGATTTTTTAACATCTCCTAAAATCAACTTAAGAGAAAATTTTCCTAATCTATAAAATATTTTCATAAGGAGTTTCCCAAGGAGACAAATGTGGATACAGATGTGAGGAATGAACTTAGAAGGAACAATCTTTGCTTCTCATGCAATGAATCTTGGGAGCCTAGTCATACATGTGGGAAAGGCAAAGAAGACGAATTAGTGACCTCCAACATGTGTTGTTTCCAACAAGATGTTGAGGGAAATTTTATTTCCCATAATGTGTAGGTCAAGCCATGGATAAGATAGCTCAAAAAATGATTCCAAAAGAAGATTTTATGGATGAACAAGTACCATCCTTCAAAATACCTAAGGATGAACTTATTGATGTTGGCAGTCCAAGATCCCACCTCACCTTAAAGGAGTCCACCATTCAAGAGGAGGATAAGGAAGGAATTAAGAAGCATAAATAATAACTAAATTTATATCTATAAGAGATCATAGAGACAAGAGAGGAACTAGTAGAATAGGAGGAGAAAGTTGTAGATGAAACACTAAATGGCCTAATGATGGAGAATGGTATTCAGGTGGTAGATTTGTTGGTATCTAGGATGATAATTACATATATATTCACCATAATTTATACTAATAAATATCCACATCTAAGCATAGAACTAGGATATTGTGCAACAACTAAATATTTTCATGTAGTAGGCATTGGGGAGACCAATGTAGTCTTGGGAGTTTAGTGGTTACACTCATTGGGTAAGTACTCACAAAACTTCCAGACCATAGAGCTAAAGTTTAGAGTAGATGGAAAAAAAATTATCTCAAGAGGGATGATAAATGGTGCACCCAAGATTGTGACAACTAAGTGGATAGAGGTTCTAAATAGTGAGATTGCATATGAAACACAAACACATGGTTTAGAAGGGAATGTTACACTTGCTATGAATATCATGTTTCCTAGGGCATCACTTAGTGTAGGGATTCCAAATATTTATTATGTCAGAGTGGTTTAGTGGAAACATAGTGGAGTAACTACATCATGAAGAGGTTGAAAATTCCCATAGCTGATTTGCAGTCCTGACATTTGGATTCCTAAAGTGAATAATTATTGCTTGAGGACAAGTAATATTTAAGAAAGGAGGACTGTAATGTCCCCAATTTATGTATGAGTAAATTATAGGAGATAATTATCTTATTTTATTCCATAGGATAAGTTGGGTGATATAAGGGAATGATATCAGGTGTCAAGTCACTATTCACTAGTTATTATTCACAAGTAAAATTCACATGCACTATTCACTATCACTATTCATGGTAACATGGTAGGTGATACAACTAATGATACAATAAGTGAGGTGGTTTTGGGATGATGTGTCATGGACCATGGGGGATCTCACATGATATTTGTGTCACATGGGAAGGGATGGGTAAAATTTCTATGCAAACCCATTAATTTGACATGTGAAATCCTTTTAAATAAGTTAAAAGGTGATGGGTGTGCATATGTGGAGTCAAGATAAAAGTACTATTATTTATTTTTGCTCACATGTGTGAAGGTGGGGAATCATTTTTGGTGTCACATGAAAAGTTGGAGACCAAGACAAAATAAAGAGTGATCATGTGATCCACTTTTGACCATTCTCATAAGGTGACAAATATCTCACTATTGTTCACCTGTATGAGTGAGGAGTACATTTTGGAAGAATGTGGATAAGTTAAAAGGAATTATGTGTGCACTAAGGAAGTGGGATATAATATTCACTATTCCATATTAGCTCACATGTGTGAGTGGGATGTAGTTTTAGAGGCATGTGCATGTGGAGGAGGATTTGTTAAAAGTGGGGAATCCACTTTTGACCCTTGAACAAGAATCTAAGCTAGTTACTATCCATGAATAGTGCACCCACTAGAAGGAGGGAATTCTTTTTTGATTGTCCATGAAGTTTTCTCTCTTATTTCTCTTCCATGTAATTCTATATATACTTAGCTCTCCTTTATAAAAATCATGTAAAAGATTATAACCCCCCCTTTTGTAAGAATTGAACTGATGTTCATTATTGGATCTTGAATTGGGTTTATATTATCCCTCTCCTAAAGATGAAAACCCTTGGAGTGAATAAATATTTTAGGATGACAACCCTCTAAGGTTTTCTAGTTTTAGTGGTAAAATATCCTTCCTAGTTGACTTTAGTGGTTTCATACAGAAACTACATTGTGATCCAAAGGATCTATTTGTGTAAGCATATATTATGTAATGTATCTATTTTATATGCATTATTCAATGTTTATATAATTTATTATTATCAGTGTAATCTCTTTCAATGATTAAACATCATAGTTTGAGTTTATACCAGTTCCAATATTTCCATTTTGTGGTTTGCAATATTTGTAAGTTTATTAAAAAAACTCAAAAAATGTTTTAAATATCCTTGAGGGGATATTACATAAAAAAGAAATAAAATGATAGTGAAGTGTGATTCCTTATTAGAATAATGATGGAAGTGTAGGAAAACATGCTAATAGTTTATTGTTGTGCAACTTTTATCTACAAAAGAAGTAAAATCTAAAGCTGAGAACAAGGGATCAAAAAATAGTAACCATTGCTAAACATTATATAAAGTAAAAAAATTAAATATGGTGATTTTATGAGGAAGGATTAGTCCTATCCATGGTATTACAATGCAGCTCATAAAGGAGAAACCCAAGAGGGTGAACAAAGTATGTGAAAAATAGAATGATAAAGATGGTATTTGTGAGGAAGGCCTAGTCCTATCCATGGTCTTATATTATAAATCACAAAAGAGAAACCCAAGGGGTGTAAAAATTATTGGAAATTAAGGAAAAAATGATAACAAAATGAAATCATGAGGAAGACCGAGTCCTATCTATGGTTTTACAATACAACTCAAGAGAAAACCAAATGACTAAAAAGAAGTAAGGTTTATGGATAGATGAACTACTACAGAGGGTTAGACCTATGTAGATATCCTAAAAAACATGTTAGAAGGATAAAAAATATAAATTATGATAATAAGAGAAGTATCTAAGAAAAATACTTCTTTAAAAATTGTTCATTGTTAGGCTCTTTAAAAATATGGCCTTCATTAGTTTGAAGGTGATAGGTGCTAGGACCAAGTATGTTTTTGACTAAATAAGGGCCCCACCATTTTTGGGCATATTTTCCTTATTTATTATGTGTGTAGTATCATTTAAGGACAAGATCACCAACATTAAAAGTGTAGACTTTTAATCTTTTGTTATATTGTTTGGTGATGTAGGCCTTGTATTAGAGATTATGTTATAGAGTAAAAATATGATTTTCATCAAGAAGGTCAAGAGCATGAAGGAAAGATTCATGTAACTATTCATCAGGTATGATATCATGAAGAGATATATAGAGAGAGGGAATCTCAAATTCTAATGGGAGGATTGATTCATAACCATAGACTAGATAAAATGGCATTGCCTCAGTGGCAGTGTGTATGCTAGTGTGATAGGCCTAAAGAGTGGGATATAGATGAATGTGCCAATCCATGCGAGTATCATGAATTGTATTTTGGAGAATTTTATTTAGAATTTTATTAGTAGACTTAGATTGGCCATTGTATTTTGGATGGTAGGGTGTGGAAAATTTGTGATTGATTTTGAATGTAGCACAGAGCTGTTTGACATCTTTATTTTTGAAATTACCACCATTATTAGAAATAAGAGTATGGACAACATGAAAGTGATAGATGATTTAATTGAGGATGAATTTAGTAATGGTGGTTTTGGTGAAATTTATGAGAGGCATGGCTTTGATCCATTTGATGAAATACCTAGTAACTATGATGATAATGACATGTCCATCCTGTGATCTAGGTAATTTGCCTATGAGATCTAATCCCCACATTACAAATTTCTAGGGAGAATCCATAATTTGAAGCTTGACTAAAGGTTAATGGATTATATTATCATGAAGTTGACAAGGACTACATTTTTTAGTGAAATTTATGGCATATTTATTTAGGATGGGATAAAAGTAACCCATATATAATCATTTATGAGTCATAGCATGTTCTGTTACCATGACCACTACAAATTCCCCCATGTGTTTATTTGAGGAGTGGAAGGACCTATTATTTTATAACATAGTGGAGTAGGGTACCTTCAACATTATAATATTAAAGGATGTTATATCGAAATACATATTTTAAATATTACTTATGAATGTGAGTATTTTCATGGGAATTAGTGTTTAGAGGATAGGTTTGATGTTCCAATAATTAAATGATGTCTTTGTACCATGAACTTTATCGAATGGTAACAACCTCAATGTGGTAGATAAGTGAATATTGTGGTTGAATGGAATATGGGGACATTCTTATTTAGATAGGAAAGGTAGAATCAATAAGAAATTGGTGTAGATGAAATAAATATGCTGAAGAAGCAAGTGAATTTGTGATAGAGTTTTGATCTTGAGGGATGGGCTCGATGGTAAAAGAAATGAATTATTTGGAAAGGGTGGTGTATGTTTCATGATAAATAATGATATTTCCACTTTTTCATTGATAATCACCATTAACCTATCAATAGATGAGTTGGGAGTCACCCAAAGCATGAAAATATGTGATGTTTAAATCAAGTGCAGCTTTCATACCTAGGATTAAGGCTTCGTATTCCACCATATTATTAGTGACATCAAACATATGGATAAATGATAAAAGGATAATTTCACCAAGAAGACTAGTGAGGATACAACCTACCCCAACTCCTCAAAATAATTTATCACCATCAAAATTAAGGGTTCAAGTATTTGCATGTAAATCGACATTAATTTCAAGAATTTATTTAATGACTACTTTAGATTTAGTAGTATCGAGAAGGATAGAGGACTCTTCTAGATTACTTGCTTCAAGATTAGTAGTGAAATTATGGAAGTAATATTTAAGAGGTATGTTTTGATTAAGACCTTTAATATAAAGGATATTATCATAAAGAATATTATCTTGAAGGTGTTTAGTAGCTAGTATGGGAACTACTATGAGTTAGTCAATAATGATTTGTCCTTTAACAAATTTTTGTGTAATAATGCAGAGATAAAATTACATGAGAGGAAACATCCACTTGCCAATTATATCACCAATAAAGAAGGATTTGGAGAAGAAGTAAAAGAGTGGATCAGAATAGATGATAACATAAGTTGTTTGATAAAGCATATAATGATAGATATTTTTAGCTACAAAATAGATGGTGAGGCAATCATGTTCTACTTTTATATAAATTTTTTCATAATCAATGAGGCCTTGACTGACATAATATATGACATATTCTCTTTAAATATCATCTTGTTGGGAAAGCATTGCCCCAACTGATATGGGTATGGAAGAAGTATAGAAGATTAAAGGATAATCATTATAAGGTGGATGAAGGGTGGTTGGACGAAGTAAATATTCTTTCATATTTAAAAATAATTTTTGAAAAGGATCCATCCATTCAAGGGAATTACCTTTATTTAAAAGATAATTAATAGAATAGATGTGGTAAGCCATTTCAGGGATAAATCATCTTATTGGCCCAAGTTTGCCAAGTTAAGTGAAAATATCTAGAATAGAATGAGGGATGGGAATATTAACAATAACATTGATATTTATAGGATCAAAATTAATATTGTTTAGAGAGACTAAGAACCCTAGAAATTTTCTAGATGTGACTCTAAAGACACATTTTTAGGTATTTAGTCTAACTTTATATTTGATGAGGTGATCAAAGATAATATCAAGATCAGAAAGATGTGTTTTTTGGATCTTAGACTTGGAAATGAGGTCATCCACATAGGTTTCCACAATATTATGGATAAGGTCATGGAAAATGTGGGTCATAGCTCATTAATAGGTAGCTCTAGAATTTTTGAGGTTGAAAGGCATTTTAACATAACAATAGGTGCCCCATTCCATGGTGAAAATTACTTATGTTGATTTTTGGGGGCAATGTGAATTTTATTATAACCTAAGAAACCATCCATAAGGGATAAAATTTCATAAATAGAAGTGGAATTGATGATGGAATATATAGAAGGTAAAGGGAAGTTATCATTGGGAAAATCAATATTGAGGTTGCAAAAATTGATGCAAATGTGAATGACCATGGTGACTTTATTCTAAATAGGGATAATGTTTGACACCCATTCTAAATAGTCCATAGGATTGATAAATTTAGCATCGATAATTTTAATGATTTATTTATAGCATAAAATAGAAAATTATGGTGGAAATTTTTGCTGCTTTTATCACATAAGTTTGGCATCAGGATAAGTGATGATATTGTGCACCACGATGCTAAGATCAATGCCAGGTATGTCCTCATAGGAATAAATTAAATTCTCATGATTTTTATTGAAGAATAAGCTAAAGTTATGATGTTTGGTTTGTGTAAGTTATCAAGATATTGTGATTGGTTGAGGGCATGATGGGGTACCATATTCAAGTTGGTAGTTTCATTGATAACTATAGAATTTCCATCTTAGAAATGATATGTCATGTTAGGTAGAAAGGAAATAGTGCTTGTTTTAGGATCAATACTAGTGATGAAGTTGTTGAAATTAGGGGGTTTCTACTTAAAATTCCCAAGTTTATGATGTTGTCAAGGAAGTTGAGGTTCTTAGGAATGAAGAGATTCAAAAATGGCTTCATCACTAGGCAAAGTGGGAAGAATACCATAATACTTGACATCTACTTAGAGATAAATTATTTTATTACCACAGTGATCATATTAAGAATGTATTTGATAAACATCTATGGCCTTTCCATCTAATTTAATCTCAAGAGTATGTGGAGTATGGGAAGAAGGTTGATCTAGTGTGATTAGTTTATTGGTAGTATTATTTATAAGAGGAGGATTGGAAAGAATGATTGGTTTGGTAAGAGATGTAGAAGATGCAAGAGGTTATGGATGTTTAGAATGTAGGATTTGTTCTACCACCTAATGAGTATCAATAAGTGGATAATTAATAGGAGGTACTTGAATTTTAGGTGCTAAGTCAAAATTAATGAAAATAGTATGAACATCATGATTGAAAGCATGTATTTGAGATAACATTTTATGATAATGTTGAATGTACAAGTCTCTTAATTGAGCTTGGGCCATGATGTAATTATCATCATAGGTTGGATAAATTGTATATGCTTGATATTTGGGAGGAAATTTTGAAGGGGGGATGCCTAGATCATTGATTTTATGTGGAGACATGATTCAAGTATCTTGGAATAATTTAGCCACTCCATAATCATTACACATGAAGTCATCTTATGTGTAAGAGGCTTCCTTAGCATTGCATGGAGGGGGAAATTAGTGATCTCATATATGAGAGGGATGATGTGATTGTGAGGCAATAAAAAATGAGGAAGCCATTATAATATGTAAAGAGGTAGCTTGGTAGTGTTTCTAGTATTTATCAAATCATTAGGTTCATCATCATCTAAATCAAAAAGAGTGACATGTAAATTCAGATTTATGTTGATGAATTTGGGTAATGGAGCACTATTGATCATTAAAAAGGTGGGAATTTCATATTGAGTTTGGGATTTATAAGTTGAATACCTTTTTCCATTATGAAGGAACTTGATACATTGGCTACCATAAGAGGCAATAACCCTCATTCTATGAGTCCATGGGCATCCTAGTAGTATGTTGTAAGATAATGGTAAATCAAGGACCATAATCTTAGTTCGTATAGTCTTAGGTATAGTCATAAGAGGGAGCCAAATACAACCAAGTGGATTTTGATTAGTTTTATCAAATATATGTCATGTTAAATGAGTTTGTTTGAGATGATTTTTATTATAACCACATTTTTGGATGAGCCAAAAAGATGTCACATTAATTCCAGACCCTTTATCTACTAGTACTTTACAAATGAGGGTGGTATTAATGGCTATTTTGATGAATAGGAGTGGATCATCAACTCAAAAGAGGATCTCATCATTAATCATGTTCTATTTGAGAAAGTCTATAGAGGGTTTTGAAGAAGGAAAAATGGATTAAATGGTATGCACTATGGTTGGTTGAGGCTCATGAGAAGATGGTTCCTCTTTTAGAGAAGATGGCTCTTCAATTTCTTGAAGTTGTTGTAGGAGGAACTTGTGATGATAAGGAGAGGTGCAAACTAACTCTATAAGAGGAATTTTGTAAGGCATGGATTTAAGTTATTCTAAAAAGTTCCAATGGGTTTTGGAAGAAGAACTGGCATGAGGTTTGAAAGGTAAATTAAATTTAAGAGGAAGAGAAGTGGTTGGGAGTTGAAAAGCAGGAGCTGATTCCTCTTTTATTTTCAAAACTAGGTGAGTAGTTGTAGTATCTTTTAGGAGTTGTTATTTAAAAGATGGTTTCTTAGGTTTAGTGAAAATATCTTTGTGAGTCAATTTACATTAATAATTGACCTTAACTATGTTGACCTATTGTGAATTATTGTAATACTAGTCATAGTTGGCATAAATGGCACACACATCCTTGTTTGCTTATTGAGCATTAGATGTGGAAATAGATTTTTGGTTGTTAGAAGAAGAAGCTTTGGGAGCTTGTCATTTTTTAGAAGCATTGTTATAATCTTGATGATGAATTTGAATCATGGCTTTGTGATTTAATGAATTACCAAGCATATATGATAAAAAAATCTTGGTAAGCCCTCTAAATGTTTCATGGGAGTGATTGATGTCAGCATGGAACCAATAAAATTTATTAGGGTCATACCATTGAGAAGGATTATTGGGATAAGAAAATGGTTTAGAGGGTGCTAAAAATTGTTTCATTTGCTGCAAAATTAATGATGTGTGAGAATATGGGGGATTTTCAGCTTTGGTAACTCCTAGATTGGTTTGAGGAGGATTTCCAATTATCACATTAGTGGATTGTTGAAAAGATTATTTAATGAGTTTGGTATTAGGTTCAAACTATTTCATTAAGAAATCTTAATGCTTGGCTTGATCAAGAACTTTATTGAGCATTTGAGAAGTGAAATTTATAACCTTATACTAAAGTGAAAGAGTTAATATGGTTATAAAGAGTTTTAAAAAGTTATCATTAGTCATGTTATGATTGGCTTTGTGAGCCAAAGATTTCCATTGTCTAATAAAATCATGAGTTGATTCAGTGGAAGATTGCTTAGCATTGATGAAATGGCTAAGGAAATTTTTGGGAGGATCATTATGTTGAAACTCTTTAACTAGAGGATTAACTAAATCTTTAAGTTATCATATGGAATGTTGGGGAAGTTGATTGTGTTATATATGGAATCCAAAGTGAGTTAGATCAAGTATTAGTCAAGAAAATGTAATAAATGAATAAAGAACATAACTAAATAATCCAACTCCTTCAACAAGATTTTGAAAAACAAAATTAAGAGATATTAAAAGAAATAATATACATAAAACTTTCCCAAGAGAATTCCACCTTCAAATGCAGATCAAAATATGATTTTCCCCTTGATTTGGTGCTCAAGTATTTATCAATGATGATTAGATTTCTCCTCCATCATCTCAAGTGCACCCATGAAACTAGGATCATGATATTTAATCAATGTTATGCCCATAGTGAAGTTATCCTTTTGAAAATTAAGAATAATAACACTACATAAAAATGACTTGTGGAGAGAATTTTGCACAATAAGTTTAAAGAAAAAGAGCTTGAAAATGGTGGTCTTGACCCTCCTATTTATAAATTTTTGAGTTTGATAAGAATAAACCATGACCATAAATATTGAGATAAATATGTGTGTCCATGAATTAATTTAATTTTGGAGATTTAAATCATAAATACCCTCATAAATATTTAGAAGGAAGGGGCATTAAAGAGGCATGAGAGGCCTTAAACCTGATATTTGTTGCATTTATGGCTTATGGATGTCACACCAAAAATGATGTCATTTGATGATGTAGATATTAGAAATCAATTTTCAATTAATAAATATTCAATAAATTACATGGACTTTCCACTTAAGCTCTTAATTTGGATTAATTTACCAAAGTGAGATTAATCAAATTTTATGCAATTCTTTAGAAATTGGTTACACATTATCAATCAAACTGGTTAGCATGTCATATTTTAGGGTCATAGTTTTACTAGAGTATAATTAGAAAGTTTCAATTATGTATGGACCAATATCCCATTAAGACTTTATCAACATGAAATAACACATGCACGTGTCATGTGCTTTTGAATTAGAAGAATTCAGTGGCCCAAAGCATCAAATTACATTTTACCATTTTGACTCAAAATGATTTGAGAAAATTTAATAATCAAATAAAATGTATTATACTATTTAGGGATAAATTATCTTAAATCATAACTTGTATATGACAAGTTTGAACCATTTAGTGCATTTTAGTGATTTTGGTCCAAATTGTGCATTTTCACAATTTTCAAATAAGATTGACAATTTCAACATAATGGTGTTAGGAATTAGATGTCTACATTTCCCCCTTGTTTTTAAAGGCATGGAAAGACATTTAGATGAAGCAAAATATTTACAAAGAAAATATTTTTCAAGAAGTTGGAAGGAAATTACCCATGATGCCTACTCAAGAGGACCTATGAGGATGAAGGAGACAGATGGACTCTCGAAAAGAGAGAGAAATATTGAGATTAACCCATGGATGAGATTAAATATAGATGAACTAATTCTTTCATACATTGATTCTCAATGATCAAAATATAATTAGAATATAATGGGCCCTAAGGTGGGGGGAAGTGGGAAGGATACAATCCAAAAATATAATCAACACACTTTGAACAAATCCAAAAGAGGGTGCCACCTATGCACTTAGGAATTGATCAATCCTGAGACAAGTCACACATTTTGAAATTTGAAGAATGAGGGAAAAATTCCATAGAGATTGGAATTAGAATAAATAAGGGAACATTTCTCTAGAGAAAGGAAATAGTAATATTCCCCATAGAGTAAATTTGATTGGTTGATAAATCAATTTTACCCTAGTAGGATTGATTTTGATCACTGATATATAATTTTGCCTTAGTAGGGCTGATATGATTCAGATATTGGTCTAAATATTATGCCCCAATAGGGAAAATTAGCAATAATATCTCAAGGATATAACCTAATACATAGATTAAATATGAGCAAGTGTAAACATAGATGTAATGGTCTTGATATCACCAAATATTTCACCTTAGAAGAGTGTGTTCAATCCTCTTCCATATTTATCCAACATGGGAACACATCTAGCTATGTGGGTGTAACTATAGTGGAAGTGAGACTCTATATTTAAGGGCTAGCTCCCTAAATATATCTTGAAATGCTTATCACCTATTAACTAATTTCTTGTGGGAAAAAGAGTTATAATTTTGCATGAAATATACCTACTTTAAAGGGTTGATAAACCAATATGATTTTGATATGACCATCATACTTATTGTAATAAGAAACAAGGCATACAAACTAGTTTCCAAGTCCTAAAGGATTCTAACATGAATGTTTCAATATGGAGGTGAGATATGTAAGGCTATCCAAGGTAAGTGAACCATAGGCTAGTTGAAAACACTAAGGCTCATTGTACACTTAAAATACAAACCCATACACTTGAAAACACTTAATATGACCTTCTAGAATAGGAAATCTTTTATAAACATGAAAGGATAAGGGAAGCAAGGATAGAAGATTATCACTTAAACTCACCATACATCACTTTTAACACTTAGACAAATGTTCATGAACTCATAAAAACCTTAAATTTATTGTTCAAAGGCATAATACAATGTAATTCTAGTAGGGATATGCCATAAATGGAGTGGAATTAGAATACAAGATCCAAAAAGGCATCTACTTATATAATTGGAGAGAGAGAAGAAGAGAAATAATAATAAGAGTCACTAAAACATGTGTCATGATAATAAATGGAGTTATACATGAATGATCTTGAGATGTGGCAAAAAACTCCTTTTACTTGCTTAGAAAACTACCTTCATCATTTGGCCCTTTTGAAAGGTCCTATAATTGACTAGGGGAATATCTCATGATTGAAATTATATGGAGGGGTTGTAGACATGATACACCATGATTTTTTCACATCCCTAATCATCAATGTTCCTTTGGAGATGATCCATCATTGCTTTTAGTCTAAGTAACTCCTCTTTTACTCTCCCATCACACTTGGCCTCAAATTTGGATTTAGTTTTCCATGAAAATCCATACAAAGGAGTGAATACACCTATTGGGACACCTCATGGTCTTATATTCCTTAGTAAGTCCTTAAAAAACCCCTCACTTAAAGTTTTCACCCTTTTTAATAGCTTTCTCACTATGCTATTTTTGATTGGCTGAAGTGAATTCACTTGAAGAAACACTTAGGAGTTTTTATAAATCATGAAATGATCACAATGAGTTAGATTAAGTTCCAATCTCTCTCCTAAAGTTTATTGCATCTCTTGAAACTCCATAGAACCTATAAAACACCAAAAATAGTAAAAAAAAACCTCATTTCCTCCATGTCTGTATAAGTAGGGAACAACTCAATAATATGGGGAGGAGTCTTAGATATCCCTATACAAGGTATAACCATTTTAATGCTCATTCTATGCCTCCTAGATTCTTCTTCTCCTTCATTTTTCCAATCGGGTCTAGAACTAGGGTTTAAAAGGGTTTGGAGATGTTTTTTCCTTAAATGATGTTTTATATAGGTTTCACATTCAATCCTTCCACAAATTTAACTAAACCCTTCTTATATAACTTCTCTAACATCTCTAAACCTCTTAGTTTCCCATGTAAAGTCTCTAATTAAGTGTGAGATTCCAAAATTATCCACTTGAGCTCTTTCCTTCATTTTGCATAGGCCTAAGTTGGTCTTAGGATAAAATTGGCTTCCTTTTGGACCCTTTTTCATAAAAAAACATACGACACACTTTATAACTCCCTAAAAACATGTCTCAACTCATTTCAATGCTTATATGACCTTTAGGCCTAACCAAAGCCTAGTGGACTCACCACCTCTTTTGGGCCTCTTGTTATGAATGTAATGAGTCTCCTAGGTTTTCTCATGATAAAAAAAGCTTAATACACCCCCATTAAATATTTAAATACCTATCAAGTCATTCTCTTGACCCTGCCTACTAGGCTTGCATGATTTTAACACACTAGGAGTGCCCTCTATCTGAGATAGAACAGAGGGAACTCCCCCTATTATCTCAAATAAAAGAATGATATGAAGATATTTAGGAAGTGGTAATAAAATTTTATACCAATTTCCATGTCCATATGAAACCCCTAACACCTTCCAACACTCTAAAATGCAAGGTAGACTTAAGAGAGTTGATTGTGTAGGGTATGGATATGCTGACTATATGTCTTGTTTGAATCTATCCTCCCCTATTTACATGTTATAAGAGTGTCAAGTGATGGTAACTATCATTATCTAGGTGTTTAATATTCTTAAAAACCCTATATCATCCATATTTTCATTCTTAACCCACATCTTTGCTCAACTAGGTCTGTATGACACACTAACTCTGTTATACCTTGGAAAAATAAGCCTGTAGGTGAGTGCTTACATAGTTTAGGATTTAAAAAAAATGTATGAGACCTTATTGAGTCTTTATGATGTCATTCAATATTCATATAGGTCACTCTCTTCATGTTCAACGTATGTCACCCTCAAGAATCATAGCTTCTTATCTCACTATTATGTCACAATCAACTATAGTTGACTATGTAGGGGTCCTGCAGTTGTATCTACATGGTTTAGGCCTTATTTAAATGTTTAATATCATCCTTGAAGTTAAATAAACCATATCATAATTTCATTTGTTCACCCTATGCCTTGAGTGAGGCCAATGCATTCACTATCCAACCTAACCTTCATGATGACCCTACATCCAACCTATAGATATCCATTTTTGTGATAAAAGGGAAATATGTAGGTGGAAGTATATATCAAATGTTACATGAAAACCCCTTTGATTCATTTTAAGGATCATAGTTCCATATGCATTCATAAAGATTCATATATATGGAAATTTCTTCCTTCATTAGGTCTCCCAACATTAAAAGGCTATTTGAGTTCAATCATTATAGAGAATAATGGCATTCTAAAGTGGAAAAAACACTCAATATAGAGACCTACTAACACCTTTTCATATGATCAAATCACCAAATATTTCATTCCAAGAGTTGACCCTAAGTTGAGGATATTGTTTACGTAATGGATTGCACCCTCTAAAGGGAGGTTTAACTCTCTTCCTCCACATGGCACAATGGAGACATTACTCTTGCTGTGGGTTGAAAACTTGAGGGTTGAATCTATAGATTAGGGGTTAGCTCCCCTTGATGAAACTTGAGGCCCTAGATTTCCTACTACTAATAATGGGGGGGGGGGGGGGTCCAAAAATAGAGAAATACTAAAATTAGAACCTAAACTAATGCGGTGATGCACCAAATTGGTTGGTCTACTTAGCTTTGACATACACTTTACACCGGAGAAAAGAAAACATACACTTCATTAAAATGAGAACCTTTCCTACATTAGTGTTTCAATAGGGGATCCTATGGAGAGACAAGGAGGAAGAACTACCAAAGGTGTTCTAAGACACACTATGGATAGCCTATTCACATGCACCTATACTATGAGCTAGACACTTCTTATTGACCTACACGAGAAGAACTCACAATAGACTAGATATGTTGGCATAAACTTATGAAAGCATGAAAAGGAAATGACTTAACATAAGATAAAACCATAGACATATGCAAAAGTGAAATCTCAAATGGAGGTAAAATGCTTCTTTTGATTCAAGGTAAATTCCTTTAGGGCTTCACCATACAATGCTGAAATATCTTTTCTCCAATGAGAAGTTACAAATATATAGATAACTTAAAAACAAGATGCTAACAAATCAAGGGATGGAAACCCATGCTGTATTAAACACTTGTATAGAGACCACAAGCCCATGATATTGTCATATTCTTTCAATTGCATATGAGAGAGCCATGTTGTAGATGTCCAAGTCACTGCCCTTACTATCTTGGGCCTAAAAAAGCATGGGATACTCCTAGTAACTGACAAAGCCATCCCCAAGTTGTGTTGATTACACCATGCTCTCTTCAATGCTAGGCACAACTATTTGTGCATTAATGGTGAAGTGTGAAACATAGGCTGCTCTCCTCTATAGTTTGAAAACCAATTCTTTTATTGGTTTTGGTAGAGACTATTTCACCTAAGTGCATTTAATCTTCTTGTTGATGACACCTGTGCCACTTGTCTTGGTCTGGTTCATCCTTAGGTATGTGCTTTTGAGTTGTCACACCACTTGAAACATTTTGAGATTTTACTTTATTGTGTTGTGTGGCCACATTCTAAGTTACTGACCTTGTTTTATTTTACTTTGTTATTTCCATTTGCCTTAGCTTTTTCCATTTTGTCTTCAACCATTCAGGCTCTCAGGTGATTTTTATTTCTTAGGCTTTCAACATTTTGGTAATGTTGATTTCTTTAAAAAAAATTGAAAGGAATTCCTTCAAACATTTTTTCTAAGGGAATTCTCTTTTGGTCTTGCCTTTTTTGGTTTTCCTTTGGTGGGCCTTTGTGATACACTTTCCTTTAGACAAAATGTCTGAATAAATTATTTCCTTTGATTTCTTCTTTTCCCAAAGGGCATGTGCCCTTTAGGCCTTTTGTCTTCATCCTCTCTTTCTTAAAGTGCCATCCACAAAAGCTTCTCCCATCTAAAAATGACCTTCGTAAGGGTAGGTGCCCTTTGGGAACTTGAAAAGTGACCCTTTGGAAAAGTTAAAAGAGTCCTCTTTCTTGACCAAGTGACCTCTGCAAAGACACTTACCCTTCAAACTTTCTATGACAATCAAATTTCTTCAGACACAATGTCTAAAGGAATTCAACCTTGGCATGCCTTCTTCTATTTTACTTTAGACAAAATGTCCAAAGGAAAACTCCTTCCACTTGTCACTTTTTCCAAAGGGAAAGTTCCCTTTGGGATTCTTACCTTTGTCCCTTTCCTTCAACTGACTACCCTCCACAAGGGCATTTCGAGCCAAAAGTGCCCTTTGAAACTTTTGTATTGGTCTTCACACTAACAAAAAGCTCTCCACAAGGTCCATTCTACCTTCAAACATACCCTTCAAAAGTTTTTTAAAGGTTTATTTCATCTTTGAAGTGCCTCCCACAAGGGCACATACCCTTCAAGGAAATTACAAATGACCCTATAAAATGCCTAGGTGCCCTCTATAGAAAAACACTTTCCTTAAGAAGTGTCTAAGACCAATTTAGGCTCTTCCAAAGGACTTACTCAAAAAGCTTTGAATTAAAGATGTCTCAAAACCCAATTGCTTCTTCCTTACCCTTTTGGGTTTGTTAAGTGCTCCTAATTATTACTTTTAAAGCTTAAAATTAATGATGTTTTGAGAACTTGATTTGCTCTGTGAGTGTTGGAAAAGACCAATGCTTGATGAGACAACAATTACACCTGCACAAAAGTAACTTTTTCTTTGATTTTAAAGGGTTAAGACCTAGTTTTAGGGAAAAAGTTCATGAAGAACAAGGATTCAAGGAAAAAAAGAGGGGGGGTGCCCATTTTGGCATGTAAGATTCAAAAAATGGTCAAAAAATTGATGACTCATAAGGGAAGCATGCCTTCTATGATTGAGAAGACTGGTGTCCTAAAATTTTATTGGGCATGGAGTCAGGATGCAGCTTGAAAAGTTGGCAATAGCTTTGTAAGGACCTAAGAATCGACAAAGATTTAATGCTAAACAACAAGGAAAAAACACACACAAAGGATAAAAACACTACACACATGCATAACAACACTTATGAAAAATAATAAAAAATAAGGAAACTATGTACATGACAAAAGAAACCTAATAACAATGCTTAAGATATATCCCATTGATTGGGATATGTAGCTCTTCACCATACAACTTAGAGAGTTAGAAAGCATTGTGTTGTTTGCATTGGGTGATGACATATGGGCCACTCCACAAGGCATCAAACTTCATGTGCCTTCTAGGCTTGGCTCGATCCTCATCCCACTTCAAGATAATATCACCTTTTGAGAAGATCCTTGGCATAGACCTTTTATCAAAATTATTCTTTGTTTGTTGTTGGTGGCTTGTCATGACATCCATGGCTTGGTCTCTCACTTCTTGAAGCTCCATTAGCTCACAATACCTAAATTCTAGGTTGTCACTCTTCACCAATTGTAGTTGATGGGCAAGATCCAAGACTGGTAACTCAAGTGAGATAAGAAGTCTAGCTTCCCTTCCATACACAAGTGTGTATGGTGAATTATTGATCACCCTCTTTAGAGTGATCCTATCTTCCCAAAGAGCTATCTTCAACTTGGCATGTCATGTTCTTTGATTTTCCTCCATTTTCCTTTTTATAATCCTAATCAAATTCTTGTTTGTGGGCTCAACCAACCCATTCCCTTGTGGATAGTATTTAGAAGAAGTGCTAAGATAGATGCCATACTTGCCCACTCACTTGTCTTCATTCCCAAGAAAGCCAATGCATTATCTAAAATTATTGTGGTTGGGACCCCAAATATTATCACTATGCCTTCATAGAAGTCTAGGACTATAATTTCATTGGCCTCTAAAGCTACAGCCTCTATCCACCTAGTGAAATAATCCATGGTAGTCAAAACCCACTTATGGATAACACTAGAAGTAGGATTGATCAACCCTATGAAGTCTAAGCCCCATTGCATAAATGGTTGTTCCACCTGAATAAGATGAAGAGGCATGGAAACCAGTCATTATTTTCCATCAAATAAGGCACATTTTTTACATTTCCTCACCTAAGCATGAGTGTCTTTAAACAAACTAGGACAAAAGTAACTAGCCCTGATAATCTTTGCAATTGTGGCCTTGGGACTAAAGTGGTCACCAACTAGTCCATCATGGAACTTAGATAATACCTTGTTGAGTTGGTCTAAATTAATACATCTCAAGAGCACCCCTAAAAAGTATATCTTGAATAACACTCCATCAAATAGGATATAAGGAAGATATTAGAGTCTAAAATACCACCTCTTAGTCCTATCAAGACCTTGTGGACACTCACTAGTTTGAAGGAAATGAACCATGTCTTATGCCCAGCTCTTCATGATTATAGGTATAACTATTGTAGGTTCATCATGGAGTACCAAAACATCCTCCCTTAGTTCTTTCAAGTATATATCAAGGTGTTCACATATCCCTTTTCCTCTTACCAATTTGGTGGTCTTGATCTCTATGTCATACTCCATTACTTTGGTGATCCAACCTACCCTTTTCTCATTCAAGTCTTGGTTTAACAAGAAGTCTTTTACACTATAATGTGGTACCATGATTTAAATTTTATTGTTAGACAACATATTTCTGAACTTATTTAGACTTTGTATGATGCAAACACCTGCTTCTCAACATATATGTACCTAACCTCATAGCCTTTTAAACCTTGGCTGAAAAAAGCAATAGGTTATTGTAAATTCTCACCATTTTCTTGAGTGAGCATAACAAAGATTACCTCTTCATTCCCAAAGGTTTATATATTTATTTCCTTGGAGAAGTTTTGACTAGCCAAGGTAGGAGCTTGGGTAATAGCTTACTTGATGCCTTCAAATCTTTCTCTTATTCTTATTTTCCATGTGAACATCTCATCCTTCCTTAGCATGGAAGTTAGTGGCTTGATAATCTCAACAAAGATAGGAATGAATCTCCTAATGAAATTTATTTTACCAAAGAAACTTTGAAGGCCCTTCTTGTGCTTAGGCATGGACAATTCTAAGATGGCATACACCCTCTCTAGATCAATGGATATGCCTTCCTTTAAAATTAAATGGCTTAAGAGCTTACCTTCATGGATGGCAAACACATATTTCTTTGGGTTGAGAGAGATGCCAAACTCTCTACACCTTTCAAAGATTTGCCTCAAGTGCTTCAAATGTTCACTTGCCTCCTTAGAGAATACTGTCACATCATCAAGATAAACTAGCACAATGTTATTTAAACCTTGAAAATCCATATCCATAGCATGCTGCAAGGTAACTCTAACATTTGACAATTTGAATGGCATCTTCCTATAAGTGTATGTTCCCCACTTAGTGGTGAAGGATGTCTTGTATTGGCCACATTCTTGTACCAAAATTTGATTATACCTAGAGTAACCATCTAGGAGAGAGAATATTTCATTATCTATCACCATCTAAAGAATTTGCTCCATAATTGGAAGGGGATAGTGGTCTCTTAGTGAGACTCTATTCAGGTCTCTGAAATCCACACACAATTTGACCTCTCCATTCTTCTTCCTAATAGGGACCAAAATGGCCATCCAAGAAGAGTGTTTGATAGGGAAGATGATCTTGGACTCGATCATTTTGGTGAGTTCTTTCCTCATGAGAGGCTCAATCTTTGGATTGATTGGCCTTTGCTTTTACTTGATGGGTTTAGAACCTTCATCCAACTCAATGGTGTGTTGGGAAAATATTGGATCAAAGCCCTTCAAATCACCATACTCCCAGGTGAAAACATCAACAAACTCTTGACATAACATAATGAAAGAATGATTTTCCTCATTGGTACACACCTTCCCAAGTGTAAGCAGCTTATCCTTGTAGATCTCTACCCTTTCATAATTTTACTTCTTGGTTGACATACTTGTTTTATCTCTCTTGAGTTGGTCATCTTCATTGAAAATGCTCTCAAGAGTTAACAAACCTTTAGGAAGCCTGTTGGTCTTTAGTTGAACAATTTTCCCATCATACTTCTATTGCAACTTAGATTGATTTTTGGAAGCAAAATTAGCTTTTTCCTATAAGAAAATTACTATTTGATGGTCACTTTAAAACACCTACCAATTGGTGACATTGTCTGGTATGGAGGGCCTCACAATCACCTTTAAATGATGCTAATTCTTACTTTATCTCACCCCCTTTGGGACATCAAACTGAGCACCAAATGCTACTAGTCTATTTGCATGATTTTTCTCCTCTCTTAGAATGGAAGTGATGTTGAAAGTATAAAATTTATCTACAAGGTCCCACACTTTGTGCTTTTAAGACTTGAGTAAGGAGTTCTTGGTCAAGCTTTGACCTCTCACTTGACTCACAATCAACTCACTATCTCCAAACACCTAAAATTATTTGATTCCTCTCTTTCTTGCCTATTCTAGGCCATGAAATAGGGCCTCATACTCTACTACATTACAAGTGAAAGAAAAATAAAACATGAAAGTTGAGAAGTATTTATCCTTTGAAGTGTGAAACCAACATTGCCCTGCCACCAGCACCCAACTTACTTATAGATCTATCAAAGAACAAATGACACAAACCATAGTCCTCTTGGTCTATCTTCATCAATTTTGACATGAAAGCATATTTATCATACATGAAGTAGACTCCAAGACCAGCTTATTCAATGAAATTATAAGGATCATGCTCAAAGTTGTCATTTCCCCATTCATCTAAGAGCAGATCAACAACTCCTACAAGGGAAGATGATGGAGATTGGTCCACTTGTAGCTCTTCTTCATCAATGATTACATAGTTCACATTTGCTTCTTTAGGTAAGTATGGATCTAGGTGATCCTTATGGATAGGTTCTGACTAAATCTTTACTTTAGTTCCATACTTTGTCCTAAAAACCATGTAAGACCAATTGGCTACCAAGTATCCACCTATCTTGGATGTGAAATCCCTTGATAAGAAAAGAGTGAAGTAAGAAGGAACATATACCACTACCACATCATGGGGAATTGAGAAGTTTGGATAGGAATGGAGAGTCATATTTAATCCTCTTGCCACTCCTAAGGTCTTAGCTGTTGATCCATCCAACTATAGAACTCCTTTGGTCATTTGCTCATACTTGAAACCTAGTTTATCAGCTATGCATTTGGGCATAACTAAGGTTTTTGCTCCGCTATCAATGATGTAATTATGGACCAAGAAATCACTAATAATTAGGGACAAATAGAAGGGAGGAACCTTCTCATATTTATTTTCTTGACTTCCCATGGGAGGAGCCCTATTTAATATCAACACATTATCATTTCTTACTGGGACATCTTGCTCACCTAGCCCGTATAATTCCCTTTGGAGTATATCCTTTTATCCTGGTAGTGCTAATTAATCTCATAATGAGATGTTCATGTGTAGCTTCTTCATTTTGTCCAATATATTGATTAAAGGATTACCCCCTTTAGATTTCTCCTTGGGAACATTCGTAACCTATGGTGCAACTTGAGGAACTAAAGCTGCAATCGGTGGCTTGTAATTGGGAAAATTTTGATTTACTTATGGTGAAGGAGACAATATAGGTGCTTGAGTGGCTACTTGAGTAGATTATTGAGATTCATCAATAGCTCTCCTTTTGGACTTGGTGTTGGTTGCAACACCAACATTTTGATTACTTGTGCCCCCCACATAGTTGACTATGTAGAACACTCCTTCCAAGTGATTCAAAAGAGTGGAATCATATTGAGCCTACCTGATATTCATCCCAAGTTGTGATGATATCTCAAAATTTGAGAATTGGGCTACCTAATCACCTTGTGCAGTCATGCTTTGATTTGGTAGCTCACTGGCATAAGCAACCTATTCTTGGCCATGCTCCTAGGGTGGATAATTGGGTTGCTCCTACACCAAATTATTTTGAGTGGGGACAAGAGCCTTGGAAGATGGAGGGGCATTTGGATTATAACTATGATAAGGATTAACATGTTTAACTTGACCTTGCCCTTAATTATAATTTTGGAAGGGAGGCCTATTTGCTTGCCCAAACTACTGGTAGCCTTGATTTGGCTTAGTAACTCTAAGTTTGTTGTCTCTTAAGGGCAACTAACTCATTAGTAACACTCTGTAGTAGGCTCTTCACTTCATGGAGATCATTTATCGAGGTAGTATCTAGCTTCTCTTGACTAGGCAGAGGATCTAGAGTGGGCACAATAGGCTAGACTAAGGGCTGTAAATCAAGAAAGAGTGGCATATGAGGTCTAGGAGCTATCTTTCCTACTTGAACAAGGAAATTTTAATCAACTATGGCTATATCATAAGTAGCGGGCAGAGTGTTCCCACCCATGGATTGTATAATGATAGAAATTTCACTATTCAGGGCCTTCAAGTAGTAAAGGAAATCATAGCTTGGGGTTGGCCTCATATGAATTGGGATTCTGTCCCAAGTCTTTTGGAACCTAGTGTTAAAATCTTGCATAAACTCATGTGGGGCTCTCTTCATGGTGGTTAATTTCTTAGCTAGAGACAAATGGTCACTTTTTTCCCCAAACCTATTTGTCAAGCAGGTCACTAACTCATTCCATGAGATAATTGAGTTCATAAGTTAGGTCCATCCCAGTCCAAAACTTTCCCTTTGAAGGACAAGGCTAGCAATCTAATGGCTATATTTTCTTTAGTGATATTATGGATGTTACAGAGGTTAGATATGTTTCTAATATGCTTAACAATAGTGATTGGGCCCTTTCCACTAAATGGAATAACACTTTTGAGATATTTCCCTAGAATTGGATCATACTGCTGAAGGTTCAAGGGACTTTGACCATTGAAGGCCATAAAAGGGAAAGCCCCCAAGGCTGCCATAGCTATGAAAGGATTCAACTGAGGTCTCCTTAAGTAGGTATATTTATGGATGGTTTAGGAAATTGGCTTGCTATGTAAGGGTGGGTATTTGAAAACCTCAATGTTTTCATTGAGTTCAAAGGCAACTCAATAAATTCAAAAGGGACACCCTTAGAAGAAGATATCATAGTGAATTTTAGCATGGAATGCTAGGTTGATCATTAACCAAAGACTAACTTCTTAAATGGAGTCACCAGGTGGTGAATATAGCTACTTTTGGAGTTTTTAACAATATCAAGACCAACACCAATCCTGAAACTTGTAGGACATATAAATTTGTACCACCAGGCATGCCAAAAACTATTGACATAGTGGATTGCACCCTCTGAAGGGAGGTTTAGCTCTTTTCCTCCACGTGACATAATTTAGACATTCCTCTTACTTTGGGTTGCAAACTTGAGGGATGAATCTCTATATTAGGGGATAACTCCCCTTGATGCACTTTAAGGCCCTAGATTTCCTACTACTAAAAATGGGTAGGGTGAAAAGAGAGAGAAATATTGAAATCAGAACCTAAACTAATGTGATCATGCACCAAAATGGTTGGTGTACTCAGCTTTGACATACACTTTAAACTAGAGAGAAATAAGCATACACTTCATTTAAATGAGAACCTTTCCTACATCAATGTTTCAATAGGGGATCCTATGGAGATACAAGGAGGAAAAACTACTAGAGGTATTCTAAGACACACTATGGATAGCCTATTCACATGAACCTATACTCTGAGTTAGACACTTCTAGTTGACCTACAAGAGAAGAACTAATAATACACTAGATATATTGGCATAAACTTATGAAAGCATGAAGAGGAAATGACTTAATCTAAGATAAAACCATAGACATATGCAAAAATGTAAGCTCAAATGGAGGTAAAATGCTTATTTTGATTCAAGGTAAATTCCTTCAAGGCTTTTCCATATAATGATGAGAGATATTTTATCCAATGAGAAGTTACAAATATATAGAGAACTTAGAAACAAGATGCTAAAAAATCAAGAGCTGGAAACCCATTTTATATTAAACACTTCTACAGAAACCATAAGCCCATGTTGCTATCATATTCTTTCAATTACATATGGGAGAGCCATGTTATAGATGTCCAAGTTGCTACCTTTTCTATCTTGGGCCTACATAAGCATGGGATACTCGTTCTATCAACTGACAAAGCCATCCCCAAGTTGTGATGATTGGACCATGCTCTCTTCAATGCTGGGCACAACTAGCTGTGTATTAGTGGTGAAGCACAAAAACACAAGCTGCTCTCTTTTATAGTTTAAAAAACAATTTTTTTATTAGTTTGGGTAGAGAATATTTCACCTAAATGCATTCAATCTTCTTGATGATGACACTTGTGCCACTTGCCTTGGTCTATTTCATCCTTGGGTTTGCACTTTTGACTTGTCATGCCACTTGGAATGTTTTGAGCTTTTACTTTATTATGCTACATGGCTATGTTCTGGGTTATCCACCTTGTTTTCTTTTACTTTGTTATTTCCCTTTGCCTTATATTTTTCCGTTTTATCTTTAACCATTTAGGCTCTCGAGTGCTTGTTATTTCTTTGGCTTTTGAGCTTTTGGTAATGTCAAATTTCTTCAAATAAAATGTCTAAAAGAATTCCTTCAGACATTTTTTCTAAAGGAATTCTCTTTTGGGCTTGCCTTTTTTAGTTTTCCTTTGGTGGGACTTTTTTCTACACTTTCCTTTAGATAAAATGTCTGAAGGAATTCCTTTAGAAATTTTGTCAAAGAAATTCTTTCTTTTGATTGCTTCTTTTCCTGAAGGGCATGTGCCCTTCGGGCCTTTTGTCTTCATCCTTTATTTCTTAAAGTGCCCTCCACAAAGGCTTATCCCATCCAAAAATGCCCTCCACAATGGTAGGTTCCCTTCAAGAACTCAAAAAATGACCCTTCAGAAAAGTGAGTGCCCTCCACAAAGACACTTACCCTTTAGACTTTATATGACCATCAAATTTCTTCAAACAAAATGTCTAAAGGAATTCCTTCAAACATTTTTTCTGAATGAATTCGACCTTGGATTTCCTTCTTCAATTTTCCTCTAGAAAAAAAGTCTGAAGGAAAACTCCTTCCACTTGTCACTTTTCCTGAAGGGCAAGTTCTTTTTGGGATTCTTGCCTTTGTCCTTTTCCTTCAACTAACTACCATAAACAAGGGCATTTCAAACCAAAAGTGCCCTTCAAAACTTTTATATTGGTCCTCAAACTGATGAAAATCCCTCCACAAGGTCTATTATACCTTTAGACATACCCTTCAAAAGTTTTGTAAAGGTCTATTTCATCTTTGAAGTGCCTCCTGAAAGGGCACATACCCTTCGAGGAAATTATAAATGACCCTATAGAATGCCCAAGTTCCCTCCATGAAAAAACACTTGCCCTAAGAAGTGTCTAAGACCAATTTGGGCTCTTTTGAAGGACTTACTCAAAAATATTTGAAGTAAAGATGTCTTAAAACCCAATTGCTTCTTCCTTACCCTTTTGGGTTTGTCAAGTGCTCCTACTTATTTATTGTAAATATTACAAGTAATGCTATTTCAAGAACCCAATTTGCTCTGTGAGTTCTAGAAAAGACCAATTCTTGATGAGACAACACCTTCACCTACACAAAATCAAGTTTTTCTTTGATTTTTAAAAGGTTAAGACCTAGTTTTAGGGCAAAAAGTCATGAAGAACAAGGCTTCAAATCAAAAAAGAGGGGGGGGGGGGTACCTATTTTGGCATGAAAGATTCACAAAATGGTCAAAAAATAAATGGAACATTTTGTACAAGCTAAAACCTCAAGATAATCCATCAAAGAAATGAAAAAAATATTGTAGAGTCTCTATTTAGAGAGATTAAGATTATGTGTCCCTAAATTCCTTTATAACAAATGCATATGGTCCTTCAAATATGATTGACACTCGATTAATTCACCATGGATTTTATGATATCTCCAACACCTTAATATCTCAATAAAGGTCTGAAAACCTATTCCAACATCTCTAAGCAACATTTTTCAATCTATGTGGGTGCCACCTATAGGTGGTCATTACATGTTACAAGGTGATGACTATGAGTATGGGTAGAAGGCATGATGAATGACTTTGAACCCAAGTTTAGACCATTAAAATATATCCTAATATAACCTTTCCACTTTTAATTATTTGAAACCAATGTCAAGGCTTCCATTTCAAAAAAATTACCCTCTTATAAGTATTAAAGTAGTTGCAAACTAGGCAATAAATGTAGAACTAGAGCAATGTGTATGGTGAATGATCTCATGAACAATCTTAGACTCATCACCAACTTCTTAAATGGGTTTTTATCACTATTAATATATTGAAAAAAGTTTCAACACCTCGATTCCAACATGATATCCTTCCTTTGAAGCACATGTAGGTGCATACCAATGACAAAAGACTATGTGTATGTGATAAATAGTCATCATAGTTTGCAAACATCCCTTGATAGCATATCATAATGATTTATTTAATTATCCATGATATAATAAAATTTTAAACCTTATTATCACACTTAATTACCTTTTCATGGATGCTATTTAAGTTTTCACATGTTTGACACTGAGTGAATTCATGTAGGAAAGTGGACTATGTTGGGGAACTAGCTATCACAGTTGATTATATACCATTTTTAGAAATTCAAGTTGATTTTATATGTTATGATAATGTGATACATGTATTAAGACAATTATTACATCCCAATGTATGTGTTTTTTTACCTTTCATAGTTCACTTAATTGATTGTGTATGACAGTCATGGAGTAAACTGATTGTTTGGTATATCTCTTGGTTGCCACTCCATGGTAATCACTTTAAGGATGAATTTTAATAGATAAATAACTATGAGGATATTTTAAAAATTAAAATAAACCTATCACCATCCTCTTAAACCATTACCAAGACATGAACACTCTGTATACATTGGAAACCTACCTGTCACCACATATGGGACCAACTTTTAAACCTAAAATGTTATACTCATAAACTAAAATTAAATCATGAAAAAAAATATTAAAACCATGTGGAGAATATTTACATGTCATTTAAAGTCAATATCAACTACTATATTATATTTACTTGTCCATATAAGAAGAAAACCTATAGGGTATGGGGTTTAATAAGAAGAAAAACATAGATAAATTGTAAAGGATGATTCATAAAGAATAAGTGACAAATAAATACACTCTAAGAATTAAATTTAACCTTATTGGTTTAATATATCTCCCCAAATTCATTTAAACTAGAACTCTTCCTAAAAGTTGTACCAACCAAAAATTGCTAACTAGTTTTACATGTCTATAAGGGCAGTGAAAGAGCAGAACAATTTTGGATCATTTTTATCACTTCAAAATCTGATAAAACATTGAGATGAGTTTAGGGAAGTTGAAAAGTCATCCCAAAAGTTTTTCATATGTTTCACACTCCCCTATAGGTTGTACATGTGCCAAAACTCCTTTTTTAGTTATTTTCTTGAGTTTCAGTTAGGGAACCTACAAGTTTTAGATAAGACTAACATTAATAATAAGTAATATGACATATGGGATGTTATAATGAAAAATATAACACTTAACCACCTTGAAAACCATGACACTTTCATATATGACTCTAAACACCCCATGACATTATAATATACCCCTATTCAAATTTTTGACTATATGGGGTTGACCCATTTTGACTTGTGGTCAACATGGTCAACTTTTTTGGTGATTTCCCAAGGATGGTATGCTTGTTATACCAAGAACAATATAATAATCCTATCCATTGGGATATGGAGTCACATTTACACTAGTTTGGAACATAACTTATCTTTTAAAATACACTAAACAATATAAAATAACAAAAAACAACACACATGACAAGAACTAATCCATCACACACTTGTGCTCATGGGAACTTATGGAACATACACACAAAACCCAAACTAAATAATTTAAACACTAATTAACCTAAAATTAACACTTCCTATAGGATTAAAGGGTAAGTTTTAAACCTCTCTTTTTTCATGACATGAAGGATTAAATGAGATGTATAACCTTTTTCTCCTTGGCATTAATGCCTCCATCTTCTTCATGGTGTTTGCCAACTTCATTGGCATGATGTTGAATTAGAACCAAGAAATTCCAACTAGGTTATCTATGTAAATTAAATCTTATTACATCCAAACAACCTCAAATTTATAATATGTCTCCTCAACTATGACCTTGAATGGTGTTTCAACAAGACATACCTTCTTAATTTCCATCGTGATTTCAATAAGACTAGGTTTTTTCTCAGTTGCAAGTTATTTAAGATCATCAAAGAGATTTTTATATTATACCCAATCTTGGTAATTGTTCTCCATGGAAGACTCTTTCTTCACCTTGTCATTTTTTTTACCCTCATCTTGGCAAAGATTTTAAATATCTTGAAAGAGATTCATTTGTAGCTGCCAATCATCTTTGGCCACCTTGTCATCTAGAACTACTACCTCTTCAACTCTATATTCTTGATGTATGAGGTCATAAATCTAATGTTATTCATACTATAATGCATCTAAGAGTGGTTCAAAATTAGGCTGAGGTATTGAGTCATCTTTAAGAACAACAAATTTCACCTTAGTCTCAAGAGATCCTTCTAGGACTATAACTTATTGACGAGTAACTTGACCTTCACTTTCAACCTTGATAGTACACTCCACTTCATACTTGAGATGGTTGTCCATAACTTCATGATCATATATGGATTCTTATTCAAATATTTCTCTCTTAAAGTCTTTTCCACATTTCTTAGGGAAAACTACAAGGGAATCTTCTATATGTTTCTTTTCATTCAAGAAGGTTGAATTTCTCTTGTGTTCACCAAGGGGAGTCCCTATGGTGATTTATTCTTCATAGCTAATCATGACATATTCTTGATCAGTTATGACTTGAGATATTTCCTCTTCATGTTATTCCCTCAAAATGGGATTCTTTTCAAGAAGGGGTGAGATTAAAGGCTAATGGATAGGCTCATGTGAAGGAGATAGAGTGTGAGGGGTAGAAGAGGGCTTGTTAATGGATTTAGGAAAGAGGAATGTATTAGCAAACTCATAGGGGAGTGATTTTTTGGGCTGATTAGAAGGGAAAACACCTATATAAGTAGGATTTACACCTTTCCAATAGTCTCCTTGAGGATCTTCAACATGAACATGCTCATTTTTAGGTTTTTTGTCCTCCCACATCCTTAGCCTATCTATTGATAATTAAAGGCACTTATTTTCCATGTCCATTTTTTCTTTGATCTCTGATTGAGTTCCTTTTATCTCTTCAAACATCTCCAACATTTGCATACAACTTTGGGTATCATCTCTTAACATTCCATGAGATGATTAGGGATCACATCATACTTATCATCCCATGTTCTCATATCATCTTCATTAACTAGTAACTATGGTATGGATGCCAACAAAGACTTGATATAAGATGTAAATTATGAATGAGGGAGATGGTAATGATGGGGATTAAGGCCAAATCATTATTATTGGATTTGAATCTCTAAGAATTCATAATTTTTCTTGTATTATCTTTGTGTACATTCAATGGGATTATCTAATTATTCTTGACAAGACTCATAAGGATCCTTTTAAGGTTGATAGGAATCATGATATGGTTGGTAAAGACCATGTTGGGATTGATATAATAGAATTCATCGATAATTTTCTTGATAACCTTCCTCATATGGCTATCTAAAAACATGATGTCCACATGGAGGAGAAAATGGAGTACCATAAGGATGTCATGGCCTATATGATTGACAACCATTGCAATAATACTATTTAGGAATACAATGTGGTTCATAACAAGGCTGATAGGGGTATTCACCATATCTATTCATATCAACATAATATGTTAGATGAGACATAATGACTGATAAAAAACTTCAATAAAATAACTTGAGCTACTTAAAACTAAATATTCTCATTCAGAGTCACCATTGGTGTTAACTTGCTTACTTCCAAAAGTTGATTAGAGAGAAAACACACCAATAATCTTCCCACTCTGTTGGACCTTGGTCCCACCAAGTGTGTCATAATTTTTTAAAAAAAAATTCATCCTAGAAGAGGGTGTTCAATACTATTCCATATTTTGGTAACATGGGAACACTTCCAGGTATGTGGGTGTACCTATAGTGAAAGTGAGCCTCTAGATTTAAGGGCTAGCTCCCTGAATGTATCTTGAAATGCTTATCATCTATTAACTAGTTTATTATGGGGATAAGAGTTATAATTTTGAATGAAATATACCTAATTTAAGGGGGTGATACACTAATATTATTTCCATATGACCATCATACTTCTTGCACTAAGAAATAAGGCATACAAACTAGTTTCCAAGTCCTAAAGGATTCTATCATGAATGTTTTGATATAGAGGTGAAATGCATGAAGTATATCCAAGGTAAGTGAACCAAAGTATATTTAAAGACACTAATGATAATTTTAAAGTTAAAAACAAACCCATACACTTGGAAACACTTCATATGACCTGATAAAATAGGAACTCTTACATAAACATGAAAGGATAAGTGAAGCAAGGATAAAAGATTATCACTTAACCCCACCATACATCACTTTGCATACTTATAAAAATGTTCATAGACTAAAAAATAAATTACTTTTATTATTCAAAGGTAAAATTCAATGTCATTCTAGCAGGGTGCTGCCATACATTTAGTGGAATTAGAATACAAGAGCCAAAAAGGCATCTACTTATAGAATTAGAGAGAGAGAAGAAGAGAAATAAATCCAAGAGTCACTAGGACATGTGTCATGCTGAGAAAGGAAGTTATAAATGTAATATAATGAGTGTGAGATAGACCATGCAAGGTTTTATAGGATAAATGGCCCTCAAAAGTATGAAAACTCTTGAGATATGGTGTAGAACTCCTTTTGCTTGCTAAAAAATCTACCTTCATCATTTAGCCATTTCAAAACATTCCAAAACTAACTAGGGGTAGATATCATGACTGAAATGATAGTTATGGGTTGTGTAAATTCTCCACCATGCATTGGTTGCATCCTTAATCATCAAGATTCCTCTGGAGATGAGCCATCATTACCTACAGTCCAAGTAACTCCTCTTTCACTCACCCCTCAAACTAGGCCTCAAATTTGGATTTATTTTTCCATGAAAATACATATATAGGAGTGAATGACACATTTTTGGACACCTCATTACCTTAGATTCCTCAAGAATTTATTTAAAACCCCCTCACTTGAAGTTTTCACCCTTCTCACTAGCTTGCTCACTATGCCATTTTTGACTGGTTGAAGTGAAGTCACTTGAAAAAAAATTTAAGAATTATTTTAAAATAATAAATGATCATAGTGAGTTATATTAAGTCCCAATATCTCTCCAAAACTTTATTTCATCTCTTGAAACTCTATAGAACTTGCAAAACACCAAAAATAGTCAATAAAACTTGATTTCCCCTATCCAAACAAGTAGGGAATAAATCAGTAATATGGGGAGGAGTCCTAGAGATCTCTCTAAAAATTCCAACAATTTTAATTCTCATTCTATGCCTTCTATATGCTTATTCTCCTTCATTTTCCCAATCGGGTCTAGAACTAGGGTTTGAGAGGGTTTGGAGATGTTTTATCCTTAAATGATGTTTCATACAAATTTGACATTCAATCCTTCCAAAAATTACACTAAAACCTTATTATATACCTTATATAACATATATAAACCTTTTATGCTCCCATGTAAAGTCTCCAATTAGATGTGAGCTTCCAAAACTATCCACTCAAGCTCTTTCCTTCATTTTGCATAGGCCTGAGTTAGTCTTAGGCCAAAAGTGGCTTCCCTATTGACCATTTTACATACCAAAAGATAGGACACACTTTATACCTCCATAAAAAAATGTATCAACTCATTTAAATGTTCATATGACCTTAGAAATGGTATTGGTATCCCTTTAGCCTTTAGGCCTAGTGGACTTAGCCTGTATATGACCACTCACCACTTCTTTTGGGCCTCTTATTTTGAATTTAATGATTATATTGGGTTTTCTCATGATCAAAAAAGATTAATACATCCCCCTTAAATATTTAAATATCTCTCAAGTCATTCTCTTGACCTTGCCTACTAGGCTTGCAAGGTTTTAACACCCTAGGAGTATTATCTATTTGAGACAAAATAGAGGGCACTCCCCCTATTATCTAAAGAAAAATAATTATATGAGGATATTAATAAAGTTGTTTTAGACACTTAAATTGTGTCTAACCCTTGGTCATCTCTCCCCCTTGGTCCCCTTGGTCCACTTCTAACCATGCCTAACCTATGTCTTATTAATTTAAAATAATTACCTATTTTGAATTAATAGTTCCCTCTCTCTCTCATCACACCTCACCACCCTTGGATCCCTCTCCTTAGATGCCCTTCATCACCCCATACCAAGTCTTAATTGCCTAGACCCCATTTCCCTTATCCCACTCATCCTCTCGTGCTCATTTAACCCACTTTCGACCGTTTTCCCACGACTAGCTGACCTCGGCAGAAGGAAGAATGGACAAAGGCTATTTTAATCCCTTTTTCCTATTCTTTGGCTGCTAACATCGGTCAGTAGTCAGCTGATGTCGATAGTATTGTCAGTGTCGATTTCCTTCAAAATTACGTTTTACATCTGGAATGCAGATCCACCAATCTTGAATCTTTTTCCATCCTTCCAATCAACTAGCCTTTTAGTCTTTTGACCTCTCTCACACCCTCTCTCTCAAGGATAGTAAGCATCACAGGGTATAGGTACTCTGCATCAGTCACTCCACCTTGCTGGAAGTCTTCTACACTAGCAGCATTAGTAACAGGTCTTCTACACCAGTAGTATTAGCAACCAGGTCTCCTACACTTCTTCAACAGACAGGACGTAAGTATTCTTCTTTTATGTCACTTCAGTAGCTTAGAATGTCTCTATAATCAATTTTCTATTTATTGCTTCTAAGCCACATTACCACCCATACCCAACTATTAACTAGACTAGACCCGAATCCTTATCCTCCCTTTTCACCCCAATCCTTTGTCTAGTCCTTCTTTCATACCATACTTTCTACCCTGTAAACCTTGTACAGAATCTCAGACCATTTTGTAGACCATAAAACCCATCCAGACCCTGTCCAAGGCCATTGCCCCAACTGATGCTAGCCACCAGGCCCACTGCCCCTATCAACGTTGACAGACTAATCGACATCGGTAACCTTAGACCAACTGATGTTGGTAGACTAACCGATGTCGGTGACTATGGAAGACCGACAGTAGAATACAGGTAAGCTTTATCTTTATTTCTTTTATTTAGTCTTTCACCATTTCTTTTCTTTATTGGACATTATTTTATTAACAGTGGACTGACATCCCTTAAGGAAGTCTTTACACTTCTGGGACCAAGCATATCGCTTGGCAGTCCACCTTATCTCTATCTAATGCCTTCTTTGTTTAAGTCTCTTTCTTCTACAGGTGTCATCTTCCACAACCAAAGAGGAGTCCCTACAACGTCTAGATAACGGTGCGCAGACCTCATCTGGGTATCATCTAACCCTAGACCATTTCTTTTAGTTTCTTATTTATTTTGAATGTGAAAGTGAAAACAGTTAGAAACATTCTGGCACGCCTGGTGGGACCCTAAGAATTCTCCTTGGGTTCATACTTTTTTTTCTTCCAAAACAAACATTCATATAGGTGCATTAGGTCTCTTGTTACATCTCTCTTCATTTATCTCTTCTAAAAAGACACTATCAACAAAGTTAAAAAGAACCCTTCTTTCTTTCTTGCATCTTAGACTAGTCAAAGTCATACTCTTTAACCCTTTCTCACTTGTCTGCATACGAACACACATTTCAATTTGGGCTTAAAATACATTGCATTTCATTTCTTCCTAAATGCATATTTAGTCCACACATCTAGTAATTAAAAAAATGCATCATGAATAAAGCGTAGGCCACTTATGTTACACATCCAAACCACTTGCACAAAATCAAACATCTAAACACACCTAAGACAAGGTCCGACTAGGATTTCATCACCTAGCGGATACCTTACCCGTCCCGACAATCCCACTTGGACTTCACTACCAAGGGGAAAGCCCACTCTATTGTCTGGCAGAGGATAATCTCTAGGGGATGTATATACTGGCTAAGTGAGACTAGCTTATCACTGGGCTCGTGAAGTGAGGGGAGCTTGCTCCTTAGCACCAGGCCATGTATGGAACCTAACACAGACTCTTGAGCATTGAAACTAACCTGAAACCAACTTTAGACTACCTCTTCTAGGACCTATTCTACAAGCTAACTTCCCAAACACACTCTAAGGCATAAGCCAACATGATTCTAAAAGTTTATTCTTAGGATTCAATGCTTAGGGTTTGCCTGTCTCCATCTATTTTTCTGCTTCTCTTTGGTTTTTTGAGCTAGTGAGGACGTTTTCTTCTTTTTTTCCAAAAACTTTCAAATTCTCTGAGTTTTTTGGAAAAACACAGTCACCGACAATGATTTTACCACTGATGTTGGCAAACTTTGTTCACCGACATCAGTTATCTGACCGACATTGGCAATCTATTTCACCAACATCAGTTTTTAAACCGACGTCGGTCACTGTCCAACTTTTTCTTCTCAAAATAGCAAGCTTAAAACCCAACTTTCTTGCTATCTAGCATCCATTCTGAGTTTCTAAGACTAAAAAACATAGTTTTTGAAACCTGAACCTCTTGCCTTGAATGGTTTTGACACCTAGTCAAACCAAGACTTTTGTTGACCATGCAAGGCAACAACCGCTTCCACCTTTGCCTTCCATGACTAGTCCTTTAATGGAGTATCATTCAGAGACTGAATGAACTCCTCCTCGACCAACCCTAACCCAACCATCTATTGTCCCCGAAGGGGACCAAAACTTTGAAAGGTTCCTTGACCTCAATGTCAAGGCCCTTCAACACTATCTCGCACGAAGTTGAATGCGAGACTCTATAGGCAACCCAGTCTATGGGATGCGAACCTCCTTAACTGAAGTGGCAAAAATATCAACAACATCTGCTAACCAACCCATGACCACTCTAGCATTTGCTTCGACCATCAACCCGACCATGACTAATCTTCAAAGTGTGGCTTCTCCTTCTATCTTTGGGCCCACTTCCATCGAGGTTTTGACCCCCCATCAATCACAGACTATTCAACAAAATTCTACCCCTTTCCAAAATCTAGTTGTCTCCATCCCGCCTACTCTTGCCCCCATCAACACAAGAGCAACTACCTACCCTTCAACCAGTGCTGCCACCCCTCAACCACCTTTGGCAGCCCCTATTTAATTTGTGCCCTCTAACTCCATGGCACAACCACCTTTGGCTTCCACATCTATCCCAATGACTAGTTATCAACATGTTGCACCTATACAAGCACAACCAACTACATCATACACCCCTTCCAGCACCTTCCAAGCACCTTACAACCTAGGGGATGCCCCATCTGCCCATTCGTCAGTCGATCTCATCAAGATGCTGATGGACAAAATGTCTAGTCTTGAGGCTTTCATTTTTGGTTCAAGTAATGTCCTTTCATATGACCAAATTTGCAATGAACCCATCCATCCCTCCGTCCCAATCCGACCGTATCCCAATCAGTGGGAACTTCCTATATTTACTTGCTTCTAGAGTAAGGAAGACCCACAACAACATCTACGAGCATTCATACATGCTTATTATCTTATAGCCCATGATGATGCGTTACTACTACGCACATTCCCCATGTCCCTTTCTGGCCCTGCCCTCGATTGGTATAGCTCTCTTCCCAGTCACTCCATATTTTCATTCACTCAACTCACCCAATTATTTCTTGACCATTTTTCAATCAATATCACCAAAAAGGTTTCAATCACGGACCTATACTCTATCAGACAGTTTGACGATGAATCAATAGCTAATTTTGTCGCCCGTTGGAAAGGCTTAATCAACCAACTCTCCTTCCCTTTACCTCAAGCTGAGCTCATTGAGTTCTTCTCTCGAGTATGTTCTATGCACATCTCATCCATCTTACAGGTTCAAACATTTTGCACTTTTGACGAATCTTTCACCATGGCCCAAAAGCTTGAACTCCGTGCTATTGAAGAAAACAGGGTCAAATTGTGTAATACCAATGCAAAAACTGATGACCCTTCTTCTTCCAGACCTTCTTGTTCCCACTCCAAGTCTAAAGGAGTGGCAAACACTATGGTTGTTAGATCACCATCCTCTACAACAACCAACCAATCTCAACCTTCTACATCACAAAACAATTCCAACAACGGTACATACAGCGTCAATACACTCAAATTAGAGAGTCATACGCTTCCGTGTTGGAAAAACTTGTCAAGCAGGGGGTTCTCAATCTCCCTCCAATCCAACCACCTCAATTAGACCCTTCAAAAGCCCTCCCTACATGGTATAGGGAAAATGACTTCTATCATTATCACTGTGTCCAAGCCCATGACATAAACAACTGTCGAACCTTCAAGAACATTATCCAAGACATGATAGATAAGGGAGATATTTTTTTGGATAACCCGAATGCCCCACCCAATCAAAACATCAATATCTTCAAACAACCTTTTCCTAACCATCCTCCTAGCCAAAACAATGTCCAACCCATGGCCGATAGCTCCCAAGAGCATGATATACGCATGGTCAACACGGTCTCGCCTCTTGTCCCTGACCAACCTCCTCCACAAGTAGAGGAGCCTTCTTCTCCTATTAGTTCTCCATCAACCTCTCTTATATTGGAGGATGCTTTGACCATACTAATGCCATTAGCCTCACCTTCGTCCTTCCTCCTACCAATGGAGGACCATACCCTTCCTACTCCTCAGCCACAAGTAGAAGGCACCATCATCCCTGCCCTCTATCCTCTTGAGGAGTCACATTCTCAAATTCCTTCTCCACCAAGAGAAGACCCTGTCTCTTCACCCAATTCGACTGAGGAAGACCCAGTGATGATTTCCTCTTGCCTTTTGCCTGATATTGCTACATCTCAGTCACCTCTGTCCACATCTAAACCCAAACCCACGCAGGCATCCACCATGCTAAAGGAGATTAAATCTCTTGGTCTTCACCCCATATCTAATCTTGCCTCACACAATAGTGGCCCTCAGACCAAACCAAAGAAGGTCACTAAACCACACTAGAGAATTCCTCCCCCACCTTCGTCATTGCCCTCTATTTTGGGCCCACATCCATCCACCTTAATAGGAGTGCTTCCTACTCCAAAACCTCACAGAGGCGAATTTCATCCATTATCCCCTTTACCCATTAAACATATATTTCCTCCAAAATGACCAATGCCTCCTATGCCTCCAAAATAAAAGTCATCAACCCTTACTGCAACAAAACACGCAGACCCATTGGCAGGTTCTTATGCCTTGCTGTTATGACAATTGTTGTGGTCTTCTCACATCATTCTTCCACCTCTTAAACCATACCAATCTCTCAGACCAAAACTTCCCTAGTTTGATGACACTAAAGTTTGTACGTATCATCACACGCTGGGACATGACACTAAGCATTTTTGTGCCCTCAAGGTTGTCATTCACCAATGCTTAGAGAAAGACACCCTTCTTTTTGACCATATTATCAACAAACCTTCAACATCGTCCCATGCTTCCCATACCTCCTCACCCTCACACTCATCAACTCTCAGATCAAGACCATCTTGGTTAGACAACACTAAATTTTTTCACTATCATCACACACTAGGACATGACACTGAGCATTGTTGCACTCTTAAAGTTGTCATTCATCAACACTAGAAAAAGGATACCCTTCTCATCAAGGATCCTCTTGACTACCCCTTTGCCAAATCTTTGACACTATCACATGCCTCACAAACATCATCACCTAAATCAGGATCTCAACACCAGACTATGGTCCCTCTATCACCTTTAACCCCATTATTCAAAATCAACACATTCAACTTGACCACCAGCCCACCAACCCAAAAGGATAAAGGGAAAAGACATGTTTCTATCCCTTGGACATCCCCATCTACCAAGCCTTCACCACAACCAAAACCCAAGATTACTATCTTGGGCACATCTCGACCAACATCCTCAAAGACAATCCCTGACTTTGTGGTGAAACAACCTCACCACACGACCCCTGTGAAGATGTCTTTGTATGATCTCATACAAAACTCTCCACAACATCATCAAACTTTGATCCAAGCCTTACAATCGATGGAGGTCCAGCCTGATGACTCCCAACCACTGGCCACTTTAATCAAATCATTACCAACCATTTCCTCTATCACCATCAGTCATTTTGAGATTCCAACCTCTAACATGGAAGATCAAAATCTCACCCTCTCAAACTAAATCTGTCAAACATTCTCCCTAGCAACTGGGGGAATTTGACCTTACCCTGACCATCATAACCATTAACCAAGCATCAATCAACCAAGCCTTGACCAAGCATCTATCATGACCTCAACCCAAAATCAATTGACTTTGACCAAACCTTGACCAAACCTTGACCAAACATCAACCAACCTTTTAATCATGACCTCAACTAAACATCATAACTTCAACCAAACATTGACCAAATATCATCTAAGCCTCGACTAAGCATTGACCAACGTTCAACCAAGCATCAACCAAGCCTCGACCAAGCCCTGACCAAACATCAACCAACCAAACATGCCAACAACATCTCAACCAACTTCTTAATCATCAACCAACACGTGACCAATTTGGAAAGAAGCAAACAAGGCAAATTTGCTCTTAATTGGCTTAGACCTTTCATCATCATGCACAAGTATGGGTCAGGGACTTATCGTCTGTCCTCTCTTGATGGACGGCCAGAACCTGAGCCTCTTATTGCCTTGCATCTGTGACCATTCTACTGTTAGTCAAGTACTCATTCACTTGACATTTAACTTGAGCTTGTCCCTTGAGCAATCCCTGTCCTCTTAATCCTCGTTCCTTTCAACCTTATTCCCCTAAAACAAACCCTATGTAACCCTTTTATAAAGTATGAATGCTTTGTCCTAATAAAAGGGAGCCCTTGAACTTCTATAGTCTTGTCCATGACTCAAAATTCTATCAAAAATAAATTGATGTCAAAATATCAAAAGGTCACAAACTCTAAAGATAGGCTCCCTCGAAGGATAGCTATACAATCATTGCTATAGCTAATAGACTGGTCCCTCGAAGGATAGCTATTCAAAGCCATCAAATATATATAAAACAAAAATATAGACCACTCCCTCGAAGGATGGCTATGCTTAAACTCTTGCTATAAACAACACTCTTTTAGAAGCTTCCTGCATCGATCAGCTTCACAAATGACCACAAAGCAAAATGACATCTCTATGTAGACTTCCCGCATTGATCAATCTGCCCTAAAAAAAAAAGGGTCATGGACTTGGCTTGTAGTCATCTTGGGGTCTCCTATAAAAAGGGGCAAAGTTATCCATACTAAAAAGGGTTACCCCTTCTTCATATATCACATCACCTACTCAAGGGACTTCAAGCTCATTTTAATGTCAAAGTGATTTGATTACTTCTCTAACACAACCACTGGTCAACAACGTAATCCATGAATGGGGCTCTCAGTTCTAACAACCCCTATCTCTGCTATCATTCTGGTCCTTGTCAATGAAAGGGTGAATATGCCTTTCACTTTCTACCCATACATTTTGGTCACATTCAACCAAATCATTTGCCAACCAAACCAAACCAACCAAAACATTTTCAGACCTCTGACATGACATAGTCCATTTCACATAGTTTCTATGGACACCAATACACATGGAAACTATCGACCACACAATTTATGTTAAGCATAAACCATTACTTGTTGAAGCATAAATAGACTCAATTCATTTTTAACATACACCATTACCAATATGGAAAATTTCTAGGGATGAAAGACCCCTCAACCAATGTTACAGAATACACCATCACACAATATGGAAAAGGCTGTAACATCATCTTATCCTCATCATTTCAACACATGACCAAACCAATCATCGACCATTTTGCCTCTTAATCTGAACTACATTGGTCTGAGGCCCTAACGACTGGGGCTATGTAGGCAGCACTCAGTTGACACGATGTCTTCTAGGGTTAGCTCGACCACATCCGTTTGTTCATCTACTTGATGGACAAACCATATTACCTTTGACCATGACTTAACCTCGTCTAAGACCAAATCCATAACCGACCCTCTTCCTCCCTTTTAGGGAGAACTACATTAGCCTAAGGCCCTAATGACCAGGGCTATGTAGGTAGCACTCAGATGACATGACATCTTCTGAGGTTAGCTCAGCCATTCCTTTGTCACATGTCATTCGTTCATCCATCCATTTGATGGACCAACTCTCAACCTCACCTCAACCAATGACCTTGGGGATTGTGCCTATCTCCTCAGACTATGACCACTTCCAAGACAACGTTGCCTTGGTAGTTTTTGCATGTATGCTACCTCACGAATGGTTAGCAAAATTGTCTGCAACCCATGTTTTAACCCTCACAAGTATAGGATCGCGAGCAAGTTGATCCCCACTACTTGTGACATTTTCATGTTTCTAGGAGCACTTCCTGAGCCCAAGATACCTAGACCATGATGACCATTAGAGCTACAACTTGGATTGAATAACCCAATCAGCTACAACTAAATGCTGGGGCTTGGTTATTTCAATTTTGGCACTCCTCGACCCTTGACTTGCGACAATTTGACCTAACCATCTCGTGAAGTGGTATGCATGCAATCCCAACTTTTACAGTGTTCACACACCGTCTTCACCATTTCCATCCTCTATCTTTCAAATCGGCACCCGATATCAGGTTATCTTCCCTCGACTCTCGCTTCGAGGGGGAATACCTCATCCCATAATCAGGGCAACCAACTCTTCTTATTTTTGTCTTGCAGTTCACTAAAATGACCAACAAGACAAAAGAAACCTTATCCCATACTTGGGGCAATTTACTCCTATTTTTGTCTTGTAGTTCATCAAGAACAACCAACAAGACAAAAAGGGGCAAATGTAGACACCAAAATCGTGTCTAACCCTTGGTCATCTCTCCCCCTTGGTCCCCTTGGTCAACTTCTAATCATGCCTAACCTATGTCTTATTAATTTAAAATAATTATCTATTTTGAATTAATAATTCCCTCTCTCTCATCACACCTCACCACCCTTGGATCCCTCTCCTTGGATGCCCTTCATCACCCCATGCCAAGTCTTAAATGCCTAGACCGCATTTCCCTTATCCCACTCATCCTCTCATGCTCATTTAACCCACCTTCAACTATTTTTCCACTACCAGCTGACCTCGGCAGAAGGAAGAATGGATAAAAGGCTATTTTAATCCCTTTTTCCTATTCTTTGGCTGCCGACATTGGTCAGTAGTCGGCTGACGTCAGTGGTATTGTCGGCGTCGGTTGCCTTCAAAACTGTGTTCTGCATCCAGAATGCGGATCCACCAATCTTGAATCTTTTTTCATCCTTCCAATCAACCAACCTTCTAGTCTTCTGACCTCTCTCGCACCCTCTCTCTCAGGCACAACAAGCATCACAGGGTATAGGTACGCTGCATCAGTCACTACACCTTGCTGGAAGTCTTCTACACCAATAACATCAGTAACAGGTCTTCTACACCAATAGTATCAGCAACCGGGTCTCCTACACTTCTTCTTCAGTAGGCAGGAGGTAAGTATTCTTCTTTTATGTCATTTTAGTAGCTTAGAATGTCTCTATAATCAGTTTTCTATTTATTGCTTCTAAGCCACATTACCACTTAGACCTGACTATCAACCAGACCAGACCCGAATCCTTATCCTCCCTTTTCACCCCAATCCTTTGTCTGGTCCCTCTTTCAGACCATACTTTCTGCCCTATAAACCCTACACAGACTCTCAGACCATCCAAACAGAGTCTCAAACCATTCTACAGACCATAAAACCCATCCAGACCCTGTCCAAGGCCATTGCCCCGACCGACGCCGGCCACCTAGCCCACTGCCCCTACCGACATCGACAGACTAACCGACGCCAGAAACCTTAGACCAACCGACGCTAGTAGACTAACTGACATCGGAGACTATGGAAGACTGACAACAGAATACAGGTAAGCTTTATCTTTATTTCTTTTGTTTAGTCTTTCACCATTTCTTTTCTTTATCAGACATTATTTTATTAACAGTGGACTGACATCCCTTAAGGAAGTCTTTGCACTTCTGGGACCAAGCATATTGCTTGGCAGTCCACCTTATCTCTATCAAACACCTTCTTTGTTTAAGTCTCTTTCTTTTACATGTGTCATCCTCCACAGCCAAAGAGGAGTCCCTACAATGTCTGGATAACGGTGCACAGACCTCATTCGAGTATCATCTAACCCTAGACCATTTCTTTTAGTTTCTTATTTCTTTTGAATGTGAAAGTGAAAATAGTTAGAAATAGTTGTAATGAATTTATTTACCAATTTACATGTCCATTTGACACCCCTAACACCTTAAAACACTCTAAAATGCAAGGCAGACTTAAGAGAGTTGACAGTGTAGGGTATGGATATGCTTATTATATGTCTTGTTTGAATCTCTCCTCCCCTATTTACATGTTATAAGAGTGTCAAGTTATGGTAATTATCATTATCCAAGTGTTAAATATGATTAAAAACCCTCTATCATCCATATTTTTATTCTTAACCCACATCTTTGCTTAACTAGGTCTATATGACATACTAACTGTGTTATACGTTTGAAAAATGAGCCTGTAGGTGAGTGATTGCATAGTTTAGGATTTAAAAATAATGTTTGGGACCTTATTGATTTTTTATGATGTCATTACACATTAATATAGTTTAATCTCTTCATTTTTAATCTATGTCACCCTCAAGAATCACAGCTTCTTATCTCACTTTTATATCATAGTCAACTATAGTTGACTATGTAGGGTTCCTATAGGTGTATTTACATGGTTTAGGCCTTATGTACATGTTTAATATCATACTTGAATTTACATAAACCATATAATCATTTAATTTTTTCACCCTATGGCTTAAGTGAGGCCAATACATTCACTATCTAGCCTAACCTTCATGATGACCCTACAACCAACTTGTAGATATCCATTTTTATGAGAAAGGGGAAACCTATAGTTGGGAGTATATATCAAATGTTTCATGAGAACCCATTTGATGCCTTTTGATGATCATAGTGCTATATATGTTCATAAAAAGTCATCTATATAGAAATTTATGCCTTCATTAGTTCTCCCAATGTTAAAAGGTTATTTGAGTTCAATCATTATAGAGAATAATGGCATTATACAGTGGAAACAACACTAAATATAGAGACCTACTAACACCTTTTCATATGATCAAATAACCAAACCTTTCATTCCAATAATTGAACCTAGGTTTAGGCTCCAACATGGAACATTTTGGATTAGCTAAGACCTCAAGATAATCCATCAAATAAATGCTAAAAATATTACAGAGTCTTTGTTTGGAAATATTAAGGTTATTTATCCCTGAATTCCTTTTCAAAAAATGCATTTGGCCCTTCAAATATGTTTTATACTCTATTAATTCACCATGGATTTTATGATATCTCCAAAACCTTAATATCTTAATAAAGGTCTCAAAACTTGTTCCAACATCTCTAAGCAACATTTTGTAGTCTCCGTGGGTGCCACCTGTAGGTGGTCATTACAGGTTATAGGGTGATGACTATGAATATGGGTAGAAGGCATGATGAATGGATTTAAACCTAAGTTAAGACCATTCCAAGGTCTCCTAATACAACCTTTCCACTTTTAATTATTTGAAACCAGTGTCAAAGATTCCATTCCAACATTTTTACCTTCCTATAGGTATTAAAGCAGTTGCAAACCTAGAAATAAATGTAGAACTGGAGCAATGTGTATGGTGAATGATATCATGAATAATTTTATAGTATTTAAAAATTATCAAATGGGTGTTTCTCACTATGAATATATTGAAACAAGTTTCAACACCACCATTCCAACATGATATCCATCTTTAAAAGCACTTGTAGGTGCATACCAATGGCAAGAGACTATGAGTATATGATAAATAGTCATCACAATTTTCAAACATCCATTGATAACATATCCTCATGATTGATTTTATTGTTCATTATATAATAAAATTATAAACCTTATTATCAAACTTCATTTCCTTTTCATGGATGCTATATAAGTTTTCACACATTTTATGGTGAGTAAACTCCTGCAAGAAAGTGGATTGTGTTAGGGAACTAGCTATCACAGTTGATTATATACCATTTGGATAAATTAAAGTTTATTTTACATGTTATGATAATGTGTTACACATGTTACTACCATGATTACGTCCCCATGGATTTGTTTTAGGACCTTACACAGTTTACTTAATTGATTATGTATGATAGTCATGGAATAAACTGACTATATGGTGTATATCTTGGTTGACACTCCATGGTAATCCATTTGAGGATAAATTTTAATGGATAAGGGATTAGGATGATATTTTAAACATGAAAATAAACCTATCACCATCCTTTAAAACCATTACCAAGACATGAAGACTCTATAGATAGTGGAAACCTACCTATCACCATAAATGAGATCAACTTGAAAACTTGAGATGTTATACTAATTAAATAAACTTAATTCATGAAACCCAAGCTTAAAAAAATGTTTAAAATATTTCTTTGTCCTTTTGAGTTAATATAAATAATTTGATTATATGTACTTATCCATACAAGAAGAAAACCTATAGGATATGGGGTTTAACAAACAGAAAAACATAATCAACTTGTAAAGGGTGATGCATAATTCAAAAGTAAACAATAAATAAATTTAAATCATGAAATTTAATTTTAATAAGTTTAATATCACTCCCCAAAGGAATTTGACCTAGAAGTCTTCCTACTGGTTGTACCAACCAAAAACCCACTAACTGGTTCTACATGTCTAGAAGTGTGATGAAGGATCAAAATAGTTTTGGACCCTTTTTAACACTTAAAAATATGATAAAACATTGATATGAGTCTAGGGAAGTTGAAGAGTCATCATATAAGGTTGACATATGTGTTACACTCCCCTATAGGTTGTATAAGTGCAAAAACTCCTTTTCAGTTATTTTATTAATTTTCAATTAGAGAACTTGCAAGTTTAAGATAGGACTGACATTATTAATAGGTAATATGACATATGGGACATTATAAGGAAAAATATAGCATATGGACACCCTAAAAACCATGTCACTTTCATATATGACTCTAAAATGACTTTAAATGACCAAAAATGACATAAAGACTTAATTAGGGCATGACCAATGCTAGAAACATATGAAATGATATAAAATAGACTATGAAACACCCCATGACATTATAATATACCCTTATTAAATTTTTTGACTATAGGGGGTTGACCCATTTTGACTTGTGGTCAAAATGGTCAACATGTCTAATGACTTAAGAAGCCACAAACAACCAAGCATATGAGGATGCACAAAATTATGAAAGAGATGAAAAGAAGAATCAAAGTGGATGAGCTAACCCAAGATATGTCGTGTATCCAAGTGTTACCTACATAGTACAAATGGACCTCAAGCTAATTTTGATCACTAGAAGTAGGAGAAAATGGAATGAGGAATGAAGAAATAGAAGGAAAATGGACCATTATTCATCCAGACTCATAGTTATGCCAAGAGATGCACATATTTCATAGAGTCTAGTGCATAATCCATTGGTATTTAGTTTCATTGGTGCACCAAGAGCTGATCTTTAGTGTTGCATTGAATTTAAGACTTGGAACCAAAGAACATAGTGCTTACTATAGTAAAATGAAATTATGAATCATAAGTATGAGTAACTTATAATGACACTGGGTTTCAATTAAAATGAGATAGTTCAAATGTGAATATTTATAACTAAATACAATGATAAGAACTACCAAGACCATAGTTAAAAATATTTACATTAAACAAAAACAAAGAGAAAACAAAACATAAATGTGACCTAACTTAAAATAAAGACATGAACAATCAAGACTTAAGTAGGAACACTAATGTATAAAAGCAAAGCAAGGACAATCTTAATAAATAACATGATAGCATGATAAGAATAATCAAGATCCATGTGAATTAATCAAAATGTACCTAGAAAATAAAACAAAAGAACAAGATAAAATAGGAACCCAAAATACCAAGAGTGAATAAGAATAAATAACAAAGGAAGAAAAAAGAATAAATGAAGAGACATAAAAACAAAACAAAACACCAATAAAAAATCAAATAAACACACATAAACATGAGTTAGTCACAATATTAGTACAAGCATAAAATAATTGTTCATACATGTATAGTAGAGGCATTATTTTCTACAATAGCATAATAAAAAAAAATGGACACAAAGTTGCCCCCAAATTATAGGGAAACAACAATACCTAATAAAATGGGGGAAAAAGAAGAAAAGGAAGGTGTTGGCTGAGCTGACTCCAGATGTATGAGACAAGTGGACACTGCCTACATAGTTACATGGATGCAAGGTCTAACATGAACTTCAAGCCAAATGTAGTTCTCCCAAGAAATGGGATAGAATAAAAATTATGATAAGATAACATGATTAATGTTGTAGAGGAAATAAGGAAAATGGGCTCAAATAATGGTGAGAGCATAGAGATCAGAATAAACAAGAGTGTAAGACAATATTTTTGTTCTTTTTATCGATCATTTTTTAATGTTTTTGTGTTTTTGGGATAAGAAACAAAAAGGAAATATTAATAAAAGGCCCACGGAACTACCTAACTAAGGAGATGCATGTCCATAGGTAAGAGGTTAAATAATAGCTAAGATGGATATAATAGGGGTCATGAATATAAACAATAGAATAGGGAACCAACTAATTAAGGAGATGCATGTCCAAGAGTAGAAGTTCCAATAATAGCTAAAACCAGATGTAATGACCCATACTTGAAAATATCAATATTCTTCCAAGGAAACAATGCCTACCAAACAACATCAAAATAATAATAAAATAGTATACAACATTAGATAACTTTGAAGAACCATTCAGTAGGAAAAAATCATGAGCTGATGTATCTATATTCACTTGTCTATAAGAAGAACCTATAAAATATTGTTTAGGCTAAACTATTGTGTAGAACTAATGTTTAATGTGTTCATAATGCCTATGAGTTATAATCAAGATCATAATTGGGCAAGGGAAATAACTATCTAGGTTATAACAGCCCAGGATATGAAAAGAATGTGGCTCTAAAAATAATGGTCTAAAATGAATAGGGTCCAAAAGAAGATGGTCCAGGGTAGTATAAAAAGATTCAATCTAGAATATAAATGATCTATAGTGTCAATGGTCCAAAGATATAACTATCTAGAGTCATAAAATAATATGGTTCTCATAATAATTGTCTAGGATAGGTCAAAACAAAATGAATATGGTCCAAGATAGGATGGTATAGGATATAATAATGGGATAAAATAACTTCAACATAAGTTGCCCCTAAGTAAGGGGACTTGTATATAATGGTTTAAAAGTTATCAAGCATAGAACCATTTGAGATACACAATATTCATAGGCTCTAGAAGTTCTTCATCACCTAGAGTAGCCAGTCGATATGCCTCCTCTCCATAATTTGTTGTGATAACATATGGGTCTATCTAGTTAGGTTGGAATTTACCCTTCTTCTTACATTCAACATTTATGTTATTTTGATTCTCTTTTAAGACCAAATCACCAATTTCAAATTCCTAAGGGATAATGCATTGTTTTAGCTTCTACACAATCTATTCTGATAGGCTTACAAGTTGTCTAGGGAATCCAAACATTTACCATAAAGGAGTTCTAGTTATTGTAATTTAGAGATTCTATAATCTTTGTCATATTCAATATTATCTAAAGATACTCATAATAAAGGTAGCTTGATCTCAATTGAGATAAGAGTTTCTATGTCATAATCAATAGAGTATGGAATGGCTCCTGTGAGGGTTTGATGACTAGTGTGATAAACCCAAAGGGTAGGAAAAATTTACAAGTGCTAATTATAGCCAATGTCATTGATAATATTATTCAGTATGGCCACAATGGTTTTGTTTGACACCTCAGATTGGCCATTTCCTTGTGGGTTATATGGTGTGGATTTATTGTTCTTGATTTTTAATTTTGCACAAAGATCTTTAACATCTCTATTTACAAATGACATTCCATTATCAGATATAATGCATGTTGGGATGCCATATTGACATATGATATGGTAATTTATAAACTTGGAAATCTACCTCCTAGTGATGTCAGTTAGAAGAATGGCCTCAATCGACTTAGTAAAATACTTGGTAGCAATGAGAATATGTTTATGTCCATCTAAATATGTGGGGTTTATTTTCTTGATGATATCAAGACCTCATTTAGAAAATGGCCATGGTGTGGTGATTGGTTGTAGTGGTAAGGAAGGTGCGTGTATCAAAATTTCATGTTGCTGACAAAGATCACAGTTCCTCACATAATTAAAAGTATTTGTCTCCATTTTGGGCCAATAGTAACCTATCTAATGATATTTTTAGCTAAGACTACATTGTTGGTGTGGGCCCCACACATTCCCCCATGAACCTCCTTAAGCGCTAACTTGGATTCTCCTAAAGATAAATAATTAAGTAAAATTCCATCATAGCCTTTATAATGAAGCATGTTTCTAAGGAGGTTATAATGGGATATGCAATGAATGAAAATCTTTTGACAATTATTAAAAAGCTTAGGTGGAAAAACATGATCATGAAAATAATTATATATGTCTTAAAACCAAGGTAGTTCAGGTGTGAGATTAGGATTAGGAATGGCACATCCCATTTTTTAATCTAGAAAGACATGAGAAAGCTATAGAATATTTTCAATGAGAAACTGATACTCTTTAGCATCACTATCAATCTTTATCATGTACCTAATTATCATCATTGCATCAATAGATCTATTATTGGTCCTTGGTACTTGTTCAAGCTACAAAGATTTGAAATGAGTCTTGAGATTATCAAAAATATGTTTGTAAGGTACAAGCTAGTCATATCTAGTTTGATATTGATATGTGATTTTATTGATAATGAATTTGGAATCCCCATAGACCATTAAGTGTTGGATATCCCATTGTACTATAAGACAAAGTCCTATAATAAGTGACTCATACTCAACCATATTATTGGTACAATGAAAATTAATATGAAACACTTTGGGAATCAAATCCCCTTATGATGTAATCAACAAGATGTTGGATCCAAATCCATGATAAGTAAAGGAACCATCAAAATAGAGTTTCCACTATTTAGGTTCATTCTACACTTCTTCTATTATCATAATAGAATCATCTAGAAATTTAAATTTGAGTGGTTGAGTGTCTATAATAGGGTCTTATGTAAGTTGATTAGTAATAACCTACCCCTTGATAGCTATCTAATTCTGATACTCAACATAAAAATAATTTAGGAGTGTAAGCCATTTGTCCATGTGGCCTGTGAGAGCTACTTTGGATAATAAAAATTTGAGGGGATCCACTTTAGTGATAACAATGATTTTGTTGTTCAAAATATAGTGTCATAAATTTTGAGAAGTGAACACCATAACTAAACACTCCTCAATGGGCACATAATTATGTTTATAAGCCACCAGTGTGTGGCTTAAATAATAAACTACATGTTCCTTGCCTTGATCATCATGTTGGGCTAAGAGTGCCCCTAGTGCATGTTGAGTTGTTAAAATGTAAAGAAGCAATGGTTGTCCAAGTGTTGATGGTGGGTTGGCCAAAGATGTTATGATATTCACAAATGCTAATTGACACTCATGATCCAATTTAAATGTGACCCCTTTCTTTAATAGATGTGTAAATGGGTGGCACTTATCTACCAGTTGAGAAATGAACCTACAAATAGACTGAATCTTTCCTTAAAGGCTCTGGAGCTATTTAATATATGAATGTTGAAGCATTTCAACAATGGCCTTGACCTTAGTAGGGTTGAATTTGATCCCTCTTTAAGATACAATAAACCTTAGTAATTTTCCTAAAGTGATGCCAAATACACACTTCTTAGGATTTAGATGGACCTTATACTCATGAAGTCTCTCAAAGATTCTTCATAGAATGTCAGGATGCCTAACACATGGTCTTGATTTAGCTAGGATGTTATCAACATAGTCTTAAATAATATCATGTATCATGTCATGGAAGATGATGGTAATAACACACTAATAAGTGGCTCCTATGTTATTTAATCCAAATGGCATGAATTGATAATAGAATGTTTCCTATAGGGTGGTGAATGCAATTTTGTGCTAGTCTTCTTGATCTATTTTGATTTGATTGTATCCAAAAATATATCCATGAAGGACAACATCTCATACCCAATAGTGGAATTAATAATCATGTTAATTTTGGGCAAAGGAAATCATCTTTCTAGCATGTTTTGTTGATATCTTTAAAATCATTACAAAGACATATACCCAATGGATTTTTGTTGATTGGAACTATGTTTGATATCCACTCAGAATAGTCCATTAGTCTAATGAATCCTTCTCCTAGTAACTTCTCTAGTTCTAATTTTACCAAAATATCAATGCATGGATACATCTTCCTCAATCTATGTTTGACTGGCTTGGCATCTAGATGAAAAACAAGTCTATTTACTACCAATTTAGGGTCTAAGCCTAGCATATAAGAATATGCCCATGCAAATATATCAATAAAATCATTCAAAATGGATATAATATGTTATCACTCCTCATCAGTGAGAGAAGTTCCAAGGTAAACAATTTTAGGATCATCATATATTCCCAGGTTCACTTCAGTAGTGTTCTCTAAAAGAAGTGTAGGACCATCTTCTAGAATATTAGGTAATGTGTGATCATGATCTTCTTCTACTACAGTTCCTTGTTGTTACTCCTACATATTTGGATAATGTGATGAATTTGAATCCACTAATTTAGGTAATGACCAACTAGCAAATATCTTAGGAAATTCAAGAGTAAGATGCTCAAAGACTTGTTGTTGTTATGATGTGATGCTAGTAATGGATATGGATATAGGGTTTGATGGACCTTGAGTGTCCTTTGGGGATGAGCAAACTTTCCCATCCAAGAGTGTCTGAAATAGGTTTTTACCCAAGGACTTATCTTTTTCTATACTTTTTCTCTTACCAATGAGTGACTTAAAGAGGTTTTCACTTGAAGATCTTGATGTTTTATCTTTTTCATGACCAAGAAAGTTTTCCTGCTCTCCAAAGTAGGCATAAGGATCTAAAGAAAAATTAAAGCCTTGCTTATGATCACCAATTATTAATTTTTCTCTAAGACCCATATAATCTACAATAGATTATTCATTTTGGAATTCATCAAGGTGTATGACGAAATTTTACTATTCCCAATCAATGAGTTTGAGATGGAAAAGTCAAAGGGAACAATGGGGTGTTATGTTCGTAGTTGAGTTTAAATCAAATAAGTATGAGTCAAGAAACTCATCAAAAAGACTATAGTATGATTCTATGTCTTTACTAGGAGTTTTATCACTAGTTAATTCAAAAGAATCACTATCAAAAGTCATGAGGTCATCCCTAGGTGGTATAAATCCAAGACCTTGATTCATGTTAGGTTTATCAGATGATAAAGGTTCTAGGATTCCTAGCGCTCATGGGCCAAGGCCTTTTCCTATATAATCAAAATTATTCATGATTTGATTAGGGATGGGATATTTTGGATTCTAAAAACAATTAGCAATGTCATCAGAATATAACCAGTCTCCTTCAATGAAAGTCTCTTGATCCTGATTTGGTAAAGTAGTAGGTTTAAATACCATTGGTTATTTCTATTTTTCTTTCTTATTTTTCCAAATCATGTTGGGTCTATTAGGGATTTAATAAGGTTTAGGTTTACCAAATGATTTGGGAGACTTGGTGAACTTATCAATATGGAAAGCATCCTTAAGATGGTATGTGTAAATTCCCACATCTTCTAGAATAACCTATTATGTAAGAATTTTAGGAAATGGATTAGCTAAAGAGGAATCAAGGTCATTGGGGTTGATATAATTAGATTTAGGTAGATGCAAAAATATTTCCTTGTTTTTCTTTTCAATAAATTTATAACAAAGACAATAGTCATAATTATGAAATTTAGCCTTTAGATGTTTGCAATACTAATAAGGTTGTAGATCAACATGAATGGTGACCTCTATTTGATCATGTGGAAACTTAAGGAATTGAAGAAAAGTGGATGGAATGGCCTGTACTTCATGTATCCAAGGACAACCAAGAAGTATGTTATAAGGTAACTTAATATCCAAAATATGTAACAAAGTGTGATAAGACATAGACCCAAAAATGATTAGAAAATAAATAGTAATATAATATTCCATTCTAGTGTTATTTTAAGCCTTTATGGTGATCATCTCTGGTTGAATGTCCTTTGTAGTGTAACCTAATCTCTATACTAGTTTCAAGCACACTATGTTCAGCCCTAAACCATTATCTATAAGAACCTACTTAATTTTATGGTTTTCAATGATGAATTCAATATACAAGGGGTTATTATGGCTAGGACCAAGAGTGGACATGTATTTTTGATCAAAAGTGACATATAAAAATGAAGACAAATGTCCTACAAGTGTTTGGAACTACTCAGGGTTAATGTCTTGGGAAATAGTGGATTGTTGTAGAAGGTCATTCAAAATAGTTCTATTGACTTCAAAAGTATATAAAAGATCTAAAATAAATTTTTTGTACGTGTCTTATTCAATTGGTCTAATAGACTATAAGGCTTTTTAACATTAGGATGAGATAGTTTATCCTTGGCTAGCATAGTGTTCAACTTTGGATTTGAAGGCACAATGTTTACATTGGGTTTAATGGCAGAAGAGGGAAAAGGGCCTTGAAGACTAAGTCATGAGCATCTATTTGTAATTGTGAAATATAGAGTTGTCAAGGAGCCATTATAATTATAATATGAAGGTAAATGGCCTTAGAGGGTGACTCATAGACATCTAGTTAAATTAGAGCAATTTTGAGTCAGCAAGGATTCATTATAATTAGAAGGATGAGGTCTAGAAATGGTAACCCACACAAAATGAGGTGAAATTTAATTACTTGAACTCAACACAACATTACTTGAGGGAGAGGGTGTTGAACCTATAAAAATGGGTCAAGTACTTCGAAGAGTATGAGATGGTTCATGAGTTTATTAGTGATAGTGGTAATGTGGTTTATAGAAATGTGTCCCATGGTATTATTATAGTTGTAAGGCATGTTGTTGTAACCTAGATTATTATCATGGGTATTATGATCATGATTATAATCATGTTGATTATGATTATGACATTGTTTTTGTTTTTTCCACTAATTCTATCCTTGGTTCTAAATTTTCCTTGATGGTTATTGATTATGTCAAGGAAATTGATCTTTGTAAATGCCCATATCTTGATTAGTGTTCTATAGATAAAGTTTGATTTCAAATTCACCACTCTCAATTAAATATTCAATGAGATTTTTTAATTGAACACAATGATAAGCACCATGACCAAAAACATGATGAAAATTGCAAAATTTATTTACCCGATACTAATCAAATTTGGGCTGATCTTCAGGAAATGGCCTTGGTATAGGCTATACAATCAAATTAGTTACTATGAACTTTTGGAATAGTGTTTCAATAGGATATCCCAATTTTTTGAAGACTTTATACCTATTTTTGAATTCCCTTCATGGATGGACTCTTTGAAAAGTGTTTGGTGGATTAGGTTGAGCTAATTACATGTTTGGAGTTGGTAGGGCCTGCACAGTTTGTACATGTCTTGATTTAGTTACTCTATTTACAACCATGTTCTTGTTATTATTAAATATCTTAGGTTTATCTATTGCAATAGTTTGAATAGGATATTGGGTCTAATTTGACATTTGAACACATGAATAAATCTTGACAAGGCCTTTGGTGATAAGTGCCTTCTTAATTTACAAATCCTTATCTATAATTTCTTTGAATGTGTTTGTGCAAACAAGCCATAGATTGTGTGCCACTTTAGGGTGTAGGTTTTGTGCAAAGATGTCACCCAACTATTTGTCTTACAAATTATGTTGAAAGTGTCTAGATAATTCTGTCCACTACTATATATATGCTATGAAGCTTTCTCCATCTCATTGTTTAGCTTTGCACAAGTCCACTACAGTCAATTCATGTTCAATATTGTATGAGAAGTGGTTGACAATTTTTTTAGATAGATCATTCCAATTTACCACTAATCCCTTAGGTAATGTAAGAAGCCAATCTAAATCTTGTCCTCTTAAACTTCATGGAAATAGGTAAAGTAAATAAATACTAATGTAATCTACCTCTTGGCGTAATACACAAAATGACTTAATATTTCACTAGGGTTACCCTTCCATTTATATTTATCAAATTTTGGTGCCTAAAAATGAGCCAAAAAGGGGACTTGAAGGATACTCAAATCAAAAATATATGGGCATATCTCATTAAATTTTTACTTCTTGATTATGTTTCATATATCCATTCACAACACAATATCTTTCATCAAATTCACTCTTGAATGTTTGGTGAATTGGTAGGTGGAATATAATTTTATTGGGGTGTTATGTGCCCCTGTTGCATGGATTTTTTAAGTATATACACCCTATGATTTGTAACTTTGTTTTGGTTTTCTCTTTGATTCAAATAAGTGAGCCATTGACTTTTGGGTTGATAAACATTCCCTGAAGTTGGCCACATTGAATTATAAGTGTTTTGTTAATATCAGGGAGTCTATGGTCTATTCACTAAAGCATGCATTGATTGAGAAGAAATCACCAAATTATTTTGAAGAATTTCCTCAATACGCTCTGAATGTTTTGGTCCTTGATTCTATGAAGGAAAAAGAGGTTCTTGATGATTGAAAAATGTATTATCCATGTTTGGCAAAACATGTTGTAGAACCTCTTGAGACTTAGGTTGTTTAATTGAGATGTCTTGATCTATTATAGGTGTGTTCTCAACTAAAGTGTGTTACATTACTTATACCACATTTCCTAGATTCTTGGAAGCATTATTGTGTATGGAAGTGACAATTAAAGAGTAATTCAAGTCTGTGATAAGTTGGTATGAATATCATTGACTTATCTTCTTGATCTAGGTAACCAGATCTTGATCATTAGGTATTGACTCTATAAGCACTTCCTTTCTTTTTCTAGAATATGCAATGTTTGTTTTTATAATATATGTGAGGGATTATTCTTGTTGTTATTATTATACCCTAACCAAGGTATGTAATTTTTCCATAGGAAAGTCTGATGGCAATCTAGCATTGGATTCAATCAACCTTATGAGTGCTTCATGTTCAAAATATTATTCCTCATATCCTACAGTTGTGGGAATGTCTTCAAATACCATGGAATTGTCTTTTTCATCATAAAATTTCTCTTCCTCATATCTAGGGATGTAAGAGACCCCATTATGAGTGTACCTTTGCATTATATCTAGGAGATTGTTCTCTATGCTTGCTAAGATTTGGAATGTGTTTAAAAATGTTAACAAGGTGTATTTTGATTTTCTCCAAACAAATGATAAGGAAAAAAGAGACTATAATAAAGATAAGGTGGTGTAGTACCACAAAATTAGAATAAATGGTTATGAAATTACTCAAATTTGGTGGGTTTAAATCATTAAATTGGAAGAGGGTATGATAAATTTTAAACCTAAAGTGTAAACTAGTACACCAAACATAGGTTTAAATATACGTCAATACCATAAAATCTAGGGATAACTTTGATGAGTTATGATAATAAAATTAGAAGAGAGTTTTTCTGATGAGGAAGGTAACAATGCAAACTAAGAAGTCAAGATTTGAAAACACATAAGAATTCCTAAGTGTAAAACTAGAACCAAACAGGAAACACAACACTGCCACATGGTAATAGTAAGTAGAATTATTTATATAACTTATATCATGAGTGATATGCAAGATAACATAATTTCACAATGATCAAATGATTATGAGTCTATATAATGGCCTTTAACCCAAATGGAAAATCATACCCAAGTTAACTCAAACCAAGTGCAAATGGTAAACTAATAAACATGGCTTAGAACTTAGAAAGGAGAGATTATAAATTTGAATTAAAAATAAAGGACTTGAAGATTTTTACAAAATCATTTAGACTCAAATGGGAAACATAACAAAGATATTTAGTTAATATAAACACAATATTTCAAATAAGGATTTGAACAAGGTAAAAGATGATTTTATTTTGGTTAACATAACGCCTCCTTGTTCAAATAAAATGGTGGACAAAAAATTTGTTTTGGTTGACATGGTTTGGTTTAAAAACAAGTATTTAGACTCCAATAAGACCAAGGAAGTAAAGTAAAAGTGATGAAATACAACTAAGTATAGTGTCGAAAGCCCTAAACTGACAAGGTTGCTTCATATCACTAAATTTCATCTATATACATGCTTTTGGGAGGATTTTTAAATATTAATCCAAAAATAAAAGTGCATGAAGTAGCATTGTTTTTACACCCCCCTTATCCCAAGATATTTTATGATGAAATGGAACTTTATGATACCTTGCATCAACAATACATCCATGGCAAGTGGGGTTGTTCTAAAACTAAATTTTTTATCATCTAGATGGTCTCAAGTATGGCTAACACTAGAGATGCCTCACATCGATTGAGTTAAAATTATCTAACTTAATATTCAAGGGTATATTCCTTTTCATATCGATTCCATCTATATACTTCTTAGTGGAATCCCCTAGTTAGCCAAACATGACTCGGGTCTTTGTTATGTTTAGAGAGGTTAGCCAATCAACCCCCTGGAAATCATATTATATGTTCCCTAATTTATATACCCTTTTATGGAGTGAGATTTAAAAAATGATAAGAGATGAATTCCTAGGTCAAAGCTTCCCTAAATAACTCATGAGGAGGATATGAACTCCCTCTCACAAGCCAAGTTGCATAAAATAAATGATCAAGTGAAAAGACTTTAAAAGTTATGTTTAGATCACCAAAACCATATGGGTTTTGGGGAGAGCCTTAAAAACATTTTTTTCATGCCTTAGATAAGGAAAAAATTTCAAATAAAAGGGAACTTTTAGTCCCCTGAGTTCCCTAAAGGAGATGAGGAGAGAACATACACACATCCTTCATATTACGAAAAATAAAGAAGTATAAAAGATATAGCATAAAAATAAACAATTTTTTATTTTAATGCACCAAATGAAAGTGTTTTTGAAATTTTTGGTTCCTTGGCCTTAATTTCAAAATTATAAAACTTTCAGAAAACAAACTAAGTATAAAATCTCTAAATTCATTTTAAACACCAAATGAGAAGTTTAATATTTAGTCAATGCCAAACTTGTGTTTTTTTTCCAGTGTGTGATCTATAATTTTTTGAGTGTTTAATTCTACTTTGAATCACAATTAACAATGTTAAAATCAATATTTTAAACCTTGCTCTAAGGTTTCTCTATTTTTATTACACAAAGACTAATGACAGTCCACAATGACTAATGTTGATTACAATAAAATTGATGGCGATTAGAATAAAAATAATGTTGATCGATAAAAACTAATGTATATTACTTGTGAACACTTAGGCAAAACAAACTTTTTCAAAAGATATTAGTTAGCCTAAATTAGTATAAAATCTCTAGAAAGCCTATGGATCCTGGAACAAGATGATTAGATAGAGACCTAGCAAGTTTTAAAATAAAAAATGAAAACCTACAACCTTCAAGAAAACTTAAAAACCAAAATGTTTTATTGTGTTCTACCTTTTCACAAGGACCAATTTTTATTAGACATGACCAATGCCATTTAGGGTAAACTGATACCAGTCACTGTATAAACTATGTGTCAATAAAAGCACAAAAACATGGGAACAATATTTACAAAACTTTATTTTTAGATATTTTAAGCACTTTTTAGCAAATATAAGAATTCCAAGTTATTCTCTTTGATTGTATATGATGTGTGGTCCCATCGAGCATGCCAAGATGGAATTAAAAGTGAGTTAGATCAATCATTAGTCAAGAAAACTCAAGAAATGTATAAATAACATAGATAACTAAGCCAACTCCTTCAATGGGGTTTTACAAAAGTAAATTAAGAGCCATTGAAAGAAAACATATACATCAAAACTTCCCAAGATCATCCCACCTCCTAATGTGGCTCAAAATGTGATTTCCCCTTGATTTGGTGCTCAAGTCTTTATTAACGATGAGTAGATTACTCCTCCATCATCTCAAGTGCACCAATGAAACTAGGATCATGATATTTAATTAATGTTATGCCTATAGTGAATTTATCCTATTACAAATTAAGCATAATAACACTACACAAAATGACTTGTGAAGACAATTTTGCATAAGTTTAAGCCAAAAGAGCTTAAAATGGTGGTCTTGGCACTCCTATTTATAGTTTTTTGAATTTGATAAAAATAAACCATGACCATCCATCTTGAGATTAAGATGTGTGGCCATGAATTAATTCAATTTTGAAGACTTAAATCATAAATACATTCATCAATATTTGGAAGGAAGGGGCATTAAAGATGCACGGGAGGCCTTAAACCTGATATTTGTTGCATTTATGGCTTATGGATGCCACCCCACAAATGATTTCATTTGATTATGAAGATATTAGAAATCAATTTCCAATTAATAAATATTAAATAACTTCCATGGATTTTCCACTTAATCTCTTCATTTGGATTAATTTGCCTAAGTGAGATTAATCAAATTTTATGTAATTCTTTGGAAATCAGTTTTACATTATTAATCAAAATGGTTATAATATCATATTATTGGGACATAATTTGAATGGAGTATAATTAGAAGAATTTTCCAATTGTGTACAAATCAATATCCCATTTAGGACATTGTTGACATGAAATAATACATGCATGTATCATGTGCTTCTGAATTAGAAGAATTCAATGGTTCAAAGAATCAAATTGCATTTTTGCCATTTTGACTCAAATTATTTGACAAAGTTAATAATCACATAAAATGCATTACCTCATCTAGGAATAAATTATCCTAAATTAGCACTTTTATATGACAAGATCGAACCATTTATCATATTTTAGTTATTTTGGCCCAAATTGTGTATTTTCACAAATTTTGAATAAGATTGAAAATTTCAACACAATGGTGTTAGGAATTAGATGTCTAAATATTTCACCATTCTAATACATCACCAATGAAAATTTTAACTAAAATTTTAGTTTTGGTAAAATTATTTGTTTGGATCCACTCCTTATAAATATTATCAAATGCCTTAAGTAAATATGCAGGGTCTTTAGTCCCATCATATTTAATAGTTGGAGATAATGATAACAATATCAATAGAAACAATGAAAGGGTTGAATGATCATTGTTAATGTGTTGGAACATCTTATTTTTCATGATAGGTTGGGGGATGACATTCCTCGTAGTATCTCTAAGAGGTGGATGAATAAAATTTAGATTATTTTGAGGAAAAAGAATGAGAGGTTGATTAGCCATATTAATCAAATGATGTAGTTGCATCATTTGGGAAGTGTTATATGTTTGCATTATATTCATTTGTTGCACTATCTATGTAAGAATTTGAGTGGTATCAATTATTGGGTTTATGTTTATAGGATGATCCCGCAAATTAGTATTTGGGGGGTTGTTAGGTGGTGGATTACCTATGGGGTTATTGGATAGACTTGTGTCAATTATCCCCACATTGTGATGAGATACTTGAATATGTGAATTTTATTGATAGATATGGAATGGATATGATCCACAAATCTCATCTTGGGGCATGATTTGAACCATGTTACAATCCAAAGATGAGGTAGGAGAAGAAGTATTCCAAAAGTGAGGATTCTCTTGGGAGGTGAATAAAGGAAGAAAAAAGCACACTATATAGTGTTTAAATGGATTCAGGTTATCCAAGAAGATTCTGATAGGGGTTTTCATGATTCTTGATAAAATATTATGAGATTAGGAAAGAAAAAGGAAAATCATGGACAAAGTAATAGAGACAATATGAGAGGGAAGTTGTCTAAAATAAGGAACTAGAAAGTAATTTAAGGATGGTTTCAAGAGGTTTAGGATAAAAGAAATATATATTGGTGATGGTACTATCTTGGTATTGGGGCCTACCCCCTCACTTAACAATCCTACTATGATAATGGTGTTAGGTTATTTACCAATATATACCATCAACCATGTATTTATACTTGCCTAGAAAACCAAGTTGGCTTCCCCCTTGGTGATGAAATTCAAGTAGGTAGGCCTTGGGAAGATAAATGTTTAATACTTTTTGAATGTAAAGTGATTTGGTAGTGTTTACAAAAGAGAAAAATAGAGTAAATAAAATGGTAATTTTAATAACCATCTATTTAAGTTATGTGAGTTACTGTAAGCATGCAAACAACTGAAAGGGAAAGGTGAACTAATTACTAGCAAATAGATGTTAATTCCTTGATTTATAATAATATAGAGTTGGTTAAGGAGATATTGTATATAAAAATTATAGAACAAAGTCAATTGGGTCACTTCTATTCTATAAAATTAAGATATTTAAGAACAAATTTGAATAGGTTGACTATGTCTCTTAGATAGAAGATGGACTACATAAGACTTGACCAGGTTAACCTAGTTACTATATGATTGTAGTTTTATAAACTACAAACTAGTGAAAATAGTACTGAAGCAAGAAATAAAATTATAGAGACAAGAAAGTAACCTTGATGGGGTTAAAAAAAATTTAGCTTGCAATTTTTTATGTTGTGATGCTCAAATTTTGCTTTCAAATTCTACCAACTGGGTCAACTGATTCGACCAAGTTTTTAAAACCCTATATGCTGACAAATAGATAATGGACAAAGTCAACCTGTTTAACTATGTTTGTTGACCTATATGTTGATAGAATAAAAAATAGTAGATAGAGTTGATTGGTTTGAATATGTATGCTAATCCAGACCTGAACAAGAATATTGTATTGAATTGTTTTATCTAGTAACTTATAATTAGTGAATACCTACATAGACAGAATAAAGTCATCTTTAAGTGATTGTATGTTAAACCTACACACAAAAAATTAGAACTATACTATCTAGTTCGATACAGTACTAAAAATACATAAAAATATAATATGATGACAAAAATGATGGTGTGAAAGAAAACCTAAAAGGGTTAGATTCATGTCATGTTCATTAAAATGTATGCAAAGAATAATGTAATTGATCTATAAATCAATCCTATTTCAGAGAAGATAAATCCTATTTATATTTTCAATTGTCAATACATTAGATATTCAGGTTCATGACCAAGATGGATCTACTAGACCTATCCAAGGGATCTCTTACCATAATAATATCACTAGGGAGGGTTCTACATCATCTATTCAATCAAAACTATGCAATAACCCTAACTAATTCTTATGCTTTCATATTCACAAGTATAAATGACAAAATCAAAGTAAAATTTATTCTAGTGCACACCAAAGATTGTGATACAAATGAGGGGTTAGTAAATATAAATGTAAACATACATAAGAGAGTCCTAATCAAGTTATGTATAGATAAAACCCTAATGATGGAGAGAGAAATATATTCAAAAGCCATTATTTATGCTACTTATATCTACTAAAAGAGAGGAGAAAAGTTAGAGATACCTACCTTGAAGATGAACCCATCGAGACTCAATTTATCCCTTGGTGAAAGGTGTTTCACAAGAGGTTGTTGTGGTTTGTAAGGATCACTAATAAAGGCCAAAACATCCAAGACTTTTTCACAATAAAATATTCTTCTCCAAGTAAAAACCCTAAGCTAAGATTCCTCAAGTAGAATGGTGAAAGAACATATTATAAAGAATTATGAATGAATAATTAACTCTTGTTGTCTCTCTAAGAATGGTGAAATGAATGTGTATATATAGTTGAATCTAACCCTAATCCTTTCTAAAAATTTAGCTGATAGGGTCAGCCCAATCATCTCTATATCATTATTGACAAAAAAAAATTAGGTTTTGGTCTAGGTCATCCAGGGGCCAACCTAGGCCCTAAATGAGCTTTTTCAATTAGAGTATAGAGTCGATGGGGCTGAAATTGTATTGTAAATAGTCAAAAAGGATTTTAGGCTAGGGAAGGGATAAATGAAGGTAGAAAATGAGTAGATGAGGGTGTAAAAGAGGAGTAAAATATTAGGGAAATATTTTTAGGATATGGTTATGTAAATAACAAGTGGTAGTAAAAAGACAACAATATTGTGATGCACTAATGGTTTGCCCACCCCTTTCCCAGTGCACCCCTTAAGTCATGCACTTAGAGAGATTGAGACTCGATGGGATCCTACAAGAGAGAAATCATAAATAATTGATAAAATATGAAAGTATTATATGTATATAGATTTTTTTTGTGAGTCCTATTTTAGAAAATCTTTTGGTATATATTCTTAATGACATTTTGATGGCTTGACATTTTGATGGCTAGACATTTTATTTCTAACATGACATGTTCCTTAGAGATTCTTAATGTGCTTATCATCCATTACTATCCAATATGATCATTCTAATCTTATTGTTTGCTATTAAATCCCATTTTGATGATAAAATAATTTTCCCCCTTTTTAGTGATCCCTTATGGGTATAATGCTCCAAACACTCTTAAACATTCTCATTCCATGTTTTCTCTATTTTACAAGTTAGTAATTCCATGCTCTCAACTTTTTTTAAGTTGAAAATCTCCATTAACTTCAATCCAATCTCAATAATGATCATATTAATAATCTTTCATTACCTATTCATGCTTATCACATTCTACTCCTAGTTTCAATTAAACTGCAATGGCTTGAGGTCCATTTAGACTATGTAGGAAACACTCAATTTTATGAGGTCAACTTGGTCACCCTTATATTATGATTTCACTATTTTGTGAGTCAAAATATTTAAAATTTTATAAAACTCAAAAACATTCAATTTTTTTTATAAAATCCTAAACATTCATAATATTTAAACATCCTAAAAATCGGAAAAGGCCATAATCTCCAAAAAATGATATACAACAACAAAATCCAAAAAAATGTCTTGCCTTAAGTCTAATAAATTATACTTGATCAATATTAATCTAATCAAATTGGATACCATTGGGATGTGTCCTTACTAATTATGCCTATTTGGGGTAAAGTCAAATGAAATTTCTCTAATTCAAGCTCATTACTTCCACCTTATTTAAGGAAAATTTAAGCATGCAATTTATTTTAGAATGGTCTATTCCCCTTTCATGTATCCTTATTTTGGGGCATCCATTAAAACCATAATTATAATTAATCCTATCACGTGGATTTTGACTTGATTAAATGACACAATGATTTCTATTACTTTTTATTTTCATGTTTGTGTGTTTACTTATTTACTTGTTTGATTGATCTTTTGTTGTTGCCTTGTCTCAATACATTATGATAACAAGGTCATCATCATGGTGTACCTTGTCATGAACTTATACTTGAGTCCATCCATTGGTATATGTTAATATTTATTATCATTAGTGCATTATTTTTAATTGTTTATTGGATTGAGGTCAGTCCTTACGTACATGGTGGCTAGGTCATCGCATTATTTTATATCATGATGTATATTATAGTGTGTAAAATTAAAAATAAAGTAAAAAAGGTATTAAATAAATAATATTGTAGTGGTAGTATATCCCCTTTCATTATCATCTCTTATCAAATCTAATCATCTCAGTTGTCTTTGATCACTTCACATCATCACATATTTCATGATCAAATCAAAACACCTAAATTTTTTGGATACATATATGATCATCAAGATGTGCATCTCTAATAATAATGTAAAATATATTCATATACATTGATAAACCATTATTATTATTTTAATCATCTAGTCCATTTTTCATCATATTCTCTCCTGGGAGAACTACATTGACATGAGGTCTTTTTAGACTATGTAGGTAGTGCTTAGTACCAACTAGTTTCAAAATTCAGCTCACCCATGCCTATTTTATTCTTATTAACATACATATTATTAAAATATGATCATATCATTATTAAATCATTATCTTTTTATTATTCTTCAGTCTTTCATCACTTTAAGCATTCTTGTGTGTTGTTTTTTTCTAGCTTCTTCAAAAATTTGTCATACCATAACACACATGTTTATGTCAACTCATCAACTTTAGATAATTCATACCATCTTTAAATTTTCAAAAAAGTTAAATACTTTATATATACTTTCCAATCAATCACTCTATCAATTCATTAAATCAAATATACCTTGTTTAGGGTAAGGAAAATCAATTTTACCCTATTTGGGGAAAAATTATCATTTCATACTCACAAATTTCATCTTGTTTAGGGTATCTCAAAGTGTGTATTTTATTTTTGGAATGTTTTATTCTTTGATTGTGCCTTGATTTGGGAAAATTATTTCATCATCGTCATAAATCAAAGCATGCAATCATTAGTTCAGGTGGTGTAATCTTGTCCACATGTTAATATTCTCTTTCATTATATCTTATTCCTCTATTTTTCAAGAGCCCATACATGTCATTCATCCATGGATACCTTATCAAGGGGGAATATTCCAATTTCATTCAAGTCATATCCTTATATTTCCATTCAGTCTCCCACACCTATTGGTTGGGAATGACAAAATTATAACATCCATTATTTCATCATCTATTTTCATCCACTCATTTTAACACCTTTTTCTTAGTATTTGAGATGTTAATTCATCTACATCTCACAATACCTCCTCAAACATGGGTGAATGTAGACACTCCATTTTTATCAATTCTATGTCAAAATTGAAAAATGGAATGACCTCTCCTAATTATGCACAAACTAGTCTGAAATCATCTATTCATCTAACATACAAGTTCAAATTCACCTTGTGGCATCCCTAGGTGGGATAATTCATCGTATTAAATCTATTCAATTATTATTCTAGTTACTTACTCTGATCAATTCTTCTACTCTGATCAATTCACTATTTCTCCTTCTCTAATCAATTAATTCAAATATTTCCCCTTCTCTAATTATCTCCTAGAGCATTCTTCTAATCAAAATCTTCACATTATATTAGCTAAATTGATCTTTTATTAATTGAATTATTCAATCTTCTAAATATAATTAAATGCAAATGGAATTCTAATTTATTTTTAATTATTAACTCTTCCATTTCTTTCTCCTTCCAAAGGGCATATTCATTTGAGAAAGAATTTTGAGATCTTATGGAATATCCTTTTGTGAGCTAACCAATTAATAAATGAAGTAATATGAAGGATTATTCTCCACCCTTCATCTTAGAGATAAGATGAAGGGCCCATAATGAATTTTTTGAGATATTTTAGGGAAAATTATAAATCCTTCATCTTTGAAACAAGATGAAGGTCCCATGTTGATTATCCATGTGCTTTCCTGAGAATAATTTTCCACCTTTCATCTTGGAAAAAAGATAAAGGGTCCACATTGGCTCTTAAAAAGATATTTTTATGATAATTATCCACCCTCCATCTTGAATCAAGTATGGAGAGATCATATTAATCCCCCTTGGGATATTTTGAAGAGCCTTCCTCCACCCTTCATCTTGGATAAGATGAATGGCTCATGTTATCAATCTATGTGCTGATCTATGTGCCTTGTTGAGGATGCATTTTTAACCATCCATATTAGAATTAATATTAAGGGTCCTCATTTATTCAAAATTTATATAGATATACCCCTTCTCTTTGTAATTTTATATGCTCAATTTTGATAACAAGGTGTTGTCATATTCTTAAATTCTCTTATGCATCACATTCCAATCTTCATTAATTTAACTACTCAAAGTTTTAAAGGAGATGTTTCATCATAAAATGGTATTGAGAAATACTTTTTGAGACTAAATCTGAGCCACATGTACTTATAATAAGGTGAATAATCCTAAAAGGTAATCATAGTTTATATCTTTCTTTTATTTTGGTTTTGTTTAGCTTTGTTTTATGATCATCGAGGTCCTAGGCTCAAGTTTTCATGTTTCACTTGATTTATTTGATTGAATTGTCTAACATTGTGAAAATAACACTTGTGAAAAATCCTATGTATACACATGCACTTTGAGACCTCTTCTAACTATTAAAACATAGGAAACACTCATTAATTTAGCGGGGAGTAGGTGGGTTGTCCAACATAAAACACTAGCCCCATTTTTAAGGGTAATATTATGTTCAAAATCAAACTTAGGGTTTAGATGGAAGGAGAAGGAAAATAAATATCAATGCACAAGACTAAATAGAAGTGCACACACAAAAAACATTTTTAGTTTTTAGCACAAGGGTATCAAGAGTTATAAAGCCACATAATACATATGGACACTACCAACAATCATCAGAGTTTGTCAGTAACATCTATAGAGGTTTTCAATTTTTGTTTGAAGTATGAGAAGGTGAAAAAGAAGGTACAAAACATTTATAGGTAGAAAGACACCTATTTTTAATGATAGAATGTTATAAGTAACTAAGTATACTTATATCCTATTTATTTTTCAATTATAAATTGAAGCAATACAATATATAAATTATCAATTTAAATTTAGATTAGTAATTTATTTCCATATTTTACATAATTTAATTATCTAAAAAATTTCACTATTTTAGGTCACTTAAACCTAAAATAATGAAATACAAGGAAATTTGTTTTTGGAAGGTTTCAATATGTGCATGAATATGTGGAAGTTTGTGTGAAATAATATGATACCATGTACAAAAATATGATGACACACATGTATGATGAAAAAAAAAAATTACAAAGGGAGAATAAGTTAAAGGTAACTTCAAAAATAAAAGAAAATTTGATTTATAAACACACATATTTTGATTATTTGTTTAGAGATTTTCAAATGAAAGTTATGGGAGAGGAAGCTACAATGTGAGAAGGATATGATGAATAAATGAATTTATGTAAGACATATTAACAATGTATGAATTAAACATATAAAATCAAGTAGAAATTAAATTATTTGAGGATAAAAAATATTTGTTACCATAAATACAATTAGTTATTGATTACTAGGTTCAAATGGGGATCAAGTTGAAAACTAAGGTTTAGGTTTAGGTTGCGCACAAATGATAATTGACCACAAAAAAGTTGAGTATTAATTTTTTTTAAGGAAATTAACAAAATTGGTGTGGGGTGATTTTAACCCCTAAAATAAACTTAAGAAAAACATGGAAAAATTGTCTAAGACTTGATGCATGAGTGAGATGTGTCAAGGATTCTTAGATATTTTTAAAGTGCATCATCAATATCATACATGCATGAAGGAAAATGTGCACTTAATAGTTGAGAAAAAATACACATTTGATGAATAAAATCACATGGAAAATAAATAATAAATAAACATAATGAAGGTGAAGCTAAAAAATGGCTAGCATCTAGATAAGGAGAATGCAAATTGTGTGGGATCGATCTTGGTTATAAAAGTATATACATTGAGAGAAATGGAACATGCCACTACATAAGATATGTAGATGCATCAAGGAAGGAATATTTTGATGAATGAGTTAGGTGGCATGACATTTGGAGATGAACAATGAATCAAAAATAACTAACAGGGTTCAAATGGGTTCATGAATACTATAAATAGGGACATTGGCCTCTCATTTGAGATATTTAGTATTGAGTTTGTTATATGTTTTGAAATTCTGATTTAGATTTCTTAGATGAATATTAAAACTAGGGTTTGAAGGGTTTAGGTTTTTATTATTTATATGAGGTCTACACGTGATGATCAACATTTAATGATGATAAATGTATGAATTATGATTTATAAATGAAAGGATACTGATGTGTAAATAATAATGAAAGATGGATTTTGTGGGTGATATTTTTCTTAATATGAAGTTTATTGTTTACTTATATAATGTTTGTGTGGTTTGATTTATTATGTAAGGATGATGCACTAGTTTATGTATTTATGCATTATTATCATAATGGGGTTTGTTATATCCCAAATTTTCACCCTTGAAAGATTGTTCAATCCTTCCAAATTTGGGGTAACATGGAGAAAATCCTAGGCTATGGGTGACCTTTATATGGATTGAATCTCTAGGTTAAAGGGCTAACTCCTATTGATGTATCACTTAGGCTCATTCACTAATCTACCAACTTATTAGGAAAAGAGAGATAAACCTAATTTAATGGAGTTGATACACAAAAATTACTTGACCACTATTAACTAGCTTCATGTGCACATCAACTATGAGACTAACTTGAAATAAACACTACTCCTAATCTGCCTCTCTACATCAGCAATTGACATGAAGGTTGTGAAAGATGCTTGGGATAGGAGGACAAGTTAATAGGTCATATAATGACACTAATGAATAGATAACTCACTAAACCTTCACACATCACTTAGACACTTCATATAACCTACAAATAATATTTCAAATTGAATATAAATTCTAGAAAAAGACAACATGCCAAGGAAGCTAAGTTAATCACTTGACAAGATCAACTAGTCATGAAAACACATTAAAACCAATCAAATGAGGAGGTAAAATCAGAAGTTTATCATTGATATAAGGCTTAAAATGGGTAGGTATTCACCATACCCAGGTGGAGGATGAGTACATATCCAAATAAGGCTCAATTTAAAGAGAAATGAGAGAAAAGAAGAGAGAAGGGCATAGGAGAGAGAGATGACAAGTGTTTATCAAGAGAATTAAAATTAATAAGGATTTATTAAATAGTCACATAAGGTCTCCAAGACATGTGTTTCTCTCCTGAATATGATTTCCTCTTCTAAGTGGCATAGGAGTTTCAAAATTACTTGACACGTTAATCTTGTTCTTCAAAATTTCCCCTTGTCAGTTTGTGAGGTGGAAAATGGCACCATTCATCAATAATTAATATTTATCACATTATAACCTTTTTATCGACACTTTTAACTTTTTAAAAAACTCCTAAAATTGACAATTTAATGATGATTACACCTCTTAAGTGTCTTGAAGCCCACTTGGCCTTACTACGCCTATCCTTAGAAGTGTCAATTATTGATTTCACATTTACCAATATATATATATATATATATGGATAAAATAAATAATATAATATAATACTTGAAACAACTCATTTAGAGGCTTTAAACTCTCTCGAAGACTTCATCTTGTACCTAAAGCTCTTACTAGCACTCAATTCCCTATAGCCCTAAAAACATATAAACCTCCTTATGTATAATAATTTATGGATGATCACTGGTAAATAAATATATTTTTGAGTAAAAAATATCACATTACATATCCATGCCAAATTTTATAACCTGAAAGAGAGTGGAAGTGTCCTTTTTCACCTGATCTCTCTCCCTAATTAGGTTTCAATTAGCCCTCTAGGCCTAGAAATTGAGTTTTGGATCAAATTAACTCCCACATATGTGAAACCTAAGAATTTTTTTTGATTAAATTTAACCATCTCATGACCATTATCAATTCCAAATTTCAACTTTTGAGGCCTTGTATGGATATATGAACCATGAAATGGGCAAAACCCTAGTCTAGGTGCTTGAACATGTTTGAGAGGTAGTTGGAGTGGTTTGGAAATAAGTTTGAAGATTATAAATATTTGAAATAGTTTTTTGAGGCCTAAAACATAATAATAAAACTCCATCCACTGAATATAAGTCTCTTAAATTACTTTATAGGTCTACATATAGGCTCCTTAGTTAGCAAAATGATGTATTTTTCACCTTCTTGGCCAACTTGATGACTTGGATAGCTCATATATCATTTTAATAGACCTAAAAAGTATTTATACTATTGTGTGACCTTTTATAATGATTTAAAATCCTTAAAAAATGGTTTATATACCAATTCACACTTGTTCCTCACACACATGCCTACAACCAAGATTCTTAGGCCAATTTCATACACTTGTACCTTCACATGTGAGAAAAATTGATTGATAAGATGCTTATGAGACTTGAGAAGGTCAAAAAATTAATTACAAGGTAAAAATAATTTATTTTAAGTCATTTGAGAGTCTATTTCTCCCATCAGGTCATTAGGAGTGGTTTAGGAGGGTTTAAGGTGTGTTAGGTTCTTAAAGATTGTTCATATAGGATAGAGACTCTTCCTTTAAACCAATTACATAATATAGGAGTATATAGGAATCTATAATACCTCAAAAATTATTTTACCACCATGCATCTTGTCAAGGAAGATCTAAGAAAAAGTTAGTGCCTCTTAGGTAGCTGAATATGCATTTTGTGAGGTCAAGAGAGATGAGGCTTGAAGGTGGTTTTTTGAGTTTGATTTGAGTTAAAAATGACTTTTTTGGGTCTATAACATCCATCATAACCCATTTCACCAGTATTATTACCATCCTTATTCTTTAGACCTTCTACGACCACCATTAGCTAATGTCTAGGGTTTATAATCCAACTAATATAAATGACCCTAGAAACTATGTTTGATCTTTTTCTCTCCTATGAGGAGAATATAAAACCTCTTAAAATGTTCATTAAATTATCCACACCTTATAATAACTTTTATGTTTTTATTCATCCATAATAAATAGGCTTTTTTATTCATCCACAATATATAGACTATCTTTCAAATTCCACAAATAGGCTTGTGTGTATAGGGTTGGATCTTTGACTATAGGTATGCAATATATGTTTGAGATTTCCATTTTAGAGGTATACCTTATCTTCAGGGCTTTAAAAACTTTAATATTCCTAAAAAATACTAAATATCTATCCAAACTTCCTTTTAATCTCTCTACTTATCAATCCACATTCTCACCTTTAATGCATGTCATGCATATCATTTCTTAATGATCTCACATAGGCTTGACTATAGGTATGCACTTTAGGTATTTTCATCATAGCACCTTGATATCATGGAAGATGTTGGCATGATGGATTTGTTTCTCTAACACTTTATAAAACCTTAGGCATCTCAAGTACCACTAAGTTTGCATTTTATTTATGAGGGCTAAGGTTGGCCTGTAGGTTGCACTTTGACTATTTTACTATCACCATGAAGGTTTAGGTTATTATATATGGTACTTGACATCTTAATAAAATTTATAAATTGTAAGGAGTCTATCCATAGATTTAAAAATTCATTCAATCCGTTGAAACATCAATTCTAATGCAAGATACACACAAAGGTGAGTAATAATCTAGGGGTAGTGGTTCTTTTAGAAAATTCAAGGTGGATAGTTTTTGTTGAAACTATTAAATAGTATGACATGGAAATAGTCCAAGATTTTGCCTAGACTTTGCCAAATGATAGAGATAATATCAAAATACTGGAGATAGTCTTAATAAAGTAACTAATATTTGAGGAAACTGGTTTACCTATTATAGGAGAAGAATGGATATAAATACATGTAGTTGTATATTCCAAGGCAAGGTTTTCTAGACAAGGAGACAAACTTGAATTAAATTATCAAGGCATACATAGGTTATCTCTACCTATTCCTTGGTACCAAGGGGATATATTTGTTATCAAGTATTTTAGATGGGAGGGTAGGTTATCCTTATTGTATACCCATCATATGCATCTATTGATTCACTTAAGACATGGACATATTGTAAATATTCCAAATCAATTCCTACACTGATTAATAAGAATGGATAAATAATATAAAAAAGATAAACCTACAACATTATCCCACCATTACCTAATTACACTAATTGTGAAAATAGTTTTTTCCATGAATGGGACTAATATCAATTGGGAATATTTTGTGGTAATGATCTATTTGTCACCATAGGATTTTGCTTATCCTATCACACCAATAATATATATACTTATAATATCTCCTACACATTCCAAAAGGAAAAATACTTCTGAGGCCTCATCCAATAGACCTAGGAAGCACTCCTATAGGTTGATATCTAAGGGAGTAATGGAAAGACCACAATCCTCTAATTCACTAACAATTGACATTTATTTGTAATAAGAAATTTCTAATGAATATTTGACCATGGATGAAAAATAAATAAGGGAATGAAATAAATAGGAAGAAAATAGAGTAAGTTCAAGGTCTTAAGAATAAGAAATAGAAGAGGACTTGGTGTTAGTCAAAAATTCAAAAGGAAGAGAGGTAGGAACTTATTGGCAATGAATAAGTTTAAGATAAAAAAAGGGAGGAGTTTTTAGTGATAGAGGAAAGAGAAAAAACCCATGATCCTCCTAGATTTGAACTAAGGGATCATTAAAAACTATTGCTTGCATATCATGAAATAGAGCCCGTGGACAAGAATCTAAGAACTAGAAGCAATAAAAATTAGATTAGAACCAATAGCTCAAGTGGAAATTCAAGAGTAATAAAGATGAGTTGAACCAAAATAACCTATAGTAGAACCAAAATAACATGCATCCAAAACAAAATAACCTAAAACAACTACTAAAGAACATGAAACCAATGCACTTGAATAACATTTAGTCATTATAATTAAAGAATATGCATCCTTTATTGCATAAAAAAGTATGTTATAATTACTTGACCAAACTCATGAAAATTATGTTTCAATAAAAGGGCATCAAGATGTTCTTGAGGCCTTTAAGTTGAGTTGGTTTAATACCTATAAATTTAAGTAGAATACAATTCATTTGTTGATACAAGAGAAAAAATATTGAAGGAATAAAAAGTATAGAAGGATAAAGAACTAAGGAAAAAATAAATAATCATTGCAGGTTTTGTGAAATGTCTACAAAAATGTTTAAATCTATACAACCTCTGAAAGTATATGCTTTGTATCTTTAAGAGCAATGGATTTAGTTTCAAATAGGCTAATTGATTTCATGGGAAAAAGATTCTATAGGGTTACTTTTTGAATTTTGTAATGAATATCTTAATGGTACAAAATAATATAAGGATTTATTATGTGAGATGTACCAACATGAGTTGGTGGTAACCCTTAATAATAATGGAATCCCAATGTCATAGTAGGAAATGTAAAACTTAAGGATTAATATTACTATATTTAAAATGATTTAAGTAGAGGGCAAGAAATGAAGGTATATTTTATAGTAAAACCATCTACCCCATTGAATCTTAGATCATATTTCTTATTCCTTGTCAAAATAATCAAGAAATGCGACAATCTCATTCATAACCCTGCGTTTAATGAAATAGTTCAATTTTATTAGGAATCCATCAACCATATTGTTTCCATTTTCAATAGTATTTACAAATAGTCCTTTATTTTCTTCAAATTCATATAAGGAGAGCTAAAACCTCACATAAAACAATTGAAACCATACTACATCCACAGATTAAAAGTTGTAAATGGAAAATTTGTCAAGTTTAGTGGTTGTTTGAAGGAAAATATGGTTAGATGGATTAGAATGAAGTTTATAATTTCTATCCTTTGGTATTCTATCTGATTTTAGAATAGAGCAAAGTTAATTAGTAAATAGAAGATCAAAAAATGAGTTTTTTTTGCAACGGAATATGGGATACCTTCCACAACAAATAATAAGGGATGAAAACCCTTGTGACATCAAAAAGATATGTGCTCACATCATGTTTGCTTATTATTTTGAACCTTCATGATCTACATTTTTTTTCATAATAGACGTTTAAAATGTTAAGTTTAGAGGTATGACAAGACCTAGAAATGGCATCATCAACCTGTATAATCCTTTCTTAACTAGTTAAATTTTGTCATAGTTTAATGGTTTCATAATCCTTTCCTAATATAGTTTAATGGTTTCATATTTTCATGACTAAATATAATGGAAAAGATACTTGTTTACTATGTTTATTATCCTACATCCATTCTAGAAGATATACTCATAGCCTTTAACTAGATATAATTTGGAGATACAGAGAACCCACAATAAATAAAAACCACCCACAACCACTAGCCATGAACACCCACATCAACTACTTCAGTACACTTGTAATAACTACTGTAGATGGACATTTTCTAAAACACAACAAAAAATCTAGTTGTCATCTCCAATTATTTTCAAACTCACTCAATGATATCTAACATCCATGGAACATGATGAAAATTTATTATAACTATATGGGAACTCTATTAGACCATGCTTTAATTATTGGTTTGTATGACCATATGCTTTTAACCATCATAATACCCTTAATATCTTCATCTGATTTACATCCTTGTATATGATATTTTGGTTATATCCATTATGTCTCTATTTATATAATAATCTCTTTCCTTCCATATATAAGGAGAAGACCTTGTAGATTATTACTAGTTTAGAATTATATAACATATAAAAATAGTGAGTAATAATGACAAAGCTATTGCAATCATTTGTAATTTTATGTATCAATAATTTTATTACTATATATTTTGATCAATGTTATTAAATTGATTTGAGTTAAAGCATTTATAATCAAGGAATGGATCTAAAACCCAATTCCAACCAAGGAGGGACCACTTGTGAGGAGTTTCTATGATAATCCCATCTGTTAAGTAGATCTTTTAATTCAATTATGTGTTTACATTCTAGATTTGTGTATGCATATTTGGTTCCATAGTTAATTTCATTATAAGTAATTATTTTTAAATTTGATTGATAAAATATCTTTAGATCAAGTATATCAATCTTCCAAAACAATATTTATTTCCTTTGAGAAATTTCCCTTTCATGCAAGTGTGTTTACATTATGTCATTTACGTTTTTACAAAGTATGATTCCTATAAGCACCCATTACTGCCTTCAAAATTTTGAAGAGTCTAGTGTTCATATATATGTTGATACCTTACCAAAGTATACAGACCCTATGTTGATAATCTAATTAATGAGTATTCTTGATAAAACAAGTGGTTGTTCCTCTAGAGCACATCTATCAGGTTGTATGTACAATGATTGGAATGTGTTAGTTTAATTGGGGAGTTGATTTTACACTTATAAGGCACAATTTAAGTACCCATTTTTTCTTTTTCTTTACCCATTTCCACTATTTTTTAGTTTTTAATAGTTTTAGGTTATTTTCAATGCATTTTTATGTTGTATTTAATTTTAATGGATTCATGTGAGGACATCACTATACTCATATAGGATTATAATAACTTGAAAATTAAAAATGAAATGCTATATTATCAATTATGATCACTTCAATAGGATATGGTCAATTTTTTTTAGGAGATTAGGAAACTAAAAAAATAAAATATTGTATCTCTCACACCTTATAGATAGAGATGCCCTTATATTTATAACAATATATTATTCATGTAAACTATTATATATTTATTGAACCTCCTACCACTATTTATGATTCTAGTACCCATCATGTCAATGATATTAAGGATTGCGATCTTATAAACCATGAGTCATTTTGTGATCCTACACCACATATGGTTGCCCTTGTATTAGCCCATAGTTCAAATTATCATGTAAATGTGCTTGCTTCATTCAAGAAGCAAACTAATAGTATTTTTTTAATTTTTAATCCATAATTTTTGATGAGGTATTGGTAAGAGCTTATAAGGTATTATATCATCCATCTAACTTGTTCACTAGACTGCTCTCTATGGCATCAAATATCGAACAATTATTAGGATCAGTTTTTATGTCTGATAAACTTGTATTTATTAGATCCACTCTTAATGATGTCATATAATTATATATGTGATTATATACATATTAAATTAGGCATGAGGGACCTTATATTACTTATTTAAGGCATGAAAGTCTTGAATCCAATTTAGATGTTTCCTTCCACACATTGTTTATGCACATGCCACCAAACTAAATGTAGACATATTATTATACCATTAATATTAATTTAATATGGAATTTTTATAGGTTATTTTAGTGTCATCATTGTTCCTCATGTGTAATCTACTGGTGGGGTTCCTCCACTATTCAACTTCATCATCCAGTCATCATACATACTTCTTAGCAATGCCTATTTTTGGAGAAAATATGATGTTTATAATGGATTTTTTTGAGATATTGACAATTTATTTGTGTTGATAAAGTTACATTGTTCCAAAAATCTCTTTTCCTACTTGCATTTATCTTTTGTGAGATATTTTTCTCTATATTTTTGACACTTAAACAATATTTGTGCATCTTTATGGTGAGCATTTTATAGAATCCCAAACATATATCAATTATTTGATGTTCAAGTATTATTTTAAAACCATTGGTAAAAATGTTTTCTTCTAATCCACCCATTCAACATTATGGAAGTTGTGTGTGGTTAAAATAATTTATTTGGGTGTTACATGTAGCTCTCTTGGTTATTCTTGTAGTGGAACATGTTAACATCTCTTCTAGAAGAACTTCCTTTGTGATGGAATTTCTAGTTATTCATTCCCATCTTAAACATAATCATGTGGATCATCCCACCTTGTCATCTTGTGGAAATCACCTTTTATGAAGCAATTGTTGACAATGTTTTAGTAACACTAGCTAGGCATCCTAACTAAATAATTATTGGAGCATTACAATAGAGTTTGACCAATTTACATATTTCTTTGGACTTATTTGTGTCCTCTCCTCTTTCTTATAGATTTTTTAACTTGTCAACTAGTTTAATATTTTTATCCATCACCTCAATGGAAACATCAAATACATCTTGATTCACGGTGGAACAACCTATCCAATATTTATTTAGTAATGGTTTCAACCCATCCATTGCACCTTTGTTAATGATGGATCATCACATCCTCTTTTAAGATATTTTTGTACTACTTGTGGTGTACTCTATATTCTTTAGTGATGGATAAAACCATATTTTAGGCATATGTAAATACCTCTAGTCACTTATGTTGATTTATTGGTTTTTTAAGAGACATTTTATGTGTGTCTAGTTTTTTTGTTACCTTTTTTTATTGTATATGAGCACCTCATTAGGTTTAGTTTTTGGGACCTATTTTAGAGGATTATAAGCATTATTATTATGTATAATCCTCCCTTATTTTGAATTAAGGTGGATGTTGGTGAAATATTTAATATAAACCTATCATTAAATTAACTTAGGTTAGATTAGACCAAGGTATGTCTGGATGAAGATTGTTCTAACAATTTTGAATGTTAAGGGATCAATGATGACAAATCAAGAATTAGAGGTTATGGTAGATGATATGAATAGATCCAAGACATGCAATTATGCATGTTGTATTTTAAAAGAGGATCAAATGATTGACAAGGTCTAGAAGTATTTGTTTATTAAGGTGTAAATAAAGGATGCACGACATATTAGAGGCATTTATAAGGAAAAGGTGAAGGTAGAAGAGGCTCATTAACCCACTTTTTTTGAACATTTGGGTGAGCGTAAATGTCCTATGTTGGTTGAATAAGTTAATGGATCTAGTATGAAGGGAGATAGATAGATTGAGTTAAGGGTTGATTAAGGGTCAAAATATGGGATCAATCAAGAGGGAAGAGTGCAAATGGGGTGATAATGGCTCTATAGGGTAGGAAGATAACTAAATTGGTAGATGGCATTGAGGATAAGGGTTTGGTTGGGTATGTAGAGCAAGGACTAATGGCGTACCTATAGGATAATTTAATGATCGTAAGCCACCATTTACAAAAAAATAGAGGTCCATACCTAACATAAATAAATCTTTCAATCTAGCAAAGGTTAGATGGAAACAACAATAGTCAAAGAAACATTTCCTTCCCTCTTAGCTAGAGGGAGCCACAAAGCTGGTAGTTCATGTATTTAATGAGGGTGGGTACAATGATGGTGAATGTGGTCTTAGGGAGATGAGATGGTAACTTTTTGCCATAACTAGTCGAATATTCAAAATCAAAAGGAGAGGGCATCAAGGTGTGGGTTTTGAATATGGGGCCATGACTAATGAGCATTAGAATAAATCAAGTATTGATAGAGTTAGGGATTGGTGGGGGTGTTGATTTTTTAGTGAGGGTTTATCAAAACAAGGATCTAGTTTTTTTGAAATGTTATAATAATGAAAAATAGTTTCATTCATAAGGGGAATTTTTCAAATCCAATTATTTTACTCAAATCTTGATCTCTCAATGCAATCAATTCCTAGGTGTGCCCTTCCTATTCTTGAAGATAACAAAGGTGACAAGGATAAGATGGTGTCAAATGCAAGTTTGGTAGAAGATTGGACTCTGAAGGGTTGAATTGGAGTGTTTGACTCCTTTAAATGGGATGATGTTAGAGTATGATAGAGAAAAAACTAATTTTTAGTGCTAAGATGGTTTTATTTATGAGAGAGAAGGATACTTATAGATAGGATGTCATGTTTTAGTTGATGGAGAGAAAAATTTGGTTCAAGAGAGGTCTTGTCTCTCACCCAGTGTGACTATTTGATTTCTAAACTCAACTATGGTGATAAAGGTAGGAGAGGGAGAAAAACTATAGTAGAACGGTTGTAGTTGGATTATCTAAGATCAATTAATAATGGAACTTAGTGGACCATGGAAGCTATACTATTTATTAGGGGCAAAATAATGCTAGTAGATATTGGTTGAGAGTCCTTATCTTGGGAAGAATTTACTTTCTATTATTTTGGCCTTAGGGTGATGTATCTCTTGATTTTATACTAGTTTATTATTGAGTGATCCCCTTATTTTTGGATTATTTTGTGTGGGTCATGGTGGGTACTTCTATTTTTTTATTTCTATTTTTGGATTTTTTTTGGTTTTGGCAGTGTGTCATTTACTTGGTTCCTTTTATTTTTCAAAGATTGGGCCCCTTAGTGTGACTCAAAATTGGTTGTTGCTCCATGTAAAAGCACTTATCTATAAAATAAAAGGTTAAATTATGTTATATGATATACTAATCATGATTTGATACACTTTATTATGATTAAAATTGGACATGGATAAAAATTTAACATTGTGTATTAGTTTTTTGCCTCTAAGTGGGCCTATCACATTTGATTATTATGTGGTCAATAGGGAAAGGGGTATAATATATGTGTGTGTGTGTGTGTGTGTGTGTGTGTGTGTGTGTGTGTGTGTGTGTGTGTGTGTGTGTGTGTATATATGTATATATATATATATATGTATATGTATATATATCTATATATATATATATGTATATGTGTGTGTATATATATATATATATATATATATATATATCTATATATATATATATATATATATATATATATATATATATATATATATATATATATATATATATATATCATCTCTTTGTTTATTATAAGAGATGAATTCCTTTTGAGTATAATATTTATCCATTCTTAACTCTTGTGTAAAGCTATCTTATTTTATGGAGTAAATAGATAATATAAGATTTTCTTGGGATATTAAAGCTTTTAAATTTTATACATGGAATAAAAGATATATTTTTTAGAATATACCTAGTTTGATTCTATTTTGTACCTAATATAGGATCATATAATGTACTAATTATATGCCCTTGTCTTTAATCAAATGAGAGTAATATCTTTGAAATTACACAATTATGTAAAATTTATGCATAATACATAAGTACAAACCATCCTATGAGAGATATTTTACACCTTACATATCACATGTACAACCAAATTAACAAACCATGAAAGGTAAAAATCATTTAATCATATTTTATTCCAAAAATATTATCCATCATCAACACCATGTTATAAGGTACCTACTATTTTTGAGTTTAGTAAATAACCATATTTCACAAAAGCTCCTAAAACTCCAACACATATTTTTAAATCCAATATACATTAAACCTCATCATCCACATGTCAAATTGACTTGAAACCAAGATACATTATTATACCATGACATACTCTAACATAGTATACAATAGATTCATGAACATATTATATACACATACCTCCTATAGATGATGACAATTACTATATATCTCATGATCATTTCTTTGATACATCAAGTGATACATATAACTCCTATAGTTTAGATCTTGGTATTATAAATTGAATTATTGGGTATCCTTGATAGCCCAAATCATGTTCTTCATTAATATAATTTTTATTGTAACATATAATTTTTATTGTAATTATCTTTCTTCATATATGTGATGTGCTGTGCATGTTCCTTTTTTATTAGATATTAATTGCATTATTTTGTCTTACTAATTTGACACCTTGGCACTTGTGTTTTATTTTCATTGACAATCATATAGCCACTTGTATTTCATTCATTACTATGTTGTATTAGCCTTGTGATTTTAATTATTGATCCCATTTTAAGCACTTACATAGGACACACAATGATGAAATCCTATACATTTATAATTTATATCATAACATGCAGAGCTTTTAGGGAAGTTATAGATTCTCTATAATCCTACTAATCTTTTTCCTCTCTTTTGCATCCCTAAGCCTACCAATTTTGATTATATATTTGGCATCTATTATTGATTGTGATAGAATTTATCCCATTTTATTGTGTGGCCTTGTGCCTTCACATGTTTTCACCCACATAATTTAATTATTACATATGTATACATATATTTTCCTATGGAGGCATCATCCCCCCATATGCTTTTCATTCAACATATCTATATTTACATGTGCCTATGAGGGCATGATATCTAGACGTATCTATCTAAGAGTCTTATTGACATACATTACACATATGGAGTCAATTTAAACCTTATGTCATGGGATCTTACATTGATTATATAGATCTTAGTCTTACATACATCATTACACTTGATTGTTTTTTTCTTATGATACACTTATTGACATATCTTACTTGAGTATTTACATATTTCAGGGGCATATTGTTGTTCCATACATACATATTTATCATTATCAAAGCATGTATACAACTAAGTACCATACTAACCATACTTATGACTAGACTACATTGATATTATATTATGATTGGGATCACCATTACATATTTGCCTTTGTTACTACATTGATGGGCCTTTGTGCCCTATATACTTTATAACATTATTAATATAATATTAATAAATACATGATTAAATTATGTCCCAATACTAAAAAAAAATACAAAAGATAAAAAACATTTGTTTATACATGATTACATTTGACCTATACTAGATATTTTCATATCCATGTTTTATGCACATGATTCTCATGGTATTTCTTTGATTGGGTGCTTTACATATAAATAGGTCTTACATGATTATGGATCATACAAAGGATTCATGGCCATTATTTTACAACACCTTACGGTGTATTCTCTTTAGTTGTACACCTTACTTTGGGGGAATCTCTATATAGTATATTATCATGAAGATATTTTTCCTCAGCATTCATTTATCAGAGTGAGCTATTTTACATTGTTTACATATCTTTCTAGTACCTATATATTACATATTACATGGATATATGCATTTTGATTGTTTCATGACTTATATTGACTATTGTATGTAAGTAATTACTTGTGTGTGCATATATGTCAATATAGGATCATAGTGTCATCACATATTAGAGGTATTGTCTTTGTGTGTTATATCACTAAATTTTGGTCCCTAATGTGAATGATTATACTATATTATTATTAGTGTCATGATTTTTTTCATAAGCATATAATATGTTATACTTTCTTGGTGCCTATGTGTCCCTAGTACTTACCATGCATATATGGGGAATGCTACTTATGTATGTTCTCATTGCTAAAGTGGGATCTATGAATTTAATCTATGACTTTAGGCTTATCACATTCTATTTTATTTTCCCATTGATTTTTTTTTTTTATGAATATAATTCATTATAAACCATATTTATCTCACAATTATTAATAACATAAGATTAACAAAATTACAATGCAATCATCCATTCAAATCTCTATTCATAAATAAGGTGATAGGTTATATTTTTCTGAGCACAACATTTATATCCTATGGATTGACATTTATTATTCTAATGGAGCTCTTGGATCTTATAATGTTAGATTTACTCAAACTAAAATCTCCCTCTCTATAACTTGCCTCTTTCTTCTAGGTAATTATCCTTTTCTGAGGGTCAATTTAGATTTATTATCTTATTTTGATCAATATATTGATGATTGATTTTATCTTTCCTATAATGTCATTATATATACTTTCCTTATGGAGGATGTATTGCCTTGGGATCATGCAAACACCTCGATCAAGTGTCATGTACCTCTAGGTTGAATGATTCATACTAAATTCTAGATGATCTACATGTGTCTTATTCATCCATCTCCAATAAATTCATAGTCAATAGTTAAAAAATCATTGAATCAGTGTGCATATCATAAATTCTATATATAAATAAGAGATCCTTCCCTGTGAATTCTTAGTCTTTCAACCTAGACCTCTATGAATCTTAGTGTTCATGCACCTCATCATCCATCTACACATATAGTAAGTTCTAACTTTTCACATGAAAATCACTTAGTATAGTCTTCTCAAGTATTGAGGTCTTTTGTGTATGACTGCGTAAAACTCAATTTCCTCATTTTAATCCTATACTTTACATGTGCAAATATTTATTTTACATATCATGTCAATGCATGTTATTGCCTTAGCCAAAAATATATAACAATTAACTTCAAAAATCCACATAACACTTCAAGCCACATAATTATTGTGCAAGTATACTCCTGTGTATATTTGAAGGGACCAAGGACTATCATGCCACATAACTTGTATACAAGCCAAGTTATAATTACCCCAAGAAATAACTCTTTTTTATTGATGTGATAGTTTTATACTCTTGAGATGATCCTACATCAAACTCCCCAGGTAAGCATCATGTGTGTTCATGCTCAAAAGTAGGGAAAAGTGGTAAAACCACCCTTTGATTTAGATACCAAGGTAATGGTGTTCCTTGTATACACATAATATTTTTAAACTTTATCAATTACTAATGCTTTCTTTCTTGTAGGAACCAATCTAGTCTCAATCTCTTTGAGTGCACACCTTAAAGGGTGCATCAGGAAAGGGGTGGGTGGACCATTGGTGCTTCACAAGATTATTGTTCCCTATACCACCACTTAAAACCAATAGAAGTCCCTCCTATACATTTACCTAAGCTTTGACACCTCCATTAGATGATCCTCCAAGTAATTCACCACCTCAAATAGACTCTAAATAATCCAAACCTCTTTTTACTATCCTATAAACATATTCAAATAGGTTGACCTAGTTTTAGGAATTGAACACATTATAGGACTAAGTCAACATAGTCAACTTAGTCCAAGACTTAACTATTATATTTCTTAACTAACTAGGTCATCTGGGATGACTATGTCAGATAAAATTTTGGAAGGGTTTAGAATTAGATCCAATTATATAAACACATCCTTCAACTCATTTTCAATAGATAGAATCATTCATTTTCACTTCTTTATTTGCTAATCTACCATTTTACTTGAGGATTCATTACCTAGGGTTTCATACTTCCTCTGGAGAAGAATATTTTCTTGTGGGAATTTTTTTTTGGATACATAAGAGAAGCATTATAGGCTAAATTTTACCTATCTTTGTTATCCTTATGAACCACAACAACCTCTTACAAAGCACCACTAGCCAAGGGAAAGATTGAGACTCGATGGGTTCATTTTCAAGGTAAGTATTCCTAACTCTTACTCCTCTTTTGTAAGTAGATGTATTTGCATGTGTAATGGATTATGAATGTATTTATCTCTCCATGCTTAGTATTTCCACTACATTAACTTGAGAAGGTTTCTTTTTTTCATGTTTATTATCCCCTATTTGTGTCACAAGCTTTTGTGAGTACTAGATTAGAATTACTTTACTTTTTTATCAACCATAGGACTTGGTTAGGGTTATTGTGTGGTATTAATCAACTAGAGGATTTGGAACCCTCTTTAATGATATTATATGGTAAGAGACCCCTTAATTAGGTCTATTAGATTTATATTAGTCATGACCTTGATTTTCTAAATATGCCAACAAGTAAAAATGTTAGCTTGATTTATCTTCTCCAAGCTAGGATTGATTTATAGATCAGATTCTCTTTTTCTTGTATACATTATGGTGAACCTAATATGAAATAACCCTTGTAGGTTTTCATTTACAATTTCGTTTATCTTCATTTCTTATTTATTTCATTTTTATATTATTAGATTGACTCTATTAACTTAGCCTACCATTTTGTGTGCAAGTTTTAACACTTCATCGATCTGATCAACTATGTTTGAATTTGTGCAGGTCTACCTACTTGGATTTCATGACAAATGGGGAAGCCAAATAAATTTTTTGTTGAGTAAAAATACATCATTGATGGTATATATTGGTAAAACATCTGACACCCTTATCAATATAGGATTGTGAAGTGATGGGGTGGACCCAAATACCATGCTAGTAAAATCACTAATACAGGTCCCTTTCATCCTTAACAACTTGAAACCAACCTTATATTACCTCTTTCTATTTCCTTTCTAAATCTAAATGCTCTATCATATTTATTTTTAAATCTATAATTTAAAACATTGAGGAATGACTGCATAGATTAACATTTATATTTTTTAGAATTGATGATTTATATTTATTAACTTATGTTATATTGTAAAAATTATATTTGCTAGAATTAGTACAAGGTTTGTATTGTGTGTCATAACTAGATCAACTAGGTCAACCTAGTTGCCTATGTGTTTATTTCAATTTGTCTGCTAATTAACACTAGATCATCTAGAGTCATAACTATAAAAACCTATCTTTACCCTCAGAACATAGTCAACCCACTTGACTATGTCTCATACAATTTTCCTTTCCACATAAAATAGTTGTTCTATCTGACCTAATATCTTATAGGCTAGTCTTCTTACCCTTCTACATGACACAATCATCTTGTTCGACCTAGTCTCTTATAGGATGCCTATTTTATTTAACTTCAACACATATTCAACCTATTTGATTGTGTGCCTTACATAATTTTTTATTTTAATCACCCATATAACACAATTGACATGTTCAATTGTGTCCCTTGTAGCCTATCCTACTTACTTTCTTATAAAACAATGTTGATCTATTCAACCCAATATCATACCTATTTATCCTCGTTTCGAATAAGTGTTTATCTTCTCTCCCTTAAAATGTATTATTTATTTGAAAATAATATATAATTGAATCAAAACAACATGATGAGTTTCACTAATCCTAATAGAATTTATAAAAAACACTTTATGGTACCTAATATGGATCAAAGTAATGTCCATGTTACCACCTGCACTACCAACTATGGAAATCCTCCTTATTCTTCCATGGAACTTAACTCCTTATTTACACTAGAAGATGAACATGACCTTGAATACACAACTAAAATTATCCTTTTCATAAATGAAAATCCTCAACATAGAGCTGAAAATCCTATAGTTCTTTATAACATCATGATGGGACCTCATTTGAAGAAACCCATTCACCTTCACCTAGTTTTTCCTTAGGATTTAGGGCAAGTCATTTTTTCATCTACAAATTTCCCCTGTATCATTTCTCCTTATCACTGTTGACCCCATTAGGAGTATAATTATGGACCATGCCATGATAGGACCTTACCATTTTTCTAGATATCATGATCCTTATATTTTTATTCCTCATTAAATGTTAGCCACTCTACTTTGACTCCCTATATAGCCAACCATACATACGAATGAGCCTAGTCCATATTTCACTCTAGTTTATCCCTTCCTTGGTGATGGCATTTTCCTATCAGCATAATGGGAAGATGAGCCCTATTATGATATTCATAGATTTTTTAGTATTATCATCTACATCAATAGTAACATGCTTCTTCCTCTACCACTTTAGATAGTATACCTCCATCATTTACTAATAGATGTATTTTTTACTTTATGATACACATAGCCATTCTTTTACTCATTATCAATAGCTTAGGCATTACATTGATACACTAAATCTAGTAATCACATAGCCAAATGATAGGATTGTCCCACTTCTAATGCTAATTCCAGAGTACATCCTTAAATATGGGGAAGTATATTGTCTTTGGCATCATTGCACTACACATCATACTAATAGGTGTCGAGTGCTTTAGCAACATCTCTAAGATTTCCCATAATCTACATGGCACTAGTTATTCCTCTTATTAAAAGTCACCTAGAACTGAAGGATCTTCCTTCTCCTCTAGTTACACCTCCACATGGATCTACAAATACCATTCATATTGAGATACCCATTCCTCACATTAAGTATGCCACACATGAGATACCACATGAGAATCACTCTTATTCTACCACACCTAATTTTTTGGTAGAGATGATATATAAATAATTCTTTTCATGACTTTATATGAAGAATGATGATATTTTAATGAATGTCAAAATTTAGCTACATATGGATATGTCAGATGTCATGGATGACACTTGTGTTTATATCTATCAGTATTTGTGAACACATCATGGTGTTTTATCACATTATTTTTCATTTTATTACATGATTTGGATTGGATTTGTGATTAATTTATATATCTTATATTTTTGACTATTTTTAAAACATGATTTCACTTATCTCTTTTGCATTAACCATTATATTATGCTTTGTGTTTTAAATGGGTTCATTTTTCTTTAGCTTTTATCTTATGGCTTATTATTATTTTTCATGGATTGAAACTTATGATTATGGTTTCACTTATTTCACATGTATTCCTTTATTTTCTCTTTGATGATTAGTTGCTACTTTCAAACTAAAATAAAGATAATTATTATTGTCACTTGGTAATAAAACCGACATTCCTTTAGAATTTATCTTCACCATATGATCAGTTAGTAAATATGACTTATCATTTTACTACTTATAACATCGATCTATTTGATCTCCCTTTTTAACTTATTTATTTTTCACATACTAAACATATATATGGTTGAAACTTGAGATTATATACCAGTTCATAGGTATGCCTAATTTTTTTAGTCAATCATATCTCTAGTTACTTAGTCTCCTATAACAAAAGTCTAAATCTCATTTGTGTGTATCACTTTTATCACTCATGTTGGTTATTCCAAATCCATTTGGAGGAGGAATTAAAAAATCCAAAAAAAAGTTAAAATCCAAATCATTTAAACTAAAAGCAATGATCTGAAAGGAAAATATAAAATACAAATGTCTAACCACACCAAAATATATGATTTCCTATTTTTAGCACATCTCTTATTCCTAATCAAAGCTCAAACTCTCATAGTTGGCCTAATGATAGATCTAAGGTCCATTGGGGTGTAGTAGCCTAGTAGATTGGGATATATATATATATTAATATATTTATATTATAGTTATACCTACTTTCTCACACAAGTACCCAATATTCAAAGTAGAACGACAAATCTATAAGGAGTCCTAATGAGGAACGAGGAACATGTTATAGGAAGGTAGGTCCATTTAACTTTTTTTTATTTATATAAACTTCATTAGTTTATTTTTAGTATTCCACTTATTTTCCTATATAATTTTGTGCTTATTGTGAGCAAGTATCCTTTGTATTTGTATGGACACTAGACTCTTAGTACTTACCCTCTTGCCTAGTATACCTCATGTTGACTAATGTTTTATTATAAACACCTATGTCACAATTTTTACACTCCATATTTAATTACAAAAATCCTAATATTTCCCTTGATGAATACTATTTTCTTAACTGATCATACCCCTAGAGTTTCCATTTATGAGTTTCAATGTAAGACCTTGGATAAGACTAAACATTCCTCACAAAATATTTACTTATTTTTCCCATTATTACCATTCACCTCATTGGTGTTATCCTTGTGAGTTGAAGTATAAGACCTTGGATAAGACCAAGTATTCCTTATAAATTAGTGCATTCAATCCCATTAATCTATCCCAATATTTGTACTCGCCTCATTGGTTTTCCCTTTATGAGTTACAATAGAAGACCTTGGATAGGACTAGGCATTACTCACAAAACATTCCCATAAATTTTCATATTATGACCTAGTCACAATAATATTTCATGCTTAAAATTTTAAATAATTTGTTTTACATTATGATTTACACATCATTTACATACTTCCCATCTTGATTTAGTATGTTTTATGCTTACTTCATAAGCATTTCACTTTATCTTATTATTTTTTGATTGCGTGTATTTTTAAAACCATTTTATCATACTTTACATCTTGATTTAGTATGATTAATCTGATTTATACTTACACTTGTTTTTATTTTCATACTTCCCATCTTGATTTAGTATGATTGATTAATTTTATTATACATTTATTTTTCATACCATTTATTATAACATGTTTCCCACTTTATTATACCATTTTTTCATATTTATTATCTCAATTTAGTATGACTTATATATATATTTTAATTTGGTGAAATTTACTTATACATGGTTCTAAACATTTGTTACTTTTACTTTACCATTTTGGTTTACTATATTTATTCATCTTTTGTTTTTATACATTTCCCATTGTGATCTAGCATGTATTACATTTTATGATTATTTATATATTTTTCCACAATTATATGATTTTATTTATAACCATGCACATGTGTCACATAATACTAGAAAAGAAAACATACAATATATATTTCTCATAACATATACAACAAAAGTAAAATACATGTGCTGAAATGGAAATACATCCATACATCCACCAATAACATCAATATAACTAATAGATCAAGAAATTCCCATATAAATATATACCATGAGTTTGATATATCATAATACAAGTACAAATATAATATCTACATCTATAAGGCTATGTTCCATCATGTCTATCTAGTGGTAGAGCCACACTACCCATAAATGTATGTGATTGACCCATCTAAATAGTTTATTATAATAAGGTAATTTGGGATGTCAAAAAATCAACCTATCCCTATAAATTGGCCACTTGGGCCTACACACATCCAAGTTCTATCATAGTATCCATATGTGTGGCTTGTTCATCGGCTAATGCCTACCTGGATCTTGCCTATCCATCTCCAAATCTATTGGGTAGATGTAAACCATCCCCTTGTGTATGTATCTCTTTTACCACCTCTCCAACCAAGTGAAAAAAAATAGCATATACTAGGGAAGATGATACAATAGGATCATCCATGGTAGTAATATCATACTTTAACAAGACCCCGTCCAAAATATCATGGTGTTCATCTTGAACTACTACACCCCATCTGAATTCCTCCTTGGTAGTATCTAGAAAACACAAAAACTAGGTGTACATTAGATCTCATATGTATATATCTCCAAAACATATATCCATACCAAGTTAATAAAAAAATAAACATCTAGTGATCTATCCAAAAACTTAAAACTTAAAGCATTTCTTATTGACACCAATGTCACCAACCATGGTCTCCCCATCAGTTTAATCATTGAGCACCTCAATTTTAAGATACCTTCACATAAATACAAAGCCTAAAGACATTACTAATTCATGTTGTTGTCATATCCTCATCTATCTCTTTATATACCAACTATGTCTAGCCTACAGTATGGGATCTCCATGTGTATCCATTCTCTCCTATGTCCTATCCCTCTTATGGTGCCTCTATATCCTAGGTGATCATGGTGGAAACTATAATCCATATTATAGATCTACATCAAGCTAACCTACATCCTCACCCTTTATATCCAATACTCTCACATCCTATGTCTGTTGCTTATCCACCCTTTATTTTTAGGCTTGACCCATCCAAATTCTTGCTTGATGAGGCCTAAGCTCTCTAGCATGTCATGCCCAATAAAAAAACACTACTAGGGGAGTTATTGGATGTGGTAATCCTAACTATCTAGGTACACGATCTATATGGTGTGGTTCTACCCATCAGGTATAGTGTCCAATAATGTCTACACACCCCAATCTAGTAGCCATAATTTCCCAAGTGAGCCTATTGGCTATAATATCTGTATAGGGTTTTCATATAATCTTCCCATGAGTAACTATTTGTAAGTCTAGGACATGGGGCATAACACATAATGCATGATTATTTCACCACATCACCACCCAAGGTATCCTATCATCCATAACATGGGGAAACCTAGCTAGCCAGTACATAGGAATCCTCTCATATATCCAACTACTCAATAAAATCATGGGTCCCATAATCTTCTACCCTTAGGTAAGCATACCAGACATGTTGTGCATGAGTTGCACCTAAATAATTGAGCAAAAATCATATAGGGTACCCTAATCTAAGATCAATAGGAAAAAGGCTATCACATACAATAATACCTTCCCATCTAACTTGTGACATACCATGTGCTATCATAAGTCATATCATGGATTTCTAGATATTCAGAATGGTCAAGTTATATACATCAAGTAAGCATACCTATAACCTAGGACAAAACTTATCTAATCTAGTTACCCAATAGGCTAGGGATTGCCTCTCCTCCTCAACCTCCAATGCATCATAAATAACAAGAGTATTGATTTGGGAAGTCCAATAAAAACATGGGCATCCTCCAAGGTGATGCTCACCTCTACAGTATCCAAATCTACCTCCCATCAAAAAGTGTTGCTCATTCACTCCCATGATCTTAGGAACATGATGAATAAAAAAATATTGAGAGGGATCTTTCACATCTCCATGATTCCTACAAATCCTAGGGAGGCTATATATGCTTAGTCATCATCTGTCAGTCTCTCTAGTAAATCTAGCAACCAAGATGCATCCACCAGGAGCCAAAATATTTGTCATCTTTGAAAAATGTCAAAAACCATATAATGTATTCGATATAAATATAAAAATGATAAATATAAATTCTTAAAATGATTAAACTACTAAAAATTTTAACTACTTCATCAAACTTTACTTACTATTTTCTATTTCCCATCCTTTTCCTACACAATTGACCCTTTTTATACTAAATCAGCCTTATCCCCACTCTTTAACAACTATGCCATCCCTCTATTATGGAATCATCTCATTTATGTAAATATAGATATTATACTAAATTAACCCTTTTACCATATTTTCCTACTAGATCAACCTTCTACTACATATTCAAACCAATTCAACAAACTACATTGACCCTCTACTGTATCCTAAATTAGCCAACATGCACTAAGTTAGCCTCGTCCACTTTCTAAATTAAGTCATTCCTCTACTACGCAGTCAACCAACCTCAACAATACTAAGTCATCTTTATGTTATGCAATTAGTCACTTTTTTACCTCTCACTTTTTCCAACTAAGATGACTAATCTGACTCTATTAGAAAATGGTAGAAAATTTTTCAACTATTTACCATAAATGTCTTAGGCATTTATTGGTTCGATATTTTCTTACTGTTTAATCTTCTTTATTCCTAGTTTATCTAAATTTTTCCTAGGGTAACTTTCACTACTTAAATATTCCCTAATACCTATGTTTTTGTACCCAGCGTAATTTCAATAAAAAATTACCAAAAAAATTAAAATTAATGCATCACCTACCTGAGCTACACTAGTTTTTAATGCTAAGTGTCCTCCATGTCCCACATGTAATCTCCTCACCAGGGTTGTTTTCCATACTCGTCTAGGTCACTCAGAACTCTATTTTATCACAATAAGAAAATTATAAACAAATTATTTTTAGCCCTATTTATATTTACAATTTAAAATTTTTTAATTACTAATTATTTTTGCTTAAATTATGTTTTTCACTCATAACTTTTTTTATACTAGCTCTTTTTTTGAAATGAAATATGTTATATAATATTGACATCATAGAGAATTTTTATACATATTAATGTATATTTAAAAAAAAAATTATATTATTTTACAAGTTCACCTAATGTTCCCTACATTGTATACCTCTACATTTCTCTCACTTCATTTTTATTATACAACACTAAGGTAAATAAAAGTATGATTTTTTCAATTAAATTATTTCTTTTATCTTATTTAATTATTGAAATTTATTTATCTCAAAATTATGTGTTGTTATGTTCTCCAACCCATGTTGCAATTGCATGACACATGATGAACTTCAAGTGGGGCATATGTATACAGGCAATATTTTTAAACTTTATCAATTACTTGATGTTTTCTCTCTTGTAGGAACCCATTGAGTCTCAATATCTATGAGTGCACACCTTAAAGGGTGCACTAGGAAAGGGGTGGGAAGACTATTGATGATTCACAAGACTATTGTTCCCTATACCATAACTTAAAACCAACACAATTCCCTCCTATATATTTACCTAATATTTGAAACCTACCTTATATACTCCTCTAAGTAATTAATCACCTAAAATTACCCCTACCTAATTCAAACCTATTTTTACCATCCTCCAAACATAATAGAATGGGTCAACCCTATTTTGTAAATTAAGCACATTATAAGACTAAGTTGGCCTAGCCAACTTCGTCTAGGACCTAACTATTATATTTCATAACTAACTAGATCAAATGGGATGATTATGTTGACTAAAATTATAAAAGGGTTTAGGATTGGATATAGATATATAAACACATCCTTCACCTCACTTCCAATATAGAGAATCATTCATTTATGCTTCTTTATCTGCTTATTTGCCATTCTACTTGAGGAGCCATTTCTTAAGGTTTCATACTTACTTTAGATAAGAATCTTATCTTGTGGGAAAAGTCTTTTAAATGCATAGGATAAGTTTTATAGCCTAGAACTAACCTATATTTTTTATCATTAAGAACCACAACAACCTCTTATAAATCACCATTGGACAAGGGAGAGATTGAGACTCAATGAATTTTTCTTCAAGGTAACTATTCTTAACTCTTACTCCTCCTTTCTTAGTAGATAAATTTTCATGTGTAATGGCTTATGAAGTTATTTATCTCTCCATTATTAAGATTACCTCTACATTTACTTGATTAGAGTTATTCTTTCCATGCTTATTATTTATGTTTATTATCTCATATTTGTGCCACAAGCTTTGGTGAACATTAGATTATATTTACTTTACCTTATTACAAACCATATGACCTAGCTAGGGTTATTATGTGGTATTACTCAGCTAGAGTCTTTGGGACCCTATCTAGTGATATTATACAATAAAAGAGCCCTTAATTAGTTCTATTGGATCCATATTGGTCATGCCAATTGTATAAATGTACTAATAAGTGGGAGGGTTAGTTTGATTTGTCTTCTTAGAGTGAGGATTAATTTATATATCAGTTTCAATTTCTCTTGTATACACTCCATTCTACCTAGTTTAGTGCCTAACCAAAATTTTTATATGATTATTCCTCTTTCAAGACCTATATGGTCCATAAATATTTCTCCTCCACCTAGTTTTGATACTCTCTCACATGGCTAGGTGATAATTCATCCACCTCCTATATCTAATCCTCATTTTCCCTTTTCTTCCATTTTCTCTTATGGGTTTATGCACACACTTGTTTGTCAACCTTATCTAAGTGTCTTCAACACTTTTCCTTCTCAACTAATTATGAAATCCCAAATTCTCATCTTGATTGATGCACACTTCTCTTTCCTTCTCCTTATCCTTACTCCCTCTACTTCAACAAGTATATATACTTACACTTTTTTGTCCTCACTTCCATGTCTTCCAAGTGACATTTTGCATGAATATTTACTGCTTTTACCCTTTCTCCCCTTCTTACCTTTGATGAGGAAATTTTATGTGATACTCCTCTTATTGTTTTCCTCCATCTTTCTACTCTTCTCTCTTATGGTTGTACATATTGTGTTATGTGAATAGGATGTTAAAATAACTTAATTTCTCTCTTTATAAACTATGGGATTAACCATAATATATTTTTTTCCTTATTACAACATCCTTAATATGTTGCACATAAAAATACTTTTGGTTTCCTTCTCCTTTAAAAATCTAAGAGATACCTCTTTTATGCATATGTGAGTAGTACCCGCAAGTGCACCCTCTTAGGCCTCTCTTGGTGTTGTTTTTGGACTTAGATCCACACATTATTACTTAAATTTATTGCAAGGAAGTAAATTTTCCTATTTTATTCCTCTTCTCTTTGTCTATTTCCAACTACTGCAAGTGAACCTTCCTTTTTTCCATTGTTGGCTTTATGTATTAAACTTCAGCACCATGGTAATCAATGGTTCCCATATTCCTTCCTTCTTCATATTTTTTTATCTTATCCTTATTTAGGAAGAATTATTTTCTAAGAAAAAAATCCTATTATTCATCATGTAATTGAATTTAATTTGGTATAATACTTACTTCTATGCATCTAGGTTGGTCTCCCTAGCACTACTCCATCTCCTCTCTACTCACACTCATCTACTAGATGTTATGTATTGTTGTATTTGAGATAACCTCTACTATACTATAATATTAATCATATTTAATTCATGTCTTCTCCATATTATACCTTTTTAAGGGCATACTTATTCTACCTCATAGATTTTATCACTCTCTTGTGCAAGTCTATTATTCAAGTCTTGAATTTATATATTTTTCATAACTCCATATTCATCCTCATGAAAATCCCATTGTGTGAGGACTTATCCCTTTATAATTTATGTCTAAATTGAATAAGGATCACACATCATAAGGCTTATCATAACCATCTCCCTCTGTACACAAAATTTTGTGCTTGAAAATAATCCAACCATTTATGTGTATATTTCTCAAGGGAAACATTTTCTCCACCATATGATTCCTTTAAGGAAGTATTCCTTGGAATAAATTCCTTTAGATATAATCATTCTTATAGATACATATATTCATTTTTTTTAGACCCCTTATCAAATTATTATAACAGTTCTTTTCCTTTTCATCACTCTATAGAATACTCATGTTTTTCCTCTAATAACTATATGTGTTACCTCTAAAGGAAAACCTTAGTCATAATTATTTGTTATTATAGGTTTGTATTGGCCAATTTTTGTCCCACATACCAAATTTTTGACTGGTTTAAAGAGATGGACATGATCAAGAAGAAGTGGAGGACTAGAAGAAGCAGAAGTGCAAAGCATTCTAAAGTATATCTACAAAGGAAATGGACCTTTTCAAAAGTCCCAAAGACCTTTCCTTTCAAAGAAGTGGCTGAAACTAATAAATCGAAAGGGTTATTCTCAAAAATCCCAAAATAAAAAGGCCCACAGGAAAGTGTCTAAGGGAAACTTCACATTCACACCAGTGTCAAAGATCATGCTCATAAAATAGCCATTGGCATTTAAAATCCATCAAAGGGGTCCCTAGCCAAAAAAATAGATGATGCATGGTAGCATTTAGGGAGCTAGATCTAATGGTGCATAATCAATCTTACATTAAAGATCAATGATGAGTAGAGGTCAAAGGGGGGTCAGTGAATCTCAAGGGTGAAAGTGTGCATGACAAGTGTCAAAGACACATTCAACTGGTAAGAGATTAATGACTCATGGGAATATATGCAAAAGTAAATTGACAAACATGCAAAAAGCCAATTGGGTATCAATTTTAATAAAAAAAATATAAGTCTAAAATAATAGTAAGGAGCATGCTAGGTTTTAAATGCAAGAGATCAAATCATGTACACTTGGTGAGAACATGTAGCTACCCACAACATGGCTCTCTCAGCTCCAAAAAGGGAGACGTGAATGCACAAAGAGCTCGAGGAGATTTATAGTGATCTTGGATGGTTCATTTCATGTTCAAGTAGTTGCACACTCTAAAGGCAAAAGGAGTTCAAGGACATAGTGGTGGTTATAGCCATTTACAACCTCTCTCCATTTCCTCACACAAAGCCCCTCTTTTTTCATCCATTTTTGCTATATATAGAGGCTTTTGAGCCTAAAAAGAGATCCCTCAATTGGTGATAGAGTTACTCTATCAAAATTTCCTTGTAATACTCTCTTAAAGTAATACAAAACAACTTTCTAATTTTTGTTGAAGTCAAGTGTGCATTATTAGATTTTAACTTGTAGAATGCATGTTTTTCTCTTATCACGTATGATTTCTCTATGTACCTCACTTTATTTTTATTGATTTCTTGCAAGTCATGTAATGTGTTAGTCTTTGGTGCCTTTCTAAAGCATTACAAGTTATAGTGTCTCTCTTGTAGACTTATTCCTTCCTACCCTTAAAAGTGCATCCTCCCCTTTGACCTCCACACAACTACTCATGCTTATGGCTTTGAAATAGGATCAGATATACTATGTCTTGTTTAAGTTTAGTAGTAGTCATTAAGGTTCCTAATCTGAAAGTGGATCATTTCATCTTTGGTGTATCACCATCCTTAGTTTAGGTTTCTCTTTCATGTTATATTTCTATCCCTTTTCCTTGGTCAATAGTAGGTTTTAGTGGGTGGGAACAAGCTGAAGTGAAGCATCTAAGGAGATAGCCTCATTAAAAATCCTAGAGGTTCAACCTCACTACAAGATACCTACAGCCTGAGGTTGTCCCAACAATTGTAGCTAAGGGTGAGAGAGCCTGAGAAACTCTCCCAAAAATGATTCAATTATATGCTACAACAATTTTTGGCATGCATAGTGGGACCACTTTCAAGGAATATTGGTCAATTTTGATGCTAGTTTGATCATTTTTTAGTGGTTATAGCTTTCATATTTTAGTATCTAGTGATTGTGAAGAACACTCAACAATCTGGTGGTAGAATAATAACTATCTTTCATGCCAAAGGTGACTACAAGATCAGATTCTAAAGGTATTCCTTTTAAATTTTTTTAATTACCTTTAAACTTAGCAAGAAGGTTAAGGTTCACCCATACTCACCCATACATAGGAAAGTATTTTCTTAAACCAGTTGTGAGGTATACCTACACAAGAAGATATTTATTGGATCTTTTTGTTACCATTATTCCCCAAAGAGATTTTATAGGTTTAAATAGCCAAAGTCCTTTGAATTTACCACAATATGATCCTATGCTAGTAAAATCCCTCAAAAGTGTCCCATATTTCAAAAGAGACCAAACCATAACTCCTACTAAACACATCATAGACAGTCAATTTCTACAATATCCATAATGTCATAGTAGAAAATGTATCTATCATATTATTGGTTGTATCCTTTAAGGGAAAGGCTTTAGATTGGTATAGAGGTTTATATACTAACTCTATCCAATCGTGATATCAGCTGGGAACAACATTATGTAAGAGATTTGTAGACAAGAGTGATCACTTGTCAGTAGCAGAATAATTGACAACAATCAAGAGCGATCCTTATGAAGTTATGCAAGATTTCAACATAAGATTCCAAAAAGTTTGGGACAGAATTCTAGCCACTATTAGACCATCCCCTCACTTTGCATTTTTATACTATTTAAAGGCTATAAACAATGACATAGCAGTAATGATCCAATCCATGGGAAGATATATATTACTAAACACTTATGAGGTGGCTATCAAAGCTAAAAATTGTCTAGTTTAGGCCAGCAAGCTTACTCTTAGGCCCCCAATGCATCTTTTCCCTAAGATCAGACCACCTCCCATAGTTTTTCCCCCATTTGATGTTATTCTTTGAACACCAATGATTATCGTTATACCTTCACCCAAGCAAGAAAAGGCCTCCACTAGTGGATATAGTGACTCTCAAGAGTAAAAGAACTACTTAGAACTTAAGAGCATGATACATTCCGTAGGGAATGATGTGGTCAATGTCAAGAGACAACAAGATTACAATAAGTCATACTAGGCTGCATATCAGTCTCATCAACAATATTATGAAGGTAATAGATGACCCTTCAAGGGAAACTTCTAAGGTCAGAATAGAGAGAAAGGGAAAGGACAACCTAACTATGCTATAAAAAGTAGTTATAATCCAAATGTTGTAAGATCTTCCAACTCCTTGATTCTCATTCAAAACAATTTGGCTTAAGAGGCTGAAGGGACCATACCTTGGGATCAATATTTTGGGTAGTCTATTGTACCAACTAGTGGTTTTAGCTAGGATTTCAATGATAAATGGTAGTAGGCTATTGCTTATGGATAAAATCAATCTATTATAGTTCAAAACATAGAGATCCCCATGATGATAAAAACTAGGATAGTCTCCACAAGACTAAGGATATGATCAAGTACCAAACCAGTTGGATGCTACAATGGTCATCAATGAGCAAGAAGAGTTCTATGCACTCAATCAATAGGCTAGTTCTATCCAAGCATGCATTCTAGTGGTAGCTAATACAAGGTTAAAAATAATGAATATAAATGATAATAAAGAGGTGGTCAAAGAACCTCATGTCATTACTCTTTTATTATCTAAGCCTAATGAGCCTACTATCACTCTACAGGTCCCAACACCTTCTAAAAATAATAATAAAGAGAAAGGTTTTGAACCAAAAAAATCACAAATTCAAAGTACAATTGTAGCTCCCAAAGTATAAACAAAATTTGGTGGTTTGACCATAAATATTGTTGAACAAATGAAGAAATCTAGTGTGAGTGGACCGATGTGGGACATGTTTTCCATGCTCAGTCAAGTGGACATCCTTCAAGAAGTTTTGTCCAAGATATGTGTTATAACAACTACAATCGAATAACCAAGTAAATAAAATAAGGTCCTCACCAATGCAATGCAAGGTCTTATAAGAGAAGGATCAAGTAATTTCATTAATCATTGGTGATTCTTTGGTGTATAATTGCTTGGCAGATAGTGGAGCTAGCACTTCAATAATGTTGAAGTCTATAGTTGATTAGTTAAAACTCAAATATGAGCCACATAATAAGGGAGTTTTATAACTTTACAATTCTTCCATAAATCCATCTAGTATTATCAAAGTCTCAGTTTGACTCAACATGCTTGTCCTAGTGTTTTAGTGGCTCAAGATGTGTTGATCCTTGATGTAGCTCCTTGATTTGTGTTATACCTCTCTAGAGAATTCATAGCCAAAATTGGGGGTTATCTAGTAGTACATTGATCCTACATGGCTTTCAGAATAAGGTATGGGACTATGGTATCAATCAAGGCTAAGCCTATGGCATAATTTCACATTGAACCCCATCATCTAGATAACATAAAACTCAATTATACTATCCTTGATGAGGATGAATTTACAATTGGTCAAGAATTGAATACTTATCCTAAGGAGATTCTAGACTTGTTCTTGGATGAGCTATGGGGGGATAATTAATTTTTCAACCCTTTGGAAGGTGTTGAAGAGAGAGACATGGGGATCTATTTGCTACATGAAGAAAATCAACTCATGCCTTCCCTCATTGGACCTAAAAAAGACCTCAATGGTATGTGTAAGTTGTTATTTAAGAGTTTGAGTAAAAATGGAGTAGGTACAAGGGCAATGCTGGTTTCCCCTTTAGATGATAAGTATTTCTCTTCTTATAGGTTCCATTTTAGTTACTCTTCTAATGTAGTAGAATATGAAGGCTTGATTCATGGTCTCTAATGGGTCAATAAGAGAAGAATCAAAATGTTTCAAGCATAAGAAGACAATGAGCTTATAGTGAACCAAGTCAGAGGCTTGAACATTATAAAGAATCCTTTAATGAGGTCCTACACAAATAGAGTGTGGGACTTAATTGAAGATTTTGAAGCCTTTAACATTCAAGTTGTGCCAAGGAACTAGAATTAACATGTTGATAGGTTGGTAGCTGTGGGAGCCCAGTTTGATATTCCAAGTAAGCTAAAAGAGGCTAAAGTTTAGCCCCATGTCAAGGTGGTGGTAAGGCCATTAGTACTAGACAATGAGGTTCATTGGAAGATATTCAAAAATGATAGACAAATTACTTGTTTCTTGTATCAAGAAGTAGATTTTTCCTCAATGAACCAAGGTAAATTTCAACATCAGTATGAGGATCAAATTATTTAGCTAAAGTCTAACAAACTTCCTAAAGTGTTGGTCACACTTGAGGGCCTTTTCCATAAGGGAGACTATATGAGAAAAGAAAAGGCAGTAATGTCAACCAATGAAGAAAACTATGAGAGTCTCCTCATCTTTAAAGATAAAGTTTTCAAGATCAGGAAGGTAAGCAACAAGGTTGAGAGGCATGATTTCATAACACTCTACTAGGAATACATAGACATCTTTGCTTGGGAATATAGTGACTTGAAAGGTTTTGATCCAAAGTTAGCCCATCATACCATACAGTTCGAGGCTAATGCTAAGCCTGTTAGGTAAAAGAAAAATCTCATTAACCCCAAAATAGAAGAGCTTATGAGGAAAGAGCTAACTAAGTTGATTAAATCCAAGATTATCTTTCCCATCAAACACTCATCATGGGTAGCCAACTTAGTGCTTGTAAGGAAGAAAAGTGGGGAGATTAGGCTATGTGTTGAATTCATAGATTTGAACAGAGTCTCCTTGAAGGATCATTACCCTCTACCATCTATGGAGAAACTTAGTTAAATAGTCATAGGGTTATAATGTTTTTCTCTTTTGGATGGATATTCAAGTTACAACCAAGTATTGGTAAAAGAAAAAGATTGGTACAAGACTGAATTCACCACCAAATGGGGCATGTATTCATACCAAAAGATGCCCTTTAGTTTTTCAAATTCTGGGGTAACTTTCCAAAGAGCCAAAGACATGGATTTCCAAGGATTTATAAATCAAATGGTGTTGGTCTACTTGGATGACATCATAGTTTTCTCCAAGAATACCAGTGAATACATGGACCACCTGAGGTTGATCTTTGAAAGATGCAAGGAGTATGGGATCTCATTAAATCCCAAGAAGTGTGTGTTTGTTGTATTTGAAGGTAAGCTATTGGCCCACATAATTTCAAAATAAGGGTTGTATATTTACCCTAAAAGGGTAGATGCCATCTTAGCACTCTCTCTCCCCAAGCATAAGGAGTTCAGAGCTTCCTTGGTAAAATAATTTTTTTAAGAAGGTTCATATTGGGTTTTACAAGCTTGGTCAAGCCTATTACTATCATGTTAAAGATAAGTCAAGTTTTTTATGGTATAAGAGAAAGAAAATATGATTTTGAAGCCATCAAATAGGCCATTTCCCAAGCACCCTTGCTCATAAATCTTGATTTATCTAAGGATTTCATGCTATACACCTTTGCCAACATTGACATATTATCAGCTATGATGATAAAAAAGAATGGTGAGGGAATGGAGCAACCAATTTCATTTTTTAGTCAAGGGCTAAAAGGATATGAGGTGAGGTAAACTTTTATAGAGAAGTAGATCCTTACATCAGTGAGGATTCTTAAGAAGTTCAAAACAATACTCTCCAACAACAAGATTTATCTCATGGTAACCCATCCTAGAGTTAGGGATTTCCTCCTTAACAAAGATTTGAATTAGAAAAGAGCTATCTAGATCACCAAAACCATGGAGTTTGATGTGGAAATCAAAGTGACCAAGTTCGTTAGATAGAGGTAGAGGTTTGTGTGAGCACATGGTGGAAGATATTGAAAAAGACAAAGGAGTTGCCATGGTGATTCAAGACAACTCATAGGTAGAGGCACCTCTACTTCATAAGAGATGGATCCATGATATGGCACATTTAATACTAATAAGAAGGTGCCCCCAAGGTCTAGATAAGGTAGAAAGAATGTATTTTAGACTTTAGTCCATACCTTATGCATTAGTTGATGGGGTTTTATTTAGGAAGGACCTCAATGGAGTGATCCTAAGGTGTATAGATGATGACCAAGTGACAAGTCTCTTGGAACAATTCCATGATGGGCTTGCAGGAGGCCATTTTGATCCAAGGACTATAATAGCAAAGATAATGAGGGCTAGTTATTACTGGCCCAGCCTCTTCAAATATGCTTATACATGGGTAAGAAATTTTCAAAAATGTGCCCTCTTTCTGTGTAAGCAAAGATTAACATCTTTTCCTCTCAACCCAATTCAGGTAGAGCAACCATTCATGTAGTGGGGTTTGGATTTCATAGGATTGATTAACCCTCCATCAAGTGAAGGACATATATGGGTGTTTATTACAACTAACTACTTCACCAGGTGGGTGGAAGCCATTGCATTAAAAGAAGCTAATGAAGGTGTAGTCCTAGAATTATATGACAACATTGTGACCAAGTTTGGTGTTCTATCCACTATCATCTTTCATAATGCATTAGCATTCCTCAGTATAAAAATGAGTGAATGTGCTCTCAAAATGGGCATCTACCTCATCACCTCTTCTAACTATTATCCTCAAGGAAATGGACTAGTTGAGTCTATAAATATAAATTTGCTAAGAATCATTAGGAGAACTATGGAAGAGAATCAGAGGACATGGCACACCAAACTAAAGACAACCTTGTGAACTAATAGGGTGACTCCTAAAGCTACCATTGGCAATTCTCTATATGTCTTAGCATATGGAAGGGAAGATAAGTAACCCATTTCTCTTGAGCTACCTGAACTAGAACTAGCCCATCAACTAGAGTTAATGGAAGATGATCCCATGCATGTGAGACTAGTATAACTCATGGAGCTTGAATAAACAAGAGACCTTGCAATGAAAACACTAGAGTTACATCAAGCTCAAATTAAGAAATCCTTTGAAAAGAGAGTCATAGCAAGGGACTTCAAGGAAGGGTATCTAGTCCTCAAGTGAGATTCAAATAAGGACAAGCCAGACAACCATACCAAATATGATAGCTTGTGGAGTGGTCCTTATTTGATCCACATATGCAAACAACATAATATTTTTTAGCTGGTCCAATTAGATGGAGAGATACTACCCATCCCATTCAATGGGATTTATCTAAATCCTTGTTATTAGAAGAGTTTACAACCATTATAGATATTTTATATTTTGTATATCTTCTCATGTTTTCCTTTATGTGCCTTGTGCACATTCTTTTCAGTTGTGTGTTTCCTTTCCCTAAGTGCCTTAGGCACAATGATTGTTTTGTTATTATTATCCTTGTTACTTTAAGAGGAGGTTTTTAGATAGGGTCAACCTCATTAAAGAAATAAATAAATCCATGCCCAATGGATCATATGAGGTAAATGAGTTGGTTTCTCAAGCATAACATGTATGCTTCCCTATGAGTCACTAGAAATATTGGCCAATTTTTGGCCCACATACCAAAATTCTAATTGGTTTAAAGAGATGGACATAATCAAGAAGAAGTGGAGGATCAGAAGAAATAGAAGTGCAAAGCATTCCAAAGTGTATTGATAGAGGAAATGAAGCTTTGAAAAAGTCTCGAAGACCTTTTCTTTCGAAGAAGTGGTCGAAGAAAATAAATCTGAAGGGTCATTCTCAAAAAGCCAAAAATAAAAATGACAATAGGAAAGTTTTGATGGAAATGTGACATTTTCACCAATGTCAAAGATCAAGCTCGTAAAATATCTATTGGCATTCAAAAAGTCATCAAAGGGGTCCCTGGCCAAATGCAGGGATGACACATGGTAGCTTTCGAGAGCTAGATCCGATGGTGCATAATCAATCTTACATTGAAGATCAATGATGAGTGGAGGTCAAAGGGGGGTAAGCAAATCTCAAGGGAGAAAGTGTGAATGATAAGTGTCAAAGACACATTCAAATATCAAGAGATCTATGAACATGCAAAAATCTAAGGTGGTATCAATTTTAATAGAAAATATATAAGTCCAAAATAATAGTAAGGATCATGTCAAGTTTTAAATGCAAGAGATCAAATCATGTACACTTTGCGGGAACATGTAACTACCCATGACATGGCTCTCTAAACTCTAAAAAGGGAGACTTGAATGTGCAAAGGGCTCAAAGAGATTTATGGTGATCTTGGATGGTTCATTTCACGGTCAAGCAGTTGCACACTCTAAATTCAAAAGGAGTTCAAGGACATCATGGTGGTTACAACCATTTATGATCTCTCTCTCCATTTTCTCATGCAAACCCCCTCTTATCCCATCCCTTTCTAATATATATAGAGGATTTTGAATCTAAAAAGGGATCCCTCAATTGGTGATAGATTTAATCTATCAAAATTTCCTTGTAACACTCTCTTGAAGCAATACAAGATAAATTTATGATTTTTTTTGAAGTCAAGTGTGCATTATTGGAGTTTAACTTTAGAATGTATGTTTTTCTCTCATCACCTATGATTTCTCTAGGCACCTCACTTTAGTTTTTTTAGTTTCTTGTAGATCATGTGATGTGTTAGCATTTGGTGCCTTTATGAAGCATTACAAGTTATAGTGTCTCTCTTGTAGACCTATTCCTTCCTGCTCTTCAAAGTGTATCTTCTCCTTTAACCTCCACACAAATACTCATTATTTTAGCATAGAAATAGGATCAACTAGACTGTGTTTTATTTAAGTTAAGTAGTATTCATTAAGGTTCCTAGTCTAAAAGTGGATCATTTCATCTTTGGTGCATCACTAACCTTAGCTTAGGTTTCCCTTTCATGTTATCTTTATATCCCTTTTCCTTGGTCAAAAATAAGTTTTAGTGCGTGGGAGCAAGCTAAAGTGAAGCATCTATGGAGCTAGCCTCATTAAAAATCCTAGAGGTTTAACCTCACTATCAGATACCCACAGCTTGAGGTTGTCCCAAATCTTGTAGCTAGGAGTGAGAGAGCCTAAGAAACTCTCCCACAAAGGGTGAAATTATATGCTACAATAATTTACAACCACATAAATAAATCCATTTGATCCTTTGGTTACACCACCAAACTTAGCATCTTAGAGACCATTTGGTCTTATAAATTCACCTCACCTTTCCCACACCATATCCTTTCTTAGAGATCTCCCCAAAATTATATTATATTATCACACAACCTATTATGTGCGAGTTACACTTTCTAGGACTCTTCAACCCTTCTTATTTTAAATCGGTCTTCCAAGTCTAGTACTCAATGTATCTAATTATTATGATTTTCTCTCCATAAGAACATATGCATTTCAACTTTACGTTATTATGTTATTATCTTCTCATCATATGGTTATTATCTTCTCTTCTTCACGTGATTATTTATCCCAAGAACCCTCTTCTATTTTCTTTTTTATCATTTCCTTTAAATTGCATCTATCTTAGTTACAATATCCTCGATATTCTTTGAGAGGTGTGACTTTGGGCCACTCTTCTCCTTCCAAAATATTTTTCGATCCATATCCTTCAAACCTTTCTCTCTACCCATCAACACATGATGATGAATAATATTGAATCATTGCCTTATATTTTATTATTTTATAATATTTCTCCTTTTTATTTTTTATTCTCTATCCTCTACCCAATTTATCACAATGGAGGATAATTTATCCTATACACACCTTTTACATAACTTACACTAGTTGTAAGATGTGCCATCTTCCATATTCATGATGTAACAAATTGTTACACTAAACCTCAAGTAATTTGTGAAATCTACCCATCAGGATCATAACATTCCACCATGCTTCCAAAACCTAGACTCTAGGATAGATTTGTGTCTATACAGTAGGATCCCTACATGTACGAGCCCTAAACGAACACTGCCATATCAGTGTAGCCACTAGATCTATGATTTGAACCTAGGTGGAGACTTTGCTACCAAATGAATTATTTAGGTTTTAGATACAAGGATGTCATAGTAAAATTTTTTCCACATGGGATCTGATGAAGATCAAAAAAATTATCCATTTGGTTGATCTAATTGAGTGGATCATTTCCATCAAATCTATGGATATCTACCTTTGGTAATAGGTTCTGTTATGGTAAGGTACTTGGATTTAGATTAGGCTGGTTAGGAGATATACTTTGTTGAGGTTGTGTAATATTAATAATTAGATGATTTGATTTATTATTATATAAATCCATCATGATATTTTCCTACTAGATTATACAGATTCCATATCAGATTGTATGCTTTGCATCTCACTTTGAATGCCTTACACATTGTAGTCAAGATGGCTCACTTTGTGATCTATCTCAGATAACCCTAGTATACAAGATCTAGTTTCTCCCCCTTTTGATTCCATCTCTTCCTTTTTAAGAGTTTTACTTGGGGTTTCATCACCCTTTCTTTAGCCCCTAGTTTACAGTAATGCCATAAAAGGGCTTGACAATGTCGACCTTGATTGGCACTTCTGACCTAAATTTGACCAAGTTATTTTGTACTTATATTAACCTCAAATTAGAAACTACAAATAACATACCTTGTTATATTTTTTTAATATTTCCAAAAATGTATATAAATATGAAAAATTCTTTGAATTACACACCATAGAGAAAATTTATGAAAACACCTAAAATGGTGATAACTTTTGAAAAATAGGTCCAATTGAGATGAAATTTAAATGGAAGCTTAATTGAATTATTTCTCACCTTCCATAAAAATGTAGAGAAATTAGCTACTATTTGAGATATATAGAAAAACTATAAGATTTAGGGTTTTTGTCCTAATTATGACCCAAATCGATGCTCTGATACCAAATTTAATAAAATGTTACACCAAAACATTGAGGTGTTAGTTAAATCCACCCATTAGGATGATAACATCCAACTACACTTATTAATCCCAGACTCTAGGTTATATTTATGCCCATACACTAAGATCCCCTACATGTATGATACCTAGACAAACACTGCCATGTTGATGTAGCCACCCACTCCATGGCTTGAACCTAGGTAGAGGTCCTGATACTAAATATCACAAACTATTACACCAAAACATTGAGGTGTTAGTGAAATCTTCCCATCAGGATCATAACACATGAATTTCCTCATCTAGGTAATCTCTTAGTACTTCTTGCCTTCCTCCCATGAGATCTAACACTAAATATGGTTGCTCATATCTCCTAAAATCTCTAAATCCTAATGATTCCTCTTGATTTTGTTTATTTTTTCAATGTCAACAAAGCTTTCATATCCTCATAACTTATCCTACATGAATTATGGCCACATATAACTTCAATATTTTATTTTACTCCTATGTAAGCAATCTTATTATTATGAAATTAATATTATAATCATTTTATTTTAAACATTTGTATCTCATCTACTTATAGTTTTGTCTACCTTATTCTCTCCCAAATATATAACCTAAGATTTGATACCAAATGGTGTAGTCAGAACCAAGTTTCTTAATGAGCATTATATATAGCTCATTATATATCATATAAGTTATCCATAAGTGTTGCCTCTTGGTTATATCTTGCATTACATTTAATAGTTAAGGTATTATATAAGTATGGAGTGAGTGCAATTGTCTTTTTTTTGTATGTGATAAATTATTGATTCTCCATATCATTATTTATGTCTAACTTAGATGAAATGAGTACAGTTTTGCATACAGAGATACATATCTATGGTAGGATTATTTTGAGAAGTCATTAACAATTTTGGTAATAATTTTGAAGACTTGGCATAGAACGCAGTTAGATATGAAGATCCTTAGTTGAGTTCTAAAGATTTTCAACTCTGAAGTCATTCTAAGGAAGCTCTAAAGGCATTCTAATAAATCTCTAAAGATGCTTCAAAGACTTGTCTAACCATGCTTCTAAGATGCCTAGCCACACTTTGAAGATGCTCAACTGTACTCTATAGATAAATATACCAATTCCAAATATATCTATTGTACATATTTAGATTTTCCCTCTTTATATATCTTCTTTTAGACATTACTATTAATAGTAATAGTCTAAAAATTATTTGGATATAAATGTATTTCTATTTTGTAAATCCAAACATAATCTCTTTAGATATATGTTAATTATACTTAGTCTATTTTTAGTTGAATCAGTTCCAACACCTCCTGTAAGTATGGGATCTAATTCCTAGATCTTCTATTTTGAATAAGTAGATTTGGTTGTTTAGATCATCAGATTTTGTATTCTGAGAATAGTCATTAAGATGTGTTTTAAGTACATGCCTCCTCATTCTAGGATAATAGAAAATAGGCAATAGAGAAAAGAAACATTAAAGTGTAATTTTGTAGCAAAATTCATTTCATCTTTATATGTTCCTTTTTGATAATGAAGTATTAATAAAGTTTAACATTTCATTCCATTACTAAGTAGAAGTTGATCATGTTTTGAGGAAGAAGCAAGGGCCCACTTCTATTCAAAGATCAGGACAATTGTTATTTCTAGTTTATAGTTTAAAATTATATTTCTTTTTATACAGGTATATTTCACTTTAATTCAAGTGTGATTTCCCTTTCAATGTGAAATGTGATTTCCCTTTTAATGCAAAGTGTGTTTCTCTTAATGCAAGTGTGATTTCATTAAATGACAAGTTTATTTTAGTTTAATGCAAGTGAGTTTCCTTTATGCAAAGCATGTATTTAAATTTCCATAAGAGTATAGTTAATAGGAATTTTTTTTGACTCATCTCCATATTCATAATCTGTTAGAAAGTAGTCTAGGTGATAATAGACAATTAACATTCTCACATTTTGAAATACAATAATGTCCTACCTAACTAGGCAAGTTGAGTGAGGACATTGTAGTATCTTATGCTAGATGTTTAAGTTATATATGTTGATGATATGAACCAAAGAACCATTTTAAAAAATAATGCCATAGGGGATATTCAGTTAGCAAAACTTTCTAGATTCCCTTTCCTGCAACATAGGATTATAATCTTGTTTGCTACCCTTAGGATTTAGACATCAAAAATAAGGTAAATACCCCAAAAATAATGAACTATTAACTCATATATCCAAAATATCATTGCATATAGACTTAGACACTATCCCTAGTATAAAATGACACCAATCCATTGATTGGTTAAATGAAAGGTATAATGACAACCTATTATTTCCTAGTGAAGGGATGCCTTAAACCATGCAACCTCTCAACTCACTATACACAATGGTTAATAAAACTAATTTTCATTAATTATATGATGGGTTAATAATTTATAAGTGTAGCCTTTCTATCTTATGGCTTGATGTTTCTTTCCTATTACAATGGAGCTCTCAGCTCTTACAATGCCAAAGTTACTCAGATTTGGCTCTCTCTATAAATCTCACCTCTTTATTTTAGAAGTTTATTATTTTATAAGGGTCAATATAGATTGATTTCCATCCTTTGATCAATATATTTATGATTTCCTTTATTTTTCCCAACACACTATTATATAGACTTTTTTTAATAGAAGATGCATTACCTTGGGATCAAGAAACACATTGATTATGTGTCACACATCCCTAAAGGTTGTGAAATTATAATAAAGTCAATATTATTAACACATGTCTCATTAATCCATATCTAATAATATCAAAGTCAATAGTAAAAATACCCACTATATTAGTGTGTACCTCATGGCTTCTACACATAAATGAGAGATATGTTTTTTATTAATATTTCCTCGACTAACCCAGACCTCTGTGAATTTTAGTTCTAATGTGTTTCATCATCCCTTTGTACATAATTATTTTTTGCCATTTATTCTATGTGATAGTACCTTATTTCACTCTTTATAATTTTTTGTATATTTTACGTATTACTGTAGAAACCTTAATTTATTCATTCTACTTCTGTACTTTCCATGTAAAAATACTTTTATGTGAAAAGTTGGAGGATTTGTGTCAATGTGTGTTAGTACCTTGCACACAACTATAAAATTTTAAACTTACATCTTCCATGAAACACTTTAAGCCACCTCATTTATGTGCAAGTGCACTCCTATGTAGATTTTAAGGGATAAAAGATGCCATGTTGTGTAACCTGCATGTAAGCTAAGTTGGACTTATTCCAATAAATTTATTAAATATATAGTTTTTAATACAATATTGATGACTCCTTTGGGGTATTTTTTCATCACTAACTCACACACTCTTAATCTCTACAAACATGAAAAAGGAAGTATTAAAATGTAGTCCCTCAATGGAATGGTTCACATTCACACCACTATCTTATCTCTCACATACTCCTTGATTTTTATTGTCATTTATCATCTCACTTTTTGAGAGATAATTCCATTGGAAAATACCATCTTATAAAATTTCCCCAATAGTTTGTTACTATAAAAAACATTACAACTTATAAAGACCATAACTTGTGCATATGAACATATGAAATGAGATTTTATCTTTTAAAGTGCACAAATATTTGATAAAAACCTAAATATACCATCAAATTCTATTGTTTATGTATACCACATGTTTTTTTTCTTAACACTAAAACCTATCACTAAATTAGGTCTCAAATGGATGCAACCACTTCCTAAATGGTACTGATAGTTTAAAAACTCAAGAGACTTAGCTAGAGCCATGTTTCTAACTAAATATGATCCTATTTGATGTAATTTATTCCCTTAAAGTATTATATTATTGATACTTCCCTTGGATTAGCTTCTACCATGCTAAAATTGAAAATACACCAACTAGTCTATATGAACACAACCCTTCATTTATTTTGCTGATGTAATATTTGTGATACCCTTTAAATGATCTTTCATCATACAGATGAGGTATAATAAGTTATGATATCATGCTCACAAAGGTAAGGTGAGTAGTGGAATATCATTTTTTGGCTAGCGACCATGGCCACAATATTATCCAAAGTTTTTCATTTATTTTCTTCCTCTTTTTCCAACCACCAACTAAAGCATAAAGCATCCTCATCCACCTAACTCTAATTACCCCTCTCTTTACCTTTCCAATTTTTAAAGCATATTCCATTAATCTCCTCCAAATTTATTTCTTTCAAGATCTTATTCCATCTTATTATAGGTTTTTCCTCACTTCCATCCATCCAACTCCACCAATTGTCTTCAATGCCATATGCTCTTTTTTTCCCAAGAGTATACCTCCTTCACTACTTCTTACTTATTATCTTTATTTTTGAGTAATTAATCATATTATTGGTCATAAATTGGTTTAACCATAGCATATAATACCATCTCTACAATAGTTTCCATGTCCTTGTCTCTCATTTCCTTCATTTCAATGTCAAAAAATATACTACCTTTGTTACAATAACACATTATTTGCCTTTTTCAATCTTCAAAATGTTCTTAAAATTTTCATATATCTCATTTTTGAATGTTTTTCCAACTAATCCTTATAATATCTCTTTATTTTATTCATCACTTTTTGTAATCTAATCTTCCTTTACACATGATTGTAATGATAATAATATCAACTACTTAATTTCATTATTCTCTTCTTCTGCTTTCTTATATTTTCTCTTCATCTTTCTTTCCTTAGCTTGAGGAAGATTACATGTTTTAACTCAACTTTGTATGATACACACATGTGAATTTTGTGTTATTATACTAAATTATAGATGATTGACACATGTCCCATTTGTCCATCTCTAATTATCTCATATTTGATCGTCAAAAGACACACTAAATCAATGTGCATGTCACATTTATCTACATAAATGAGAGATTGTTCCTTATGAATGATCACTCTAATAACCTAGACCTTTATGAATTCTATTTATCATGTGCCTCATCATCCCTATATGCATTTATAATGTTTAAATTAAACACACCATTTTTTTTGCACTAGTACCTTAATGCACTCTTTGAAATTCTTGGGGTCTTTTACGTAATATTACAAAAACCTCAAATTTTTCATCTTGATCCTTAAATTTTCATAGGCAAATATTTTTTTCACACATAATGTCAATGTGTACTCTTGCCTTATTCAAAACCATAAAAAATTTGACTTCTAATTTCCATGAAACACTTCAAGCCACACCATGCATGTGAAAGTGTACTCTTGCATAGTTTTGAATGGCTCAAGGGTTGTCACAATGTACAAGCTACACGTAATCCAAGTTGGAATTATTCAAATAAAATAAATAATTATTTTTGGTTGATTAAATATTATTGATTTATGTAGATGCTCCTACATCACTAACTCTCTCTCACACACACATACTAAAAACATGAAAAAAGAACCATTACAATGCAATCTCTCAATGGATTTTTTCACATTATCACCACTATACTCTCTCTTACACATTAATTGAGTTTTTTTACATCTCTCCTCACTCTTTAGAGATAAAATACCACTGGAAACTACCCTCTTCTAAAATTGTTCCTATGGTTTTATCATTATGCAAAACCCTAAAACTTCCATAGGCCATGAATTTTGCATACTCACACAAAATGATATACCATTTTTTAAGAGAATATAAATATATCATAATATTATAGTTTTGATGTATACCACAAGTTTTATTTTCCTTTACACTAAATTAAGTCTTCAATGGATGTAACTACTTCCCAATTATTACTGATAGTTGAATATGTCAAGAAAATTAGTCAAAGTAATGTTTCTAATTAAAACTAGTCCTATTGTATGTAATTTATTCCCTTGAAGTGTTGGAGTGTTGATAATTCAGTTAAATTATTTTATACTATGATAAAATGGAAAATATGTTAACTAGTCTACATGAACACACCCCTTCATGTTTTCAGTTGATGAAGGATTTTGGTACCCCTTAAATGCTCTTACATCATACACATGACATAGAATAAATTGTGTGATTATAATAATAACTTGGTAGGATGAATGGTTTAATTTCACTCTTTTGGATAGTGACCATGGCCACATTGTCCCCTTCCACCATGTGAGTTACCTCAAACTATTTTCATTTATTTTATTCCTCCTTTTGCAATCACCAACTAGAGCATAAGCCATCCTCACCTACCTAGCTCTAATTATCCTTCTCTTTACCTTCTCATTTATTGGGCATATTACATCCAAATCCTGCATTTATCTTTATTTATATTCTCCCATCCTCTTGTGGGATTTTCCCCCACCTATATCCATCTACCTCTACCAATTATCTTCAATGCCATACACTTTTGTCTTCAAAGAGTACACCTCCTCCACTACTTCTTTATTATCTTACTTGTTGAATAATTCATCATATCCTTGGGCACAAACATTATCACCCATAACATACAATACTATCTATGGAATAATATACATGTCATTGTCACTCATTTCCTTCATTTCAATGTCAAACAAATCCACTACCTCTATTAAAACAACATATTCATCAACTATTTAGATATTAAAAATGTTCTCAAAAATTTAATCTATCTCATTTTGGAATTGTGTCCTAACTAATCCTTATAATATCTCTTCATATTCTTCATCATGTGTTATAATATCATCCTCTTATACACATTCTTGGATTGGTAATAACATCAAAATATTCATCTCATTATTTTCTTATTATCTTTTCCTTTATTTTCTCTTCATCCTCCTTGCCTAAGCTTTAGGATGATTGCTACCTCCTTTCTTCATATTCTTTATAATTAAATGCATGTCATGTGAAAATACCTTTACAATCCATTTTACCATATGAAAATAAGGAAACCCTTAACTCACTAGAGCTTACATCTTTCCTTCTTTTCATTTTGACTTTCTCAAATGGAAACTTTACTCTCTCATTTACAGTTAAGGAAAAATATAGTTTCAACTTATTAGTCCCATATCATCTCTATTTATTCATTTTTTTCTAATGATTGTAGGAACATATCCTTAATCTCCCTTGCTTCCCTTTCCATAAACTCACTTCTATCCTCATTTTTCAAGATATCATTATTTGCACTAAAAAATAAAAACTTGACTAAAATATTATCATATAACTCTCATAGAAGATCTTCTTCATCAAGAGCATAATATCCTTTTAGGATGTTTAGAATGTCTTGCATTTTTTTGATCAATTTTAGGTTTTACAGGTCCCCTTCTTGAAAACATAAAAAAAACTAAAATAACCTAGATTGATGTCCAAATCATCAAGGCATCTGACCAATATACACCAAAATGAAAAAAATACTTTAAAGTATTAAAAATACTTCCATTTTACTACACCCAAAAAACTCTACCAAAACCAAAAACTAAAAATACTATATCTCACCCTTATTCACTCTGTTATGAGAGCAGAGTAACCTGAAAGGGGAACTTAGAATTAGATGTCTTTTTTTCTTAATTTTGATAATCATCCATTCTTATTCTTTACTCAAAGTACCATAATCCAAATTTGGAAATATACAAATTTCCTTTGATGGGACTCTAAAATCCTTATCATTGCTAACTGAATCCATAATTTTTTTTCTAATTGACCCTGTAACCTCACAAACCTGAGGAGGAGAACAGGGGGCTTTTGGAATAAATCATGAATGCAAAATAGGATTGCTATCCAGAATATGGTAACTTACCAAAAAAACTATAAGAATCTCTTCACTTTATTCCTTTCACCATGATGACTTCACTTTGCACTTGGAATTTTGACAAAAATCAAAAATATGACCAATTTTGTAACATTTTCGGCACCTAAAGAGAATCCCCTCATAATCAAAGGTTTGTAACAAACAACTATATTTATATTTCAACTCAATCATTTCAGGAAGGTCTTGAGAAGTATCCATTTAAATAATAACACTATAAAAAGTTATCCATGAGAAATTCAAAGAAGAAGCATCAATTTCTAGTAGTTTACCCAAAGCTCCCCTAATAGCTGACAACCCAGATTTTGACCAAAACTGGAGAGGAAGATACAACAACCATACCCAAATTGGTCTAAGAGAGATATTTTCAGTCAAAAGATTAAAATTAAGAATCCAAGGTTTTAGAAAAATAAGGTGGTGATCATAGCTCTAGGATTTAGCTAGTAAAATTGTATTATGGTCAACAAGATAATAAAAATCCATAATAAAGAAACCTATATCATAAGGATGAATTCCAAACTAATTTCTAAAATAAGCCACGAAGAGTCTAAGATCCATTGATGAATAATGGAAAGATAAGGACAAAACCTATCAAATTGGCACACTAATAACCTTTTTGCATACCAATCCTCACTTTTTAGCACCTCCTCAAGAACATCCTCCTCAAAATTAACAATTGAAAAATCCTTTATCATGATCAAAACCCTAGGATGATCAATATTAGAAACCAAAGAGCCAAAATAGGTCTTAACTACATAAAATTCCTATTTAATTAGGGTGGATGGATACCCGACCACCCTCACACTCTCCTTCTCCACCATCTATCCTACCATCACACCATAATAATCAAAAGAATGTTGTTTATTCCTCCCATCTAGCAAAGAAGGTGGCACCTTATGATCTCCAATCTTCACCTCAAACTGCCTTAACTATGTCTGAGGCACTGATGAACATAGACTTACGATGTCATCCTTCCCTTTCAAAACAAAATTTTTATGATCACAATTTGAACTAGTCATGGGAATTCAGACATTTTACATCATAGAATTTTTTTCCACTTCCAACCTTAGTATTTACATTAAATGTGTAGAATGCCTTGCATTATCTCTAAATATTTATTCAGATTGTCAATATTTAAGATGGGTAGTATATAATCAATTTTCATCTTCCTCTTTTCCTTACTTTCCACTTGCGATTACATTCATTGAAATATAATCTTCAACTCAACCGCTCACATTACATGCTTCCCATCCATCTCTTGATATTTATCATTCATTCAGTGTATTATATAATTATATCTCACTATTAAAACCTTGCTCTCTACCTACATATATAAGATGGATAACTAAACTTTACATCATGTACCCATTACTCTCTTAGTGGAGGATATGCCCTATGTTTTATACCAACATATGTATGATGGAGATATGATAGAGAGCACTCAATCTCTCTCTCTCTCTCTCTCTCTCTCTCTCTCTCTCTCTCTCTCTCTCTCTCTCTCTCTCTCTCTCTCTCTCACTCACTCTCTCTCTCTCACACACACACACACACACACACACACACACACACACACACACACACACACACACACACACACACACACACACACACACACACACAAAATAGAGGAAATTCAGTTACAAAACATTCTACCCAACACTCCTTGATGGAATATGTCTTTACAATATCTCATCATACTTTCAAGATACTCGTGCTATGATACCATATGATGCAGATAGGTTTATGGGGTCTAATGAAGGATAACATTGTCCCTATATCTATCACTACACTCTATATATAATGGACACATTCACGCATAGTTATACACGTAATTAGCACTAAATACTACACTTTATTCATGTTTGGATTATGAATTACATAAATAACTCACATACTTTCTATAAACATGAAAAAGGAAGTATTATAATGCAGTCCCTCAACATAATAGTTTAAATTCTCACCACTCTCTTCTCTCTCACACACTCCTTGACTTTATTTTCATCTTTCCTCTCACTCTCTTGAAAGATAATCTCATTAAAAACTACCCTATTATATCCCTAAAAACCTTATTTAATCTTTATGAAGATGACCATTTAAATACCAAAGGCATATGAAACACCCAATATGATAAAATAATTTATTTTGGTTGTTACTCTACCTTATTAACTAAGATGATAAAAATTACATCTTGATGCAGAGCGGTGGTTATGTAACTTCCCTAGAAATTATTAAACCATCACTTAATCTTATAAAACCACATCAAAAAATTAATCATTGTGTAAAACCCAAAACTTAAAAATTATATAAGGATGAATCTAATAATTTAAGGGGAAAAGGTGGCAACACCAAATAGTGTTTTTGGTAATTTTTCATGTTGATTGAAATGGATATCTGTCTAAGAAAGGGACGTATATCCAAAATTTTAAACTAGGTTTGGATCTTCGAGCCTAGATAGATTTATATCTCAAACATATATATTTCAAAAATTAATATCTGTTTAGGATGGATTATCATGGATTTTTTTAAAATAGATATCAACTTCCTATGTATAAACATAACAAAAAAATCAAACTAAAATCAAAATAAATTTCATTGTATATTTATCTATGAAACTAATATGTCTTAATAAATCCATATCCATTTTTATTTTTTATCCATCCACTAATTTCCCCCTTATATAGCCCATACTGAAAAACATTCTACATGTAATAATTTTTTTTAATCAATTTGTTTTGTTTTTTTTTTCTCAACTTTTCTTTCTTTTTTTTTTTTCAATTTTGGGAATTGAATGAAATGCATGGATGTTAATCCAAACCATATTGAAGAATACCCCATTTAATAAAATCCTACTTAATCAAACCATTTTTCATTTTATATGGATATACATATACTATTAAAAAAATATGGAAAATGATTGCATGGTTTAGGGGTGAAAGACCAATTTATCCAAAATTATATAATTATCCTAGTCTAAACCTTGGAGAAATTTTATTGAAGCATCGATATAATAGGCAATGAAATTGATTCCCATAAGTCATAGAGGTCTATTAAAAGAGGGAAAAAACTAACTTCTTATCTTATGATCATGTCTACTAATTGAATATCACTAAGGAGGTGTTAGAGGAACATATTGTCTAACTCATGACAAGAAAAAATTTAAACCCTAAGATAATCATAATGCCCATTAAGTGGTGTAGACACCCACAAGTATATTTAAATTTATGGAACCCATTGTGGATGGTAATTGGTAAACCACCTAACAACAACCCAATCTACCATAATAGTTTCTATGGAAACTATACATATATTTTGTGTTGATAAAAGATTTGAATTATTTTAACATGAGGTTTTTTTAGTGGGTTGGGATGACATGAAAAAACATAGAGCATAGAAAATTAGAGTTTTCAAGACCCTTTTTTACCTCTACCTATGATTGAAATTATTCCTCTTATCCTAAACCCTATTGTTATCTTAGAGGACACACAATAGCCTTTAGTTGCTTTCAAATCTCTCATATAGAGTCTGGTAGAAAAAGACTTCTAGATGGCCATTATATCTGAAGGATAAAATTTCATAAAAAAATCTTACTCCACTCCTAGTGATATCTTTATTAGGTTTTGTTGGCATCATGTTTACACACCTCACATGTGTAACACATGCCGTAGAATCTATCTTGGTCCTAGATTTCCCATATATGATCTTGGATATTTGATTAATTCAAAGGAGTTCCTTGCATATTATTTAACCTAATTATGGTTTTTAAAAAAAAAGCTAAATATATTTCATTGATGAATAAATCTAGCAAATACAAGATATAATTTAGTGTCTAAATCAACAATATAGCTCAAGTGTAGTGTAACAATGATAATATCAATGAAAATAAGAGTAAATAAGTTAGAATGTGTATGCATGGGATATGATTAAACTAACCATGGCCTATATAAATATACTTGAACATGAATGATGTAACTCAAATAAAGCCTATGATACATGGACGATTGGGTGATGACCAATGAATTATAAAAATGTAGTAGAGGGTTACCTATAAAGTTACTGTCAAAAGAAAAGGGATCTAAAGCCTAATCCTATGACCAAGGATTAAAATATCCTTAGACCTTTATGAAAGTAATTTATGGTAAGCAATGATTGTAATGATGCAATTTAATTAAACTAAACTAAGAGCTGAGAATGAGAATGATTATAACTAGTAAGGTGCCATGGTCAACCAAATGGGTGTCTAGGAAACCTAAAGTGGAATAGGGAAAGTCTAAGCAATCCTATAGCCACACTAAATTAATTGATATGGAGAAATCATAAATAGTAATATAAATACATTAATTCACTAAGAAAAAAATTAACATCTAATCTACTAAGTAAATAAAAAAAGCATAGGGTTAGAAATATTTATTTGGGGTGGAATTGTAAAGCATAAATATCCCCTTGGCTCAAGTAGATATTTAAAACTAAATGATGTGGGTTTAAGAATTAAAATTATTGGATAAATACCGAAGATATACTATTTGTTAACTTCTAATGACTCCTTCTATTGAGTTCCAAAGACACCATAAGAAAAACTTCCTCAATATAAGATTTTAGACCACACACTCCTTAAAATATGACTTAGGGGATTGTTGACAAAATTTGACCTTTAGTCAATTTGGGTCAACCCATAAATTTATAAACTTTTTATAGGTTTCCATATGTCCTATATGGGTCTCATATTGGTCTAAATATCTTACCTATCCTTCCTAAAGCCTTGGTTTAAGCCCATCTCCCTTGTACTTGCCTAGTCAACCAAAGTCAGCCAAAGTCAACTCTAGTAAAAATTGGTAAAAGGTTAAAATTATGTTTTATATGTCCTAATATGTTATTTGATATGTTTTAAGGTGTCTTCAAGTCATTAATTTATAATTTACCATGTTTCATATGTTAAATATGCCTTTTGGCCACATTTCTAGCACACCAAATGACTTGTGCAGAATTTTCAAAGAGAAAATTTGTAACCAGGAGATATTTCAACATAGAGGAGGTTAGGATATCTCAGTGATCAGTTAGAGGTCAGTCCAAGAAGAAATTATATGAAGAAGGTAGTTTTACCTTGAAAATAGGCCATTAATGGCACTTGTAAGGACTTGGGAAGTCCTCCTTTATAAAAAATGTGGGAATGTGCCTCTTCACCTCCCCAAAGTCATCTCCACACCTGATATGTTGAGAAAAGGTCAAAATTTTCATTCTTTTCTTTTGTTTCTTCTTTTTTGTCCTTGCAAGCTAAGAAAGGTCAATTTCAAATTCCTGGTGTGGGTCATACAGTTGAAGTTGAGAGGAATGCTCTTGGGGGTTGAAATTAATCTGAGTCAGATTCATTTTCATGGTAAATTTCTTAGTTTAATGACTTATCCTTTATGAACCATCACTTATACCTTAGGTAACTTTTTATGCACTTACATTTATGAGGGGTCTATATTTTGAGCTAGTTTATGATTCTTCTACTTGGTTTTGATAAGTTGGTTATTTTCAAGTGTTTCTCCATGTTTTCAAAGACATGTACACAGGTTATTCATCCTTATTTTGGATTTAAAGCTTCCAAATGCTTAAATAATCTCTTTTATAATTGTTTTAGGTGTCTCAAGTGCCATGAAGAAGGTTTCCCACATTGAGATGAAGGCATTGACTGTTGTTTCAAGTGATTGAATCCATGAGGATGTATTTGGAGATGTTGGTACAAATATTGAATTCATGAAAATGTAAAAACAATGCTCAAATGTCTATGTTTCCCATCACTATCAGCCTTCATAGTTATATCACCACCTACAGGTGGTACCACAGAGTTTAGATAACCTTGTGTGAAGGATTTAGGTCTTAAGGAAGCCATCCTCGAAGTCTATGCATTGATTTTCATCTTTGAAGGCATAGTTACAATATCATGAGAATTTAAAAAGGTAAAACCATGATTAAAAGAATGTGACTATGATTTCAGGTCTATTGTCCCAAAAGGGCTAAAATAATTCTCCTTAAGGTTTTTGGATTTTTCATGGTGAAGGTACAAGAGATTATGATGCAAGGTGATAGCTTGATCTTATATCCATATCAATATACAATGTCTATTACAAGTTTTAAAGGATGATAAAAAGTGGAGAGGAGTGTTCAAGAGGCCCAAATTCATGCTCAAACACATTGAGAACACTTAGTAACATCTATAGGAATGTGACTCAAAAGGACTTTTTTCACCCAAATGCTTCAATTTCAAACCACGCTCCATGCTTGAATAATTTTGATGGTGGATAAAGGACTTTGAAGGATCAATATATCATAAAAAGAGAGGGTGGATGTTTTGATACCTCCCCAAGATCATCCTCTATCCATACATAGGGCAAATTGTAACCTACAATAAGGCAATGACATATTTGAGTGCTAAGATATTGTTTTGGCACATTCATGATACACCCAAAATAAATAAAAGTGTAAATAAGGGCTATGTGACTTCAATAAATTCATATGGAGCTTCTTATCATCATAATCATGATCTAGATGAGCCTATGGTGACTTATAGGTAGGGTTAAGCTGACTATCCCAGTTAGTAAGCAAGTAGTGACAAATGAGGGTGATATTTCTAGTTGGAATGGTATAAACATCCAAGAAGGGAGTAAAATAATGGTAAGATTACTAGAAAGTCTTAAATAATTATCTTCAAACATTTCATTAATCCAAACCAAGCATTGACACCTATAGATATGGGTGAATATATAGGTTGTCTCAGTCTCACGTAGTGACCTATAAAAGGGGTTATATTAAGATACTTCTAAAGCATGAGATAAATAAAAATGGATAAAAAAGTGTAAGATAGGATTGAAGATCCATGGATATTTGAAACATTACTTATAAAATATTAAATAAACCTATGATACCTACAAGAGCCATCAAATAGGGCTGTCTCAATCCTATGTTGGAGAACACAATTTGGTGTCTTCCTCACGCATTAATGAATAAGGGTAAGCTTAAGGTAATGAATGAGGATTTAAAACATTAAATAAGGAGATGATAACCTTTCATGGACCCTTTTACCATGAAAACAAGGTTAAGAGAGTTCAAAGTTGTATAGACTCAGTCCACTTTTACAAACCCTATGGCCAGTCTGTCTTGAAAGTTTGCCTAAGAAGTGAAGCAAGTTGAGAGGTCAAATCATGTAACCAGGAGCTTTATATTTGTACAATACATCCTCATGACTATGAGAACCATATTAAATAGTTGTTTTTATGGTAAAAATAGGGTAAGTGCCCCTTGTTTTATCTCAGACAGGGGGCACTTCCTTAGTTGTACAGACCTTGGAACTTTTGGATTAGGAGGTAGAATCATGGACCAAAAGTTTTAGAGACCCATAAAAATGATTATAAAAGTTGAAAAATGTCTATTTAAACATGGTAAACCTACCTATAAGGATTGGAACTAGATAGGGTAGTCTAGATAAGAAGGTTTTCAAGAAAACCTAATTAATCAAGGTGCAAGCCTAACCCCAAATAGGAAGTCACTTCTAATCATAAAATTTAAAAAGAATTATAATTCCTTTAATCATGTTCATGGGGGTGAAAATTATGTTTTAAAACTATTTAAATTCATATAAAGTGTCAATAGGGGTCATTTTGATCAAAAGTGTAGACATACCTATTAGACAAAGTCTAGACCTACTTCCTAAAGGGTGGTCAACTTCATTTCTAGTTCTTGATGAGATATTATAATGATTATATAATGTCTTAGGGATATAAAAATAGGTGTTTTAACCTTTATTTTATAGAAAGGATCACCAAGATGCCAATTTTGGCTTGAAAGGCACTCAGACCCTCACAGAATGCAGGAAAATGGCTCGAATAACCAACTTGAGATGCTTGTATATTATATGATACTTTGCATGATGAATAAAACTATTAAAGGAGGTTATAGGGTACTTAAGAAACCCTAAGTGGATTTTGGATAGGAGTTGAACATCTAGTCTTTATGAATAAATGTTAAGACCAAATACCACTCTAAAACCCTTACAAACCCTCCTAAGGACCCGATTGGGAAAAAAAGAAAATTGAAGAATGAGGATGGGCTGGAAATTACATGAAAATAATGATAATTAGAGGACTCTATATGGGCCTAACACAAGCAATTGAGGTGTACTACACTTGTACAGATGGTGCAAAATAAGGCTCTTTTTGACTAATTTATGTGTTTTGTAGGTGTGAGAAGGTTTAAAAAGATAAAATAACCTTTGGGAGGTATATTGAGATTTTTTATAAGTATACATGACCATTTTATGAGGTGTATAAACTCATGAGTGTGTTTTGTATCTTCTTCATCTCAGCTAATCTAGTGTGCAGACAATGAACACTTAGGAAAAATGGTGAAGCTCTAATTGGGAAGCCTTTTAATCTTGTTTGATGAACTTGATGACTTGGAAACCCTTGAAAAATTTAATCCATCCTTGTACATGGATCAGTTTTTAGAATTGAAAAGGTTTTTGGTGCCAAGTGTGAGAGGTGCATGGAAAAGAGTCATTTGGAACTGTCAAGGATGATTGTGGATGGCTCGAATAAGATGGATGATTAGAAACTAATCCAATTCATGGGAGGGATTGTTTTTAATCCCTATCACTCATATCCATCATTATACCTGACCCTATGGAATGATTATATAGTTTTATGAAGCCAAATGATGAGGGTAATTTCTTATGTAAGCATAAGGGAATCTATGCCACATGTGGAGGAGTTAAAAAATTTTGAGAGACATTTGTCCTTGATTCCATTTTAGTACTTGTATCATAAAAAATTACATGCAAATTTAACTCCTTATCCTTATTTGAAAAGTGTCTTAATGACCCTTGAGCTCCCTTATCTCTCTTCTCTCACACTTTCTATAAATTCTAGCCATTTTGGCATTGTATGGGATCTCTCCACCTTGGTATCTTAAAGCCCTACCACATTTTTGCCTTGATATAATAAATATAGTTGTTTTTACCTCATAAAATATTTCACTAAGTTCATACAATGGTTGCTGGTCTTGTGCAATTTTTGGTCTTATGCAAGTGTAGTTTTGCTTATCTTCACATGTTACTCTTCCTAGTGCTTTATGTGGTTTTGAGATCTCTCTTTTATAGGTCAGAAATAAATTTTTAATGTTGATTATAGGTATAGTAAGTAGTATATTCAATAGTTTTTATATAAGGCCTATTGTCTAAGTCCTCCTATTCTATGCTTTCTTCAAGATCTCATGCTAGAAACATTGATGTGAGCAAGAAGATTGTCATTGGATGAAGTGTATGTGAAAACTTCTTGGTTCCAAGTGAATGTTAAATGGTGTGAGTAGACAATTTATTTTGTGTATCACCTCCCCTAGATTATATTTACTTTTAGCTATTCTTATCCTCTTTCATCCCCTCAAGAGTTAGTAGTAGGATTGATCAAAGTGATACATCAAGGGAAACTAGCCCCAAATCTAGAGGTCTACCTCAAACTTGGGTCACCTTTAGCCCTGAGGTGGTTCCATTATGCCACTTTATTGAGGAGAGACTTGTCATCTCCTTAAGGGTTATAAGTTCAAGTGACAAATAGTTTTTGGCATGCCTAGTGGGACACTTATTCCAAGAATTTAAGGAGTTTTGGTGTTCTACTCAAGATATCAACCTTTGGAGGTAATTTCACTAAGCACTAATGGTGACTCCAAGCATAAATATATTGGTTAATTAGTCCAGGTACTATAATTTAAGTTTTTTTCTTATTCTATGGTATTCTCATGAGTGATTCATGGATAATTTTGATGTTGAGTTTGTTTTAGCAAAAGTCGGGGAAACATATCCATTTTTACCTTTTCCCTCTCAATATGAACAAGTCCTTGTTCAAGATTGTCATGATCCCTATCAATCTTATGTTACCTATAATTATCCATATCAATATTGTTCTTAACCTTTCCCACCTAGTTCCTCTCCAAGTCATTCCATTTCAAGTTTCAAGAAGACTTTCATTGGCTATAAAGACTACATGTTAGACCTTGATACTAGAAATGGTTGTCATCAAGTTATCCCTGGTGATTGTATCAAAAGTGTGATAAATGATTTGGATAAATTTAAGGAATAATGGATGACTATAGAGAGAGATAGTTGGAAAGGCCTTAAGGGTGAAATTCTTGATGTTTTTGGTCTGATTTTCCACTTAGAGGAGAGGTTAAGATCCCATGAACCAGCATAGTATTGGCAGCCTTAATACATCCCACATCAACCTTCAAGTGTGTCAACTTTTCCCACTCAAGATGATAATCCAAGCATGTTTAAAAAATACCCAAGTCCTTCATGTATTCCCCAAATTTTCCCTTATCATAAGTCCATCCAAGAGAGTAGCCAAAGGAAGGAGGATATTAGTGTTGAGCAGGTTGACTTATTTGGATAAAATTTTGATGCCCATCTTGACAAGGAGATTGAATTGGGAAATTAAATTTTAAGGCAATCCATCATGGTAGTAGAAAATTAACTCTCCAAGCCTACTTTCCCAAGTGGGAGATAAGATACCAATCCCAAAGAAACCCCAAGTTTCTTAAGTCTATCATTTACCCCTCCATTTGCATCTCAACCCATGGAAAATTCTCTAAGCATACCTTCCCAACATGGAAATAAGTAATGGAAGCTTATGGAAATAAGAACAAAGCATGTTTAAGTGGAGAAGTTATAAGTGAAGAGAAACATGAGATTACTCAACTCCCTCCTACCCCTCCTCAGGAAGCCATTGAACCCATCTTTCAATCTTCTCTACCTGATCCATTTTGCCCTTCTAATGTTGAGGATTGCATTGCTCCTTGGTAACCTTATTTGGCTAAACTTCCTATTTTTGAAATACCTAGTATTGACATCACTAAGAGGGAGGAGGAGATAGAGATTTTGGTTTGGATTAATGATGAGGAAGAACTAACTCCTTGTGAAGATGACGTTCCTTGGGTTGAAGAAGATGCCTTGGAAGGAGTTCTTTTGGATTCCAAAGAAGAAGAGGAAGAGGTTTCTCTTGTTGTTCCACTTCATAATGGTGATCAAGAGAAGGATGATGACCTATGGCAGATATTTGAAGACATTTTCAATGAAGTTGAAGGTTCCATGGGGCCTATAAGTCCTTTGGAGCTAACTACAAGACATGGTAAACAAGAGGATGTGTTTTATTGAGAAGACATGTGACACACATACATGTAAATGTTTAAATAATATGAAGATAATGAGAGGAAAATATTCCTAAGAACACAAACCCAAGATGTTGAGAAGCCAACATGTGTTGAAAGGCATCACCATCAAGAGATTTAAAACCATGATAGAGCAATCTATGATGGTTATGAAGATTTTGGAGATGACTTGAAGATGGATCCTACAACCACATGTGAAGTTACTCCTACAAACATCAACAAGGAGTTTGAACAAGAAACATTGCTAAATAGCTATGACACAACACTTCTTGAAGGCTTTGAAGAGATTATAGCAAATAAGAAAAAACAATGAGGTCTTTCAAGAAGGTATAAACTTGCAAGAGGCTATCCCCTTCATAGATATGCAAATATTCTATAATGAGAAAAAAGGAAAGCCACATGAGGCATGTTTCTAAGGTCAATAATACTTCATCTACCTTGGAAACTTGTGAGAGATGACTCCATTATATGACATGCCAAGCCAAGGAGCAAAAAGGAAACATGAGTCATCTGGCACCATATCCAAAAGGAAGCATGCTTGGAATCCTCATTCATATAGTGAGGAAGGAGATTAGAGGTACTTCCATTTTGATCCAAGAAGGAAGATATGTTTAAGTTAAATGTACATGATTAGTTTGTTTTTTGTTATCTTATGTTCCCTAAGTGCTTATTAGCACAAGTGTGCCTTTGTTTTGGTCTTATTGTGTGTTGTATTTATTTTATGTGTTTTGAGGTCAATAAACTATATTGTTGGTCAAATAAAGGTCTGGTCCTATTTTTTCAAAGTGCATCTGACTCCCTTTTCCCAATGGATGGGATAGGGCTACTAGACCTTAACATAGATAAGCATGTTACCCCTAGAAATTACCAAAAATAATGACCAAATTTGACATTTAGTCAAATTGCATCAACCTCTACATTTATAAACATTTTATAGGTTTCCATATGTCCTATAGGGGTCTCATGTTGGTCTAAATATCTTACCTATCCTTCCTATAGCCTTGTGCTAAGCCCATCTCCCTTGTACTTGCCTAATCAACCAAAGTCAACCCTGGTCAACTCTATTCAAACTTAGTCAAAGGTTCAAATTGTCTTGGATATGTCCTAATATAGTATTTAATATGTTTTAAGGTGTTTTCAAGTCATTAATTTATCCTTTACCATGTTTTAGATGCCAAATATGCCTTTTGGCCACATTTTTAACATAATAAATGACTTGTACAAACTTTTCAAAGAGAAAATTTGTCACAAAGAGATATTTCAATGTGAAGGAGGTCAGGATATGTTAGTGATTAGTTAGAGGTCAGTCCAATAAGTATTTATATGTAGAAGAAGGTAGTTTTCCCTTAAAAATAGTCCATTAATGGTACTTGTACGGACTTGGGAAGTCCTCCTTAAAAAAAACATGGGAATATGCCTCTTAACCTCTCCAAATTCATCTCCATGCCTAATGTGCTAAGAAAAGGTCAAAAATTTCATTCTTTGCTTCTGTTTCTTCTTTCTTATCCTTGCAAGCCAAGAAAGGTCAATTTCAAATGTTTGGTGTGGGCCATATAGTTAGAGTTGAGAGGAATGCTCTTGGGGGTTGAAATTAATCTAATTTAGATTAATTAAATGGAAAGAGTTCTTATTGTAATGGATTATCCATTATGAACCATCACTTAGACCTCAGGGAACTTTTTATGCATTTCCATTCATGAGGGGTATATATTTTGATCTAGTTTATGATTTTTCTACTTGGTTTTGACAAGTTGGTTATTTTAATGTGTTTATCCATGTTTTCCAAGACATTTCCATAGGTTATTCATCCTTATTTTGGCTTTGGATCTTTCAAATTCTCAAAGAATCTCTTCTAGACTTGTTTGAGCTATCTCAAGTACCATGAAGAAGGTTTCCCACATTGAGATGAAGGCATTAAATGTTATTTCAAGTGATTGAATCCATGAAGATGTATTTTGGGATGTTGGTACAAATATTGAATTCATGAAATGCTAAAACAATGCTCAAATGTTTATATTTCCCATCACTTTCAGCCTTCATAGTTATATCACCACCAATAGGTGATACCATAGAGTTTGGAGAACCTTGTGTGAAGGATTTAGGTCTTAATGAAGCCATACTAAAAGTATATGCATTGATTTTCATCTTGGAAAACCTAGTTCCAATATTAGGAGCATTGAAAGAGGCAAACCATGATCAAAAGAATGTGACTATGATTTTAGGCCTATTATCCTAAAAGGGCCAAAATAGTGCTCCTCAAGGTTTTTAGAGTTTTCATGGTGAAGTTACAAGAGCTTATGATGCATGGTGATAGCTTGATCTTAAATCCCTATCCATATAAAATGTCTATTCCAAGTTTGAAAGGATGATAACAAGTGGAGAGGGGTGTTTAAGAGGCCCAAAGTCATGCTCAAACACACTAAGAACACTCAGTAACATCTACATGAATGTGACTCAAAAGGACTTTTTTCACCCAAATTCTTCAATTTCAAACCATGCTCCATGTTTGAATAGTTTTGATGGTAGATAAAGGAATTTTAAGGCTCAAGATATCATCAAAAGAGAGGGTGGATGTTTTGAGACCTCCCCAAGCTCATCCTCTATTCGTACATAGAGCAAATTGCAACCTACAGTAGGGCAGTGATTTATTTGAGTGCTAAGATATTGTCTTGGCCCATTAATGATACACCCAAACTAAATACAAGTGTAAATAAGGGATATGTGACTTTAATAGATGAAAATGGACCTTATTATCATCATGACCATGATCTAGATCAGTCCATGGTGACCTATAGGTAAGGGTAAGTTGACTATCCCAGTCAGTAATCAAGAAGTGACAAATGAGTGTGACATTTCTAGTTGGAATGTTCTAAACATCCAAGAAGGGTGTAAAATCATGGTTACATGACTATAAATTCTTAGATAATTATTTTCAAACATTTCATTAAGCCAAACCAAGCATTGACACCTACAAATAGGGGTGAAAATTGAGGTTATCTTAGTCTCATGCAATCACCTATAAAAGGGGTTATATTAAGATACTTATAAAGCATGAGATAAATAAAAAGGCATAAATAAGTGTAATATATGATTGATGATACATGGATATTTAAAACATTACTTTTCAAATAGTAAACAAACATATGATACCTACAAGAGCCATCAAATAGGGGTGTCTCAGTCCTATGTTGGAGAACCCAGTTTGGTGTCTTCCTCATGCATTGATAAACAATGGAAAGTTTGAGGTAATTAATAAGGATTTAAAAGATTAATTAAGTATATTATAACCTTTTAGATACCCTTTTACCATGAAAACAAGGTCAAGAGAGCTCAAAGTTGTATAGACTCGGTCCACTTTTACAAACCCTATAGGCAGTCTATCTTGAAAGTCTACCTGAGAAGTGAAGCAAGTTAAGAGGTCCAATCATGTAACCAAGAGATAAAAATTTATACAATATATCTTCATAAATTTTATAAACACATCCAATAGTTAGTTTAATTTAAAAAATAAGGGAAGTACCCCCTATTTTGTCTCAGACAAGGGGCACTTCCTTAGTTGCACAGAGCTTACAACTTTTGGATTAGGAGGTAGAATCATGGACCAAAAATTTTAGAGACCCCTAAAGATGATTGTAAAATATTAAAAATTTCTAGTGAAACATGGGAAATATACCTAGAAGGATTAGAATCAAACATGTGAGTTTATACAAGAAGGTTTACAAGCAAACCTAATTAAACAAGGTACAATCCTAACCCCAAATAGGAAGTGACTTCTAGTCCTAGCATTTAAAAAGAATTTTAATGCCTTGAATAATGTTAATGGGGGTGAAAATGATGTTTTAAAACTATTTAAATTCATATAAAGTGTCAACAGGGGTCTTTTTTTTATCAAAATTGCAGATAGACCTATTGGACAAGGTCTAGACCTACTTCCTAAAGGGTGGTCACCTTAATTTATAGTTTTTGATGATATATTATAATGATTGGAACATGTATTAGGGATATAAAAATAGGTTTTGGAACCTTTAGTTTTCAAAAAGGATCACCAAGAGGTCATTTTTGGCTTGAAAGGCACTCAGACCCTCAAAAAATGTAGGAAAAGGGCTCAAATAGCCAACTTGAGATGCTTATATCTTCTATGATACTTTTCATATCAGCTCAAGATGTTCAAGGAAGTTAGGGAGGGTCCTTAAGAAACCCTCAATGGTATTTGGATAGGAGTTTAACGTTTGTTATTTATGAACAAATGTTAAGACCATATACCACTCTAAAACCCTTACAAACCCTCCTAAGGACTTGATTGGGGAAAGAAGTAAATTGGAGAATGATGATGGGGTGGAAATTCCATGAAACTAATTGAAAGATGCATAGGACTCTCTATTGGCTTGACATAAGCAATTAAGGTGTACTACACTTGTATGAATGGTGTAAATAAGGATCTTTTTGACTAATTTGTGTGTTTTACAGGTGTGAGAAGGTTTCAAAAGTTAAAATCACCTTTGGGAGGTATATTGAGATTTTTTATAAGTCTCCATGACCATTTTTTTGAGGTATCTAAAGTCCTAAGTGTGTCTGTTATCTTTTCCATCTCAACCAGTCTAGTGAGTAGACAGTGAACACTTAGGAAAAATGGTGAAGCTCCAATTGGGAAGCCTTTTAAGGCTTTTTTGATGAACCTGATGAATTTTAAACCATTTAAACATGTTATCCATACTTTTCCATGGATCATATTATATAATTTAAAAGGTTTTGGGTGCCAAGTGTGAGAGGTGCATGGAAAGGACTCATTTGGAACTGTCAAGGATGATTGTGTGTGGCCAGAATAATATGGATGATTAAAAATTGATACAATACATGTGAGGGATTTTTTTAACCCCTACCACTTAGATCCATAATTATACTTGACCCTATGTAGTGATGAGATATTTTTGTGAAGGAAAATGATGAGGGCAATTTCTTATGCAAGCACATGGGAATCTACACCACATATGGAGGAGTTAAACAAGTTTGAGAGACATTTGTCCTATCTTGACTTTCAATACCTATCTCATACCATATTTCATGCAAATTTAACTCTTGATCCTTGTTTGAAAAGTGTCTTAATGACCCTTGAGCTCCCCATCTCTCTCTCCTCTCATAGTCTCTATAAATTCTAGCCTTTTTGGCATTGTATGGGATCTCTCCACCTTGGTATGGAAAATACCTACCAAATTTTTACCTTGAGCTAATAAATATAGTTTTTTTACCTCATTCAATATTCAACTAATTTCATACAATGGTTGTTGGTCTTGTGCAATTGTAGTTTTACTTACCTTCATGCTACTCTTCCTAGTGCTTTATGTGGTTTTGAGATCACTCTTTTGAAAGTCAATAAGAAGTGTCTAATTTTTATTGTAGGTATAGTGATTAGTCTATTAAATAGTATTTATAGAAGGGTCTATTGTCTAAGTCATCCTAGCTCAAGCTCTCTTCAAGACCCCATGCTTGAAACATTGATACGAGAGAGAAGAATGTCATTGGATGAAGTGTATGTGCAAAATTATTCTTGGTTCCAAGTGCATGTTAAATGGTGTGAGTAGACAACTTATTTGGTGTGTCACCTCACCTAGATTAGATTTACTCTCAACTATTCTTATCCCTTTTCATCCCCCCAAGAGTTAGTAGTAGGGTTGATCAAAGTGGTACATCAAGGGGAACTAGCCCCAAATCTAGAGATCCACCTCAAACTTGGGTCACTTGCAGCCCTGAGGTGGTTCCATTGTGCCACTTAAATGAAGAGAGACTTGTCATCTCCTCAAGGGTTGCAATTTCAAGTTACAATAGGGATACATGTGAGTGAAAACATAGAAAGATGAATCTATGTGGATATGCTTATAATTAAATATGGACCCTATATATAGTGATTCAATACCCAAAACTAATCCTAAAATCTAGGCCAATGAAATTAGCTTGACTAATATAGTTAGAAAGTGTCGAATGGAATTGTATGATATCATCTAGGCTGATATAATATGAATGTTAGAAAACATATGAAAAACAACATTAGACTTGATAATACTTAAAGGAAGGGATAAATCACTACACAAATGATATCAACCTGGTCAATGTCATAGGATATAAATGACCTGTCACAACAAAATAAGGACAAGATGGAAGAGATAAATGGAACCAAAATCTAAGGAGGCTAGGATGATGGTGTAAATGATGTAAGAATGATATAATATAATAACATCTCTGAAATATCACCACAAGCCTTTCCCACCCTTTCTTGGTACACCCTTTAAGGTGTGCACTAAGGGATATCAATGCTTGATAATCATTGCAAGAGAAAGTGTTAGTAAATGATAAAGTGAAAGATATTGTGTGTACATAGAATGATCACACCTTAATGATTTTTTAAAATTTGAACATGGATTTGGAATGTGTAAACTATCTATCATTTTTTTTGGAAATTGGGTTGTTTAGGAAAATCATCATATGTTTCTATGATCATTGAGTCTAACCTAAGAAAACTCATATCTTAGCTAATTCACATGTTCAGTCTATCTAGGAGACTTACCTTTAACCTACGTAGGTTTTTTTGATCTATTATTTATTTATGTGATTCATTATCTGATGTCATTCCTTCCTATATGTTCCCTTTTCTATTTAACTATTTTGAATCTTAGATGTTTTAAATTTTTTCTTCTTGACCTAGTTTGACACTCTTAATAAAAAAAATGGTTATGTAGTTGGGAAACAACCAAGGTCACATTAAAAACTATGTTTCCCACATATCATAATCATTTATCCATATATTTATGAGTGTGTGTAAATGGAACATATTTAACACAATGTTTAAACCTCATTTTCCCTAGAAGTGATGATGTCATTACATGTAAAGTTAAACCTTCATTTGTTATAAGAGGGTGATGAGAGACCAAGGTAAAGAAATTAATAGTAAGTGTGTAAGATGATAAAAAATGAAGCTCAATTTGAAGTAAAAGGAATGATGAAGTTTAGATATTGATTCTATCTCTTCTCCTTGGCTCTTCTCTTGATTGATTCTCTAAATTTTTATTTTCTATTTATGAATGACTTGGTATGACTTTATATAAATAGGGTGTGTATGCATGGGTTAATATTTTCATGAGGTTAATAAAATATAGCCTAAGATACTTGGATGATTGAGTAATGGCCAATTAATTACATAAATTTAGTAGAGGGTTGCCTATAATGTGAATGTCAAGAGGAAAGGGTTCCAAATCCTAAACCTATGACACAAGGATGTATCTTTCGCTAGACAGCTATGAAAGAAATTTATTGTAAGCAATGATTATAAATATGCAATTAAATTAAATGATTTTAAGTATGTAATCAAATTAAATGATTTTAAGTATGTAAGTAAATTAAATGATTTCAAGTATGTAATTACAGTAAACTAGACCAAAAGAGAAGGGTTAGAATGGTTATAATTATTAAGGTGTTATGGTCAACTAATTGTGGGTCTAGGCAACTTAAAGTGGAATATGGCAAGTCTAAGTAATCCTATAACCACACCAAATTCTTCATAACTAATAGAGCTTGGCTAGATGATACAATTTTTATAAGGTTTGAAATATTTTTTTCTAATAATCTAGAAGGAAAACCATAAATCTGGTCTAACCAAGGGTGGAATAAGATTCACGTCAGGTTCACTAGAATGTAAGCATGGAATAATATGAACTTACACCTATTTTATCTCAATAGACTTAAACTTGCATAAGGTTAATAAAATAGATTATGTGATACCTAGATGATTGGATAATGAACAATGAATTTCAAGGATCTAGCAGAGGGTTACCTACATTGAAAATGCTAAAAATAAAGGGTTCTAAAGCCTAAACTTATGGAAAAAAAGTGCATCTCCCACTAGTACTCTATGAAAGTAATTGATCATAAGCATTGATTGTAATGATGTAAGTATATTAATTGGTTTCAAATAAATTAAAAAAACCTAAGAGTAATTGGTAATAATGGTTTTAATTAGTAAGGTGTCATGGTCAACCAATTGGGGTTCTAGGAAACCTAAAGTGGAATATGGTAACTCTAATAAATCATATAGCCACACTAGCTTATTTGATATGGAGAGAGCCTAAACAAGGACACATACACATTCATTCACAAATCAACAAGAAATATCTAAGATACTAAGTAAATGAAGGAAAGTATATGGTTAGAAATACTTACCTTGGGGTGGACCCATGGAACATTAATCTCCCCCTTGGCTTAAATAGAGCTTTATAATAAAATGTTATGGGTTGAAGACTTCAAATGGTTGGATTAATACATAATATATCCTCAACTAGGAGCTCTCAATGACTCTTTATACTGAGCTCCAAAGACACCACAAGAAAAATTTCCTCGAGACAAGATTCTAGACCATAAACTCCTCCAAATATGACTTGGGGTAGAAGTGAAAATGAAAGTAGATTGAAATAAGTGTGTGTGTATATATATATATATATATATATATATATATATATATATATATGTTTGTAATGAAATATGACCCCTATATAGTGATATAATACCCAAAACCAATCCTCAAATACAAACCAATAACATCAGCCCAACCAATACAATCAAAAAACTGTTAGATGGCATTGTATGGTATTGGCCAACATGATACAATACAAATGTTAGAAAACACACCCAAAATTACATCAGACTAGATGATACAATATCGAAAGGGATAAATGCACTTAACAAAAAGTATTGACATGGCCGATGTCATAGGATAAAAGGGAGCTAGCATAACTAAACAAGGATAAGATGGAAGAGGTAAATGACAAAAAAATTTGAGGATACTAGGTTGATGGTGGTAATGGTGTAAGCATGTCATAATATATCAACATCTCTTCCAAATCACCATGAGCCTTACCCACCCCTTTCTTAGTGCACCATTTAAGTCATGCACTTAGGGAGACCAATGCTCAACAAGTTGCTACAAGAGAAAGCATCAATAAATGATAAAGTGAAATATACTATGTGTATTTGGGGTGTTCTAGGAAAATTTATGCACTTAGGTCAACTCTAAGAGTAATTATAGGAAAATATTAATGCATATGAATTTTGCAAAGGATAGAAAGACCCACAAAATTGCCATGAGAAAACTTATTGGTGTGAACAGTGACCAACAAGTTTGACAAAGGTAAACTCATACGACCTAAAAGTTTCACCAAGGATGAATAGGGGATTTAGTCTTGATGTACAACATGGAAATGTTTGATATTCATCTTAATAGTGATAAAAAATATATTTTGATAAGTGTTAGATAATATTTTGAAACTAAAGGGTTGATATGAAGATGAGTGTGGGTACAAGTGAATCCTAAAAATGGATAACTAATCATAATTAAGTCAAGTATATTAAATTATGGTAAATACACCAAGGAAAATGATCTTTTACAAATTACAAGTGTCTACAGAATTCATCCACTTTGATGTGGGTATGTGTGTGTGACTGAATACATGCATGTATCAAAATATAAATGTTAATAGTTGACTCACGTAGCTTCACTTACCTAGGTGAGAGTGAAAAATTTTAATGTAAACATCAGATATATTTCTATTCACACTTTCTTTTTCTAGTGTACCTGAAACAATTGTATATAAATGTAACAAGTAGTCAATGATATATACTTCTCATAGTAATTATTTTTAATTTTTAATTTTTAATTTGGAATTTTAAAATTTTTAATTTGAAAGGGAGCATACTAATGAATACACATGTTTGTGTTTACCCCAAACGCCTCCAAAAAAATTCTTCAAGTACAATTTTTTTGACAAATTCTAAATCATAATCAACACTCCTATAAAATTTTCTAGTGCCCATTTCTTATGGTACTAAAATTTTGATAAGCATTGAAACATAAACAATGCTTCTTTGAGATTTTCTAGTTTCCATTATTCACAGTACTAAAATTCCAATAAGCATTGAAAGATAATCAACACTTCTTTGGTATTTTTAATTCCCAATCCACTTCTTGATTAGGAAAGTGGATAGGTCTTTTTTTAGGAGAGGCTTTAACTATTATTAATAATTGTTGCTTAACAATCTTCACTACCATGGTAATATTATAAAAGTGCTCATGTTTGACTTTCACTCTAGTAGAAAGTATTCTGAAATTATTTTGGTGCATGTATACCCTTTTCTTAGGTGATGAATGTGAAACTATTTTGAAAATCATTCATCTCTAGATACAAAAATTACTCCATTATATGTTAGGAAAATAATATAGTTAAAGCATCAATATCTTATAAATATATGTAATAATCATGTAAATCATTGGTATCAATGTAAAGTTTGCATAAAACATGTAACTATTATGGAAATTATTTGAAAAACACTATATAGTATGGATAAATTGGCATCTAACTATGCCTCAATAGTAACTATTATATATATAAAATGTCATGTAATGTTATAATCTGGTATAAGAAAGATACTATCATATAAGGTACAATGCAAGAGGGTAAGATTCCCATAAAAATAAATTATGCTTATGGTGGTCCTTCCTCCCCTAGTAACAAATACTTACATAGGTTATCCTTCCTCAACAACAAATGTTTATGGTGGTCCTTCCACTTCTATACTAATAATACTTAAAGTAGTTGTATGTTAATTAGGTCTCATTCTTACGTCATATCATTATTCCCTGTAAAAAAGAAAAAAAATGCTATTATGTTAAAAATTATTTATAAAAATCTTTAGTCATTTCCATTACCTTCTAATTGTTACCAAAATTATATTTAAAAAGAAATGTCATTATATTAACAGTTATATGTTAAAATAACTTAAACATACTATTAAAATCCCACAAAACTAACATTATAAAAATATGATACCTAATTACTTTTATGTGTTAGATAGACTTTTGCTTTACTATTATTAAAACAATAAAATTTAAGTAAAATTTTAAAATTAATAATCTAATTAATTTATTTGTTAATAATAATATTATTATTTTTAAGAGTTTTGATGTCAAGTAACATCTTGGTTATGGTCTGTAATAAAATTTATAGTATATGGGACCTCTTTACTTTTATCATAAGGAGGCACCTTACGTTGCTATAGGATTTGAACTTGTGACTTTTTTTCAAAAACACATGTTATTCACTATTAAACTAATTTAAAACGATCCAATAAATAAAAAATAAAATATAAATAAATAAATAAAAATAGTTACAAAATAATTTTTTTGATAAAACTTAAATGATAACTTAAATAGTAATCTTATTTTTTTAAAAGAATGTTTAATTGATAAATGGACTAAATGGACGTTAAATTACTTATCCTCATTTTTTTATTTTCATCGAAAACTTTAGAGGAGGATGTTTAGAATCTCATTTCTATAAGATTCAACGTGTTTTTATTGAAAACTTTAAAGAGGTTGCTGTTTCGAATCTCATTGCTACAAGATTCACCAAATGCCAAGATTCACGAAATGCCTAATTCAAGTATAAAACATAATGGAAGGATAATTTTTGTTTTTAACGAAAATGGTAAAAGAAGTTGCTGTTTCGAATCTCATTCCTACAGGATTAACATCAAGTTTAATTTAAAGGGAAAAATTATACAGAAAACAGTTAAAATGGCACAATGAAAATGTCTAATTTAATAAAAAAATTTATACAGAAAACAGTTAGAATGGCACAATGTATAGACAGATGGGTTTAGAATTAGTTTTGATTTAAAAAAGGGATACAAGTTGCTGTTTCGAATCTCCTTCCTACAAGATTCACATCAAAATGAATAAAAAATGTCGGAAATATTTTATACAGAAAACACAGTTGAATATATATAAAGATATGTTTAGAATTAGTTTTGATTTAACGAAAACGGTAAAGAAGTTGATGTTTAGAATCTCATTCCTACAAGATTCACATCAATAAGAAAATGTTTAATTTAATGAAAACTTGTATACAGAAAACAGTTAGAATGACACAATGTATACAGAAATATATGTTTAGAATTAGTTTTGATAAACCAAAGCAATATATTGTTAAGAAGAATGTTTAGTGGTCTGTTTTTTTAAATCAAAAAGCAACTTTACAAATTGAATGAATTTAGCTGTGAAGATGACTTAGTGAATTTGGTTGTGTAGATGACTTAGCCTAAGCTCCGTTGGCTCTGAGTCCACAAAGAATGAGCGATCATATTGAACACGTCATACTGGAGAGGCCTTAAATGCCACAGAAAATGCCTCCGTGCAAACTGGAGTCTCTTCTGAATGGATTCATACAATTCCTGGGGAACATCTTCAAGAATCTGTTTCAGCCTGCCAACATCTTTCTCGGCAACACGAATGGCCAATTTATCCCAATCCAACACATCTGCGAAGGGCATGACATAGTCATCAGAAATAACAACGGGCACACAGTCGTAATAAATGGCCTCCACCAGGCGGGGACTGTTGACATCGAAGCCTCGGGGACACAGGCAATATTTGCTCATCTTCATGTACTCGATGTATGTGATGTTATCTGCCACGTATATTGGATGGGACCGAAACACGGCGAATATTTTCATGGAAGGATTTCCCCGGTTTCTCCAAAGCCTCACGATTTCAGGCCTTAGGTTGCCGTGCATTTGTCCTGCAAAGAAGGCTAGAAATGGGCGGTCTGAGGGGCCCGGGCCGCCAAGGTCATGGTTTAAGCCGCCTTTGGAGATTGATTTGCAGGACTTTATGACTATTTCCGGCATCGAAACGTCTCTCGAAATGTCGAAACCGCTGGAATTGTCGGCGTTGCAGACGACCTTCATCACATTCTTGCGTAGCTCCGTGTGGTCTCTGAGAGTATGGAAGGCCTTTGAATATCTCAAAGAAATTTATCAGAATCGAAGGATTTTTAAAGATGTACATTTTCTAAAGAAGTTACGGCAAATCTCGGGAGAAGAAAAGAAAAGACAATTAAAATAGACCACGCCGAAATTCAAACGATTTATTTGCTGTAAGCACTTGCACTTTCCAAAAAGTATGTAGATGGGAAGAGGAGGTCGAAGGTTCAAAGCTCATCTATGATTTTTCTTTAATAAGGTTGGATAAAAATAAGGATACGGCCCTTATTGGCCCCTCTCGCTATTCAGAATCATTTCAAAGTCTTTAAAATTGTTCGGGGTTTTCTAGAAATTTTTAAGCATTTAAATAAGTTCGTCAAGAAAAAGACATTGTTTTGAAAGAACTTACCCAATCGTGACATGAAACGAAGAAATGGTCCCTGCCGCCTGTTCTGTTCCAGTATGGATGTGTGACTGCGATGTTTCGCACATAGTCACTGATATGCCTTTTGATGGCCTTCATGCTTCGAGAATAGGGATCGTACAAGTGAGTCACCATTTGCTTCACGCTGTAAGGAAGGAAGAACATGTGTGCTTCAGCCGGATCCTCTGTGATAAACGGATTGCCTTGTTCCATTGTGTTGATGAATAAGCCCTCGGACGCATAGATTCCCGTCATGGGACCTTGGTGAACTAGCGGCTTTCGCCCATCCTTGTACACATAAATCTTAAATTTCTTCTCCATCGCACCGTAGCTCCTACGTAGAATTCACACAGTTTCGCTAAATTAATACATTATGCACAGGATTTTTTGCTTCTGCAGGGCTGAGTACTTGAGCAACTGCAAAGGTTTGGAAGCCTGGCGTAAGGATTTTCAACAAATCTTTATACATTTTCAAAATTTATACAGTTTACATTTTTTAATAAGTATCTTCACGCGATTAAGAATTTACTTATTGGTTAAGGGTTTACCTTCGAAAAAGGGACACATTGAGATATATATCATTAGAAATATCATCACCGTCTCCTGCTACTTTCAGAACCGACGGGCCGTTAGCGACAATGTCTGAGGCTTCTTTGGAGAAATTTTCTATAAATTCCCTGCTATTTTCCTCGCTTGAATTCTCAGTTTCGTTGCTCTTTACCTTCAGTGCAGGAATTGAAGAAGAAGTTAAACGCCTTGAAAGGAAAGAGTTAATAAATAATATAATCTATGCAGCAGATACTCGAAATCTACAGTATAATCCGTGGAAACTGCTAATCCTTCAAACATTTTAAGCTTAAACACACAGAATTTAAAGATCCTTATGCATTATTGAATATTTTCTCTCTATAACAAATATCCTTGTACATTATTCAATATTAATTCCTCAGATGCTTCTAAGCAGCACACAATACATCAAGGATTTTTCAGTCTTTACATTCCTTACAAATTGCTTCAAGCTATAGTCTATATTTGCAGATAAAAGACCTTTACAGGATTCAAAAGTAATTCTAATGATAAAAGCCAAATTCGTATCCATAAACCAAATTCACCAAAGGAATTTAAAGCTTTGACGATTTCTGTATTTAAACTGACGATTTAGCCGTCAAGGCCTGAAAACATTAAAATAAAAAGGAAATGTGAAAATATATGAAATTTATGTAGCGAATCATCAAATTTACGTTATAATCCGTGAAAAATGATATTCCATTGATAATTTCAAGTTTAAACTCAGAAATACTTAAAAGATCTTTTTGATCTATTCAATATTTGATAGCTGCAACATCAACGACCAGAAATAAGCAAAAAAAATTCTACAGGCAAGTATTAACTCGACAGATACATCTAAACCTCATCCTTTATCACATTATTTACAAATTACCTTGCAGATAGTATAACTTCAAAGATCTTTGAGGACTTGAGCTATGATCCTAATTATGATAGATGCAAAATTTATGTCTATAAGCCAAATGGATTAAAGGAATTTAAAGCTTTGATCATTTCCGTATTTGAACTAAAGATTTAGCCGTCAGAACCTGAAAATTTAGCCGTCAAAACAGGAAAAGGAAATGTGAAAATATATAAAATTGAAGCTTACCGTTGCAGAAAGGGCGTAGGCCTGTTGAGGCATTTTAGCGGTGCATTTGCCATTAACATTCGAAAGCCAAGAATGACAGTTGGTGCTACCGAGATAGGCAGAAAATGTGTGATACAGAAGCACGATGAAGAAAGCGAACAGCCCGAAAACAAACGTAACGTAGATAAAAGGCCTGATATATCGATTTCTGGTGGCTGAGCGTTTCAAACCCCCAACGTAAGGTGCTGTAAAAGGTTTCATCATCTCTGCCCAGATCATATTTTTCTTCTTTCTGGTTTTTCCGGCTTCAATTGTTTTAACCTTTAATGGATTTGAGAGACCGTAATTTGTATAAATATGTCATTCCCGCCTGGAAGCTGCCGTTACTTGACGGCCATATTGGAGTGATAGATGTTTTTTTGATGTGAATTTTTTCCGATTGATATATTGTTGGGATTGGATACGATACATTAACCTGTCATTGTGTTGAGCGTAGTGGTTGAATTAGGGTTTATCGTGCAAACCATTTAAGTTCAAAAATTTTATTAGAAAGTTGAAGTTTTTATATTGTATTCTTGTTTATTGCAGACTTAACATATGTTTTTTTTTCATTTTAAGTTTTCCAATATTGTGTTTAATTAGAGAAAAGAAGAAGAAATTTATTTTTGAGGTGAATAGAGTTAAAAAATAGAAATTTGATTGAAGGTTTTGAAGATAGATCTTATGGGAAATATGTGTATTGGAGTATTTTTCAATCTCTTTAATAAAAAAGATTAGGACCAGGGAAAGATAACCATCAAGTTGTGATGGACATGTATTTTTTAAGAGCGTCCCAATGCTTTATACAATATTACACTCTCGAGAGACTTCTCCATTCATCGCTATATTTTTGGATCAAATCTTTATTACTTCTAGGCACACACTTCCATTATCACAACTTGACGACCATAACCATATTGTAAAATAAAATAATTTTTCCTTTAAACCTTGAATGCTACCTCTCTTAGAATTTTAGAAGCCTATAATGATTTTCTTGAAATATGACTTAAAATTTTCCATTTCCGCCTTTAAGGCTTCCTTCTCTTCTTGCAAAAGAAATTTCTTTTCCACCTTTAGGCTTCCTTCTCTCCTTGCGTAGTATTTTTTTGTCTCTTTTACCTCCATGAACTTCTTTTCTAGCTTATATATATATATATATATATATATATATATATATATATATATATATATATATATATATATATATATATATATATATATATATATATATATATATATATATATATATATATAGGTAAGTGGCTCACCTTAGGGTGGGTAGATGTTGGTGCTAGCTAAGTTTCATGGGATGTAGAGGTACTTACAATGAATTTAGGAATTGTATACTGAGATTTAGGAAATATTAATGATGTAGTTCTCAATTGCTTCACATCATTCACAACCTTCTCTAGCCTCGCTTGTATTTTATCATTTTTGAATATAGCTTTTCTTGAATCCAAGTTTTCCTTTTAGTTAAGATTATCTTGTGAAAGGTCGAGGTAATGGGCCTTGAGTTGTTTAAAACTCAAATAGTTGTACCCAACATAATCTAAAATTGCTCTAGAAGATGTTTTTGCTTCTATGTTTCTTATCATCAAAATAGCTAATTACCCCTTAAAATCTTAGGGAGCGAATTGATTTATAGGATTGTTATGAGGTGGGGACATTTTCCACACTACTAGCATTTTTGTATCCACATTGAATTTATATACTATGAAGGATTTGGAAATTTATGTAACTTTGAAATCCTAGTCAGATACTCTACTTACATTATAGATTTACATAGTTTCATGAAATACCATTGCTTAATATCCATAATGGGACTAACAAACAATCACTATTTATCACTCTTTCTTTGGCCTTCTTAGGGGTGAAGTTATCATAATTTATCTCCCCTTAGGGACAAGTAGAAAAAGGCTTGAATTGTGATACATTAGTGTCTTCTAGGTCCTTTTCTCCTCCTTCTTCCCCTTCAACTATTGCTTCATTTCTCTTGTCTCACTAATGGGTATAATCAGTAAGGAATGCTTGAAATTCTTTGGTTTTAATGGATTCATCATCACTTAATAAGTTATTATGATAAAAAATCCTTTGTTATTCTATTTGGTCCACCTTAGGAAATTGTTTTTCCTTATTTTTGATTCAACAATAAGTAACAGGTACAAAAAATTGAAATATTGTTCATATTATAATATATAACATTCAAACATAAATATGAATGTAAATGTTGAATTAATTAAAATTAATTGACAAGTGGCATATGATAAATATATTAAGTACAATTAGTAATAAGATACTTAGTTTTTATGGTTTTCAGTTGATTGTAGTAAGTGTATGACAATGAAAAATAGGATAAAATAAGTGTATGATAGTTCAAATCTAAAAATTTAACATTTGCAGTTTTGTCTAGACAATTATGTGCTTCTTGGATAGCTATGCAGTGTGACCTTATCCATTGACTATGAATTTGTTTACTGTGAAAATACATAAAGTATGATCACTTCACCACCTTCACTTGTGTCTATATGAGAGTGATGAGATATTCAAATTCTATCAAGCCACATAGAAATCTTTGTTTTCCTTCTCCTTACCTTGGAAACCCTAGTTGTACTTGTGAGAGCTAGAAACCTTTAAAAGTTAAAGGGAAAAGTTTTGGGATGAACTTACCCCAATTACCATTATTAATGATTAACCATTTCTTACTTATCTACATACTCCAAGTAGGAATCAAGCTAAATTTAGTTCTCTCACCTGGTGATTATGAAATTATGCTCCTTCATTGGATGTATGCAACTAATAATTTGGATTGATACTTTACAATGTTAGCTCTTGACTTGATTTTAAATACTTCAGCATTGATTTGTGACTGCTCTTAGTGATTGGTATTGAATTTAGGAAGAATAGGGTAGATTTGTTCAATACATAGTAGTGTAATGGATGGATGCCAAATAGATATCAAGTCCCTTTGAAATAAGACCTTCATTTATTTATATAGTGATTATTAGCAAATATTCCTAAAAAACCCATCAAAACATGCTAATATAGGGATAATTGTGCAAAGTAGGAGCATAATTACATCTCAAACATAACCATGGACTAAACAAAGATAATATATAATTAAAGATGGTGTATTTATAAAAATAATACAATATTAATAATATAAAACATTCAATATTTATTATATATGATTAGATATATTTAGATAAATAAAGCATTCATTGCACATAAAAAATGATAAAAGACATTCGATAAAAACCATTACAAAAATTTATATTAATCTCTATCACATCAAAACTCTTTTATAATACAACTAAGCACTATATATAAAGATTTTATGGGGATGTTACTTCATATTCTAGCCTTTCGATACAAATAAAAGAAAGACTCTTCACATTATTAAGACTCTTGACATGATTCCAAGTGTTAAATACATACAAAAAGAGATACAAAAGACAAAATAGTATGAGTCGCACACATGCCCATCAATTACACTCTAAAATTTTGTAGCCCTATTTACTACCAATACTTTCCTAGACTTAAATAATTATCTTATCTTGAGATAAAGTCACAGGAAGTGTTCCTTATGTTAAAACTAAAAAACTTTTTCTGCTTTGAGGAACTAGACTAGAGGCATAAGTTACGGTAATTGCTCAAGGTTTTATTTACCAATTTTCACCTCTTGTGCACTAATTATCCACCCTTTAAAGTTTTCAACTAAGTAACATACTAATATACCATCCTTGCAGGTTTTCAATAGATTAACATAACCAAGTGGTTTCCCATTATAGATTTTTAATCAACATGGCCTCGCTCCTAATGTTCAAGGCCTTCCTACTATAAATCCTTCCAAAAATGCAAAATTGGAGTGTCCACATTATTTACAATAAAGGTGTCAACATGGATTGCATTTGGTGAGTAGGAAGAGGCTGTGAAAATTGTTTTGCTTGAGATTCTAAAGAAGAAGTTGTTTTAGAATTTGTTGGTAGAGGTAGTTGATGTGGTTGAGGCATCGTAGGATATGTAACTACAACCACCTTTTAATAGTAGAGTTCCTATTGGAATTGATTGGGAAGAATAAATTGAGGCTCTGTGAAAAAGTTATTCAAATGAGACATGTTCATTTTGAGCAATGTCCAATTTGTGATAGCTTCTCTGACCAGTGTGCAATGACACTTGAGACTAAACCAAACTTTGGATGTCCTCATCTTTTATCATTAGGATCATATATTATGCATTAGATAATTTGAGTTGAATGTCTTTAGCTAGATCCTCTATATTATCTATGTGCCTCCTCATTTGAATACTGAAAAATTTATTTACATAATTTAATATTTCTAAGTCTGTGTA